>OY986436.1:123577687-124145187 GCA_963920525.1 Dichetophora obliterata | reverse complement strand
TAAAGTTTGTATTCATAATTGGTATTGATATATTGGTACCCTCCTGTCCGGCTGGCAAAATCCTCCTCCTTACCCTCCGAGTGGGTGTCGTCTGGAAATAACACAGTGTCCACAGTTAAAGGGTAGTCAAGCTACTTTTGGAGCCCACAGAGCCAAGAAAAATTCTGGAAACTCTAAAGACGCTTTTACAGTTTCGACTTGTTGCTTTGCCGAACAGAACCGAGAGGGAAAGTTGAAAAACGCTGCACATACAATCATATGAAATAAGCTCAAAGTGCGTATAGTTCCAGTGGAACAAGCAGCTTAAAGCGACTTGTGCGCTTGTTTTCAGAATTCCGATTGTTGCTTTCCGCTCGCTCGCACGGTTTGGATGTGTTTAGTTTTTTTTACAAGATGCTTACTTATTATTTTTATTAAAAAAAAAATAAAAAGCAACAAGGAAAACTCCAATAAAATACAAAAATCAATTTTTTGGGATCACAAGCAAGTGGATGAAAAAAAAATTAAGCTTTTGTTTTCTTCTAAATTTTTTCATTTCTTATTGCAAGGAAAGTTTAATATGACAAAAACACAACAATAACAATGAATTTTTTTCTCTCGGCAATTCTATGAATAATAATTGCTTTCGCCGTAAGCAGTTTGTGGACTACTCGGGTTGAAAGGGCACTTTGGTCAACCCTCTTATGCGGGTGAATAATCGTCAAACTACTTGTAGCAAAAGCAATTATTGCCAAGTGAAAAGCGGTACAATAGGAAGCGAATATTCGGCATTTCCTTGAATTGCAACACACGCTAGCAACAAAAAAGATCAACATGAAAAGAAAAAAGCACTCAAAAATAGGAAATTGCGTTTAGTTGCTTCTTTGTTTCTTAGTGTGACAGTTATGCGGACTGTTCGGGTAGCGAACGATCGTGGGTGAAATTGGCGGAAACTGAAAACAAATGGGGTTAGAGTGAGTGGGTGACAAAATGTATTTACCGTATATCTTTTAGTAAAACACTTGCAGTGTTTTAATATGGGTTGTGTTTTAATTGATTGTGTAGAGTGTTGATGGGTATTTGTATTTATTTGCTGTTGATCCGTGGACTGTAGTCTTCCTTGTTGAGTTTGTCGTGATGATGTCTTTGTCTTCTGGATGGGTGGGTTGTTGCAATCTTGAATCCGTTGTCGATGGTTTAGCTGGATTATAACTTTAAAGATGACTTCTAATGTTGTCTTCTGATGACTATGTTGATTTTTTGGGTGGGTGGATGTGAAACGATGGTTTTCCTTCAAGTTTTTTGACATGAATGACACGACGCTGGCGCAACGTTTCTGTTGCCAAACGACAACTGTCAGCGGTCATGCTACTTGTAGCGAGTAGATCGAGCGTCAATCATTTTACATTAATGAGTTAGGTGTTTACAAAGTATCAAAATAATAAAATTTTGGTTAATGAAGCCTTGAACGAGTCTGTGTAATGCATACAAACAAATATTTACTAACATATATTAATGATTGATGCCAAATCATTACGCCCGACCGCGTAAGGTTTCGAAAATAATTCGAAATAAAAACACAACAACAAAAAACAGCAGAAGCAATTGCAAAAAAGTCGAAAAAATTGACTTGCAGTAGCTTAAAGTGCGTTTCAGCTGAAGAATAGAATCGACTAATCTTTGGGGCAGCAGTTCAGGTACGTTTTTGTTTATGTGTGTTCTTGCTATGCACTTATTTTTTGAAAAAAAAATTGTAAATAAACATACACACCAGCAAGGCAGAAAATAATTGCTAAAAAGTCGAAACGAGCTGAAATACCTAGTTACTTAAAGTGACTCAAAGCAACTTACAGAGTCTGAAAGAGCGTTTCAGCATCGTTTTTTAGCATTTTTGTATCTTCACTTGTTGTTCGCTGGTTTGAAAAAAGCAAAAAGCACACACGAAATCACGTGACTTTTTTAATGCTCTGATTGGAAAACTAAGCAACAAAAAAAAAGTAATATGTACAAACAAACTCAAAATAGTCAAAAACCAGGTGCAACAAGTCAGCGACTTAAAGTGACTTAAAGCAATTTACGGTGGCTTCGTCTCTTCACTTGTTGTCCGCTGTTTTGAGGAAAGCGAAAAGCACACACGAAATCACGTGACTTTTTTAATGCTTCGATGCAAAAATAAGCAAAAAAAAAATATACAAACAAACCCAAAATAGTAAAAAACCAGCTGTAATAAGTCACCGGCGGTAAGCGCGCACTATACACACTACCCGCTTCTTTTAGCTTGACACGCTTTCAGCTCGGTTCGGCAAAGCAGCAAGTCGCCACTATAAACGCGCCCTAAGAGTTTCAACCCAACTTCTAGAAACTTGTAGAAAGAGTTTAGTTCTTGTTTGATTATTTACTCAAAAGTAATTTATATATTTGAAACTTTATAAACAAGCCAACTTTTGTTTCTCGGAAGTAGGAGTGAAGTCTCCGACTTCTTTTATGATAAAATCACGGACTGGAAAGTGCTTCAGGAGCACCTCCTTCTCTGATCATAGGTATACAATATTCGGTCTAAAGGGCCACGTCATTAGCCAATCTGTGTTTAGGAATCTGAAGAAAACAAATTGGTGTGAATTCAGCGAGGTAGTGGAAGCATGGTTACCCCCTCTCAGATGTTCCCCCTTCGACGCCACATGAACTCGATTCATTGATGGAGCAGCTGACAGGGACTTAAAATGAGGCTTTAAAAATCTCATGCCCTAAGGGCGCCCCCAAAACCTCCTTGGTGGTCAAGGGAAATTGGTAATCTAATAATATAATAAGTTGGGGATTTGCCGAAGCAAACCACAGTGGGTCCCTTTTCGTCCCCCATTGGACAAAGGGTACTACTGCTCGGAGTACTCGTACGTGAGCATGCTCCTCGTGTAAGCATCCTTTGTCACCTCAAGCATATCCTTATAGGTTAGTTGACCAATCTCGGCTTCGCCAATAAATGGGCGTCCCAGAGTGGTCAATCTTATGCTTGCCAGCGCCGGACACTGGCACAGAATGTGTGCTGCTGTTTCCGGCTCCTCTAGGCATAACCTACACGCATCGTCCTCGGTCAGAGTCATCTTCCCGAGATGGTACATGAAGGGACCGTGTCCTGTGACCAGTGCAGTAAGCCAGCTTAAAGTCCTTCGATTGTATCGGATAACTTTTGCTGCCTCACTACGAGACCTTTTCACGGCCGCCTTTGATTGCCTGAAGTTAACAGCTTCTTCCCACCTTTTACTGTGTTCCGAGTCCGTCCATTGTTTAATAAGGCCTGCCACCATATTGTCGCCTATGGCGATACGTGGTTCTGGTCCACAGAATTCTTCTGCTGATCCTGCTCTTGCTAAAGAATCAGCTTCTTCATTCTGTTCTATGCCAGAGTGTCCTCTCACCCACATAAGTGTGAGCTCATTCGTCTGGGCGCACCTATTGAGTTTTGTAAGACATTCTATGGCCAACCTGGAAGTGATGTCTGTCCGTTGCATACACCTAATCACAGACTGATTGTCGAGAGCGATGACAATTTTCTTGCCACTGATCCGGCCATCTATCAGGTGGTCCAGCGCATGCACTACGCCAAGCATTTCTGCCTGGTATACAGACACAAACCTCCCCAACCTCAGTACACAGGATAGGCTTAACTCCTTTGAGTACACGCCTGCCCCGGCCCGGCCATTCATCAGAGAGCCGTCTGTGAATACAGGGATTCCATATTCGAAGCGCCCATCTGGCAACACTAACTTTCCGCAGTGATGCCAAATCGACTAATGACATACCGCGTTTGAAGCGTCATTCCAAGCAAATGTTTACAATGGAACAGTACACGCCACGCGAACGCTCTAAAATTGTTGAAATTTACATTCAACAAAACAAGTCAATAGTTAAAACTCAACGTGCTTTCAAAAAATGAGCGATGAAGCTCATTTTCAGTTGAACGGAACGATAAACAAACAAAATTGCCGTATTTATGCCACTGAAAATCCACAAGAGATTCAAGAGGTACCTCTTCACGATGCAAAAGTCACTGTTTGGTGCGGCGTTTGTGCTAAAATGCTCGTTGGGCCGTTCTTTTTCGAAGATGATAATGGCCACAGAGTTACTGTCAATCAGGAGCGTTATCGCGATATGATAAACAATTTTTTCATGCCAATCGTTCGTCGAAAGCGTATCAGGCACTACTGGTTTCAACAAGACGGCGCGCCACCACACACAAGCCGCACTACAATCGATTTTTTGAAGCAATTGTCCCCTGGCCGTTTGATGTCAAAACATGGTGATTTCGATTGGCCGCCAAGATCACCAGATGTAACGCCTCCAGACTTCTTTTCGAGGGGTTATTTGAAATCAAAGGTTTACGTCAACAAGCCAAAGACCCAAGAAGAGCTGAAAACCAACATCCGTCAAGAAATAACCGCCATTCCCATCGAAATGTTGAAGAAAACCATGGAAAATGCTGCAAAACGGGCACAATATGTCGTAGAGGCCAATGGCGACCATTTACGAGATATCATATTCAAGAAATAATGTAAGCAAATCTACTTGAACCTAATTAAATGATATTCATGACGAACAGACAAAAAATTGTGGTTTCTTTGATTTATTTAAAAATAAAATGGGCGCTTCGAATATGTACAGGCAACCCTGTACTCCTGCATTCCTAGCGGCCTTTAGTAGATTTGTATCTAGACGGGGCTGTGCATTCCAGGTCTGTTCCGATAATGGAATAAATTTTGTCATTGCATCCAAGGCATTACTTACTGATTTCAACCGAGCTTATTATAGCAGCCAAAACCTGTCATGGCATTTCTTTCCTGCTGGTGGTCCTCATTCGGTATTTCCGAAAATAGCCGGTTTCTTTAAATATACCTTTGAGGAGTTTTCCACACTTCTTTCCAAAATTGAAGCACGTTTAAATTCTCGATCTCCAATGTCAGAAATTATCTCCAATGTCAGAAAATCCAACTGATCTTACCGCATTGACTCCAGGTCACTTCCATGTTGGTACTCTATTTCTAGCTCCACTGGACTCCATTTCCGACTGTTCTCTCTCTTTTTGGTATGCTTAGTTTGTATTTAATCGGCTCCTTGGCTTGTGCCACTGAGCTTAGCTAGTTAGTTGATGTTGTAACACCAAAAAGGTAAGACTGATAGTCAAATAAAGAAATGTATACTTAATTTTTCCTCTTTTCTTTTCTTCCATATTCAATCCGATTTTGGGTTAAATTTCAGCGACGTTTCATATCCTACAAAGTAAAGAATTGAAGATAATCAGAGGTGATTGTGTGCGTTTTACAAAATAAGGCCATTATTTATTTGCTTAAAAAAACAACATACCATTTAGCCAAAATAAGGCCATTATTTATTTGCTTAAAAAAACAACATACCATTTAGCCTAAATTATTGCGGCTGCAAGTTTACTATTTTCATCGAGTTATCGAAACCAAATTTTTATGTATAATTATATATAGGAGAATAAGAATGGAAAAAGGTTGTTACTTGGGAAGACGGTTTTTATTAAGGGGCAGTCACAGCAAATTTTAGAGCGGTCTTGATTGCCATGGCGTTCTGGTTTAACATACCAGTGGGTGGGGAAAATTCGCTCCGTGTGACCTAACACCTAGTCGCACAATATAGGGGAAGCTGCCGAACAGAGGGATCCTATGAGCTTAATATTTAAATGATTTTGTGGCTTCTTTTTAAATGGCATGAATTTTTTTTTTGCTATGTTTACGCGTCGCCGATTTGATAAGTACAAGAACCACGCCACACCGTAGAGCTAGTCGATGAACATCCAGCATGCCGCCTCGTACTTATTGAACGGATTGAAATAAGAATATTTTTTTTTAATTTATTAAATTTTTGACCTTTTTTATATTAGATTATTGGTAGTTAAACGAGAAATATTGGAATTTAAATTTATATTAAATAAATTAAGAAAAAAATCTGACCTATAGCTCGTTTAACTACCAATAATCTAATATTTTTTTTTATTTCCTCCTTTAAAAAAAAATTTTTCATGTGCGACATTTAAATCCAGCGCGTAACATAGATGGCGCCCAACGATATTTAACGAACGTTAGATATTTTCCAACTTCAATTCCTTATAACCTAAAATATTTTTTTTATATAAGTTCAGATCTAGCGTTCGTTTAAATTATTTATTTATAATTTTTTTTTTTTCGTATGATACAATTTTTATTTTCTCGCGATCAAATAAATTTTTTTTATAAGTTTGAAATTATAATTTTAACAGAATATAATGATATCCTGTTTTTAGTCCCGGTTGAGTTTGAATTACATTTATTCACCGTGTTGCCAAAGATAGATTTATAATATTTTATATCGCGAAGAAATATAAAAGATTGGTTTTGATGATAATGTTCTGAGCTAACTTCTGGAAGCGTAGTTTAATTCAAAAGGTAATTAAAGGTATAAGTGAGTCCGCAGATTTTGAATTATAAGTTTTGGTTAAGCGTTGCCACCTGTTTTTATTACTTTTGAATAAAATAAAATGTTTGTTTAAAAAGGCCATGATTTAAAATTATCGTAAAATCTTCATGTTGCATTTAATTCAACTTATAGCTCGAAAAACATCAAACATACTGCAACCACTATAAGTCAGAGACATATAATACAACAATTGTTATTCTCTCTATTTGGTTAAAGATTTGTCTAAATTTGTCATGAGACTTTGTTTGTGATTAACTTATTTTCAAACAATTAACCATGCATTTTTAAGTTAAACAGAGTCATAGATACTTTCAGTTAGTGAAAATATCTAGTTGCTTGTGTAAATACATAAATTATAGTTTTTTTTATATGTAAACAGATAACAACAGATTAAAATTCTTCTGCTAGCATTCCCCGATTATCCATATACATAAATACTTGTTTTACGATAGTATCAGAGTCATTTCAGATCCTTCTTAGTTTATAACTACGAATAATACTTTCTTTTGAAATATTTCCAATATAAATATTTGTTTTTTTTAAATTTGTTTTTCGTTCTGGCAAGTAACAGATGACGATTATTATTATTTTTTTTTTAGAGTATTATGGATACTCGCAAATCCAAACGAAAGCCAATTTTAAATGGTAGAGGTCGAGGCAAAACTCCTTCTAAAGAGAAACTTGAAACTAGTTTAAACGTTTCGTTTTCATCAACTTCTAACAGAATTTCAAATCAACCAAAAGTAGTACACTCTCCATCAAATAAATTAATTCAGTCATTTGTACCAGCCCAGGATCCTGCTATAAGTGATCTGGAAGTTCAGCACAGCAAATCTTAGGCTTGCCAGCTCCACTTTTGCAATATATTCCTGGAAACACTTCTTCACTTGTCACTATGGCTACTTCGCCAAATAAAACACCTCCAGTTGAGGTAAACCGAGAACAAGTTAGACAATCTTCTTCTTCTTCTAATGTTTCAACCATCGAATCACTTGTTTCCCTTTTGCAGCAAACGATTCGAGATACCCAAGACGAGTTCAAAAGGGAACTTCACAACATTAAAGATAACATGACCAAATTAAGTATTGCTATTGAAGATAGAAATACTACGTCTAATTCTCCTCGTTTCGAAAACGTGGCTAACGCCCAGCTACATGCTGCAGATTTTAATCAGAGGCTAGATGGAACCAACACTGTCAAACTTCAAGAGTGGAAGGTTACTTACGATGGTGTTGGCAGTGTATCAGATTTTCTATTCAAAATAGATACACTTCGCGAAAGATCACAATGTTCTTATGGCCACTTAATGGCTAATTTCCATATATTTTTGACTGGCAAGGCTGAGAAATGGTATTAGTTGTTTACCAAACAAAATAAAACGGCTACATATCCTTTACTACGCTATTCAATTCGGAAAGAGTTCGGTACACTAGAAAGTGACCACGAGATTATGCTGAGGATTTCATTAAGGAAGCAGCACTTTAAAGAATCTTACGATGATTTCCATTCTGCTGTCTCAATGAATTCAAGGCTCAAAGAACCTTTAACTGATCAAACATTGATCGATATCATGAAAAAGAATTTGAATGCAAATTTGAAGTTTATGCTTTTCAATTCTGAAGTCCGAAACCTTGAAGATTTCAGGGATCTTGCTCGAAAGGGAGAAAATATTTTAAAGGAAAACAAGAATCAAACCCCATTTGTCTCGCATAGTCGTCAAATAAATGAAATTGACCCTTGCACAATCAGTGAAGATGTCGATTCAGATAGTGATCCACAAGTCGATGCTTTCCAAATGTCTCGAAGACCACTCAAGGCGGATTATTCCAAAATCCAGTGCTGGAACTGCAGAGCTTTCGGACACTCGTATATTTATTGTCCAGAAGAGAAACGAAATATATTTTGTTTTAAATGTGGACAGATGGAAGTAGTGACTCCTAAGTGTCCAAACAAGCACCAGGGAAACACAAAACGGAGCGAGATGGCCACCGGGGACTCTCGTTCCTCCCAATAAACCCCGAGCTTCAAATTAATTCACACTTAGAGAATGTCTCAAATGATGAAGCAAACTCTAGTGCTGAGTCTACTGTTACTTTTTCCCATATTTTAGAGCCAAAATATCGTGATTTTTCATGCCAAACAAATGCCAAAAACCTTAGCCTTCATGAGCGTAAGATCCGGTATGAAAAACTTAAAGACAACATTTTCAACTATGAATATCGACCATCTAATCAAATTTTGAAGTGCAGGCAAAGATTCAAAAAGCGTCAAGAGTATCGAAAAATTTTAGAATCTACAAGATTGTGTCAATGTGGTGATGATCGTCCTTTCGTTAAGGTTAAGATACAGAGTGAAGATTTACTCGGACTGTTAGATTCAGGGGCTAGTGTTTCTGTTTTAGGGAAAGATTTCCTGGCATTTTTAGAGCGAAACCAAATAAAAATTAAGTCCTTTAGATCCTCATTATCTACAGCTGATGGATCAAAACAAAAAGTTCTCGGATTATGTGCGCTTCCCGTTACTTTTAAAGGCGTTACTAAAAATATTGATTTTTACATTGTTCCATCTTTGACTCAGCATGCCTACCTTGGTATTAACTTCTGGCAATCTTTTGCTTTAGCACCAGAGATTATACCTCAGGTCTGTGCTATTGAGGAAAAGCCAACAGACAGTTCGAATTTTCACGAACTAACAGCGTTACAAAAACTTGAACTCGATAAAGTTATTTTACAGTTCCCATCATATGAAAAGTTAGGTTTAGGTTGTACCCCTCTTCTTGAGCACCACATAGATACCGGTGATGCAGTACCTGTAAAATCAAAGCATTTTCCATTATCTCCACCCAGGCGAATTCACTGACGAAAAAGGATTCATATCCGCTTCCACACATAAATGGGTTGTTGAGCAGGCTTAAAGATACGCATTACATAAGTGGAATCGATTTAAAGGATGCATTCTTTCAGATAAGGCTCACTGAATCTTCAAAAGAGAAAACCGCTTTTGCCGTCCCTGGAAAACCATTATATCACTTTAAAGTCATGCCATTTGGATTGTGCAATGGTCCCCAGGCGATGAGTAGATTAATGGATAAAGTGATACCTTCCAGATTAAGAGAGAATGTGTTCATCTATTTGGACGATCTGCTGGTATGTAGTGCGGACTTTGAGTCTCATATGAAATTGATTAGTGAAGTTGCAAAGTGCTTGAGAGATGCCAAATTGACCATAAATGTAGGAAAAAGTAACTTCTGCCAACGTGAAATCAAGTATTTAGGGTATCGAATCGGTCATGGTTGCCTTAAGGTTGACCCCGAAAAGGTGGAAGCAATACAAAACTTTCCCCTACCCAAGACACCACGACAAGTTCGACGCTTTGTTGGCATGACAAATTGGTATAGATCATTCATTGGCAACTTTGCCAATCTCTCTGGTCCTTTTACGGATTGTCTGCGCAAGTCCTCAAAGTCATTCAAACTAACTTCTGAAGGCATCGAATCTTTTGAAAAACTCAAGGCTGCACTTTCGACCGCCCCTGTGTTGGCCCAGCCTGATTTCAAACGAGAATTCGTCATACAGTGCGATGCTTCGACAGTTGGTGTAGGTAGAGTTTTATACCAATTGGACGATGAGGGTAAGGAACGACCTATTGCTTTCGTTTCGCAGAAGTTAAATAAGGCACAGCGAAATTATACTGTCACGGAGTTGGAGTGCTTGGCAGCAGTAGTAAGTGTGAAGCGATTTCGGCCGTATGTCGATGGGCTGCCATTTCGAATTATTACCGACCACTCGAGTCTGAAGTGGCTGATGACACAGAAGGACCTGAGTGGCCGGTTGGCTCGGTGGAGTTTGAAATTGCAGCGCTTTGACTTTAAAATGGAACATCGTAAAGGCTCGCTTAACGTTGTGCCAGATACGTTATCGCGCTTTGATGTAGATGAACTGGATTTCAATGATATCTCTGTCGAGATTGATCTTTCTTCCCCTGAGTTTCATAACGAAGAATATGAAAGCCTTCGAAAAACAATTGTTGACAACAAAGATTCATTGCCGGATCTTTGTCTGTCCGACAACTTTGTATACAAGCGTGTGAAATTCAGGCAGGGACTAGAGGACGAGGAAGACAATCTGTGGCGTCTATGGGTACCCAATACGTTAACTACAAGCGTGATAAAGAGCTCTCATAACTCTGGTGTTAGTTGTCATGGCGGTTACGCAAAAACTTTGGCTAGAGTAAGACAAAAGTACTTTTGGCCATCGATGGCAGGTGATGTAAGGACCTATGTTAAAAACTGCGATACCTGTAAAATCATTAAGGCCTCGAACCAATTGTTCAGACCTCCCATGGGAAACCAGTTTATTACAGAACGTCCTTTTCAACGCCTATATTGCGACTTTCTAGGCCCCTATACTTGCTCCAAGTCTAAAAATACTTGCCTTTTCATAGTTATCGACCACTTCACGAAATTCGTGTTTCTTAAACCTTTTCATACAGCTTCATCCACTAACGTGATAAATTTCATAACGATTTCAATTATGATAACGAAGCAGTTTTGTTAGGAATTTATTATTATGATAACATTTTTATATTATTATTTTTATATAATTTTTTTATTGTACAAGAATTTCAATATTAATATGTATTATTTTAAATTTAATTCTAATATATTGTAAATAACAAAAGTTATAAGATTGTAAGTTATTAATACAAAATTTTACTTTGCTTAAAAGTGTAAGCTGAAGTTGCTATAAAAAAAAAATTAAACAAAACTAGCATAAGATTTTGTGAATAAACACATCTTTGGTTTATCGTAATTTGATTAGCTAACCACTGCACAGTAACAAAAAAAAAACACGAAACGAAAAGGAAGAAAAGAGAGGAAAACGAAGCAAAATCGGCCTTTTTCCGTTCTCGACTGGCTGCAAAAAGATCGTCATCAACGAGGCAACAATTTCTAATCAGAATTTTGTAATTAAATCAGTCGTTTTCCACATCTTAAAATATCGTTTTATTATCAATACAAGTGAAAGAAAAAACCATTGATAGTAATTCAATAGTGGAAAAAAAAGAAAACCAAATGATAATAATCAAAAGTTATTAGTACAACAAATACAAAACCAAAGAACTTTTAAACAATATATACGTGCAGAATGTGTGAATACCATTTACATGCAAACAAACTACTTAAAAACTATACATAAAAACATTACAATAATACATTAGACTAACTACAAACAATACAAATCAAAGTTAGTAAAAGAAAAATAATTATAAATAGAATTCAACATTCATCCATATAACAACTACAAATTAAACACAACAATGGGTAAAACAAAAAAAAAAACTATATAAACATGGATATAAAACGTATGTAATTTCTTAATTTTCTATATACATACATTTTTTCTTTATATGATTCTTAAATCTAACGTCTCAAAGAAAAAAATATACATTTTTTTGTCATTGAATTAAATATATTTCAGGCAGGCAGATAAATTATACTTTTAAAATTCAAATTTAAAATCTTATACAAACTTTTGTTTCTTTAAATTTAAATCTAATGAATTGAGCTACTTTTATTGGTAAATATACCTTAAATACTTAGATAGAAAATAATTGGATAAAACCTAAAAATAATCATGCAAATAAGACCATAAATAATTAGAGAATTTTACTACCTAAATACTTTATAAACTATCCACTATAGAAAATTATACTTAAGCTACCTCCAAATTATTATCTTAAAATTATTTTTCATTACTATGTCATGAACAATAATATTAAACGGGAAATAATTCATATTTCTTGGCTTAAAATAAATTGTTAAATTTACAATGAATTGCTAATTTATTTGTATAGGGGAATGCTAGTAGGAATGGAAAAAGGTTGTTAATTGGGGAGACGGTTTTTATTAAGGGGCAGTCACAGCAAATTTTAGAGCGGTCTTGATTGCCATGGCGTTCTGGTTTAACATACCAGTGGGTGGGGAAAATTCGCTCCGTGTGACCTAACACCTAGTCGCACAATATAGGGGAAGCTGCCGAACAGAGGGATCCTATGAGCTTAATATTTAAATGATTTTGTGGCTTCTTTTTAAATGGCATGAATTTTTTTTTTTTGCTATGTTTACGCGTCGCCGATTTGATAAGTACAAGAACCACGCCACACCGTAGAGCTAGTCGATGAACATCCAGCATGCCGCCTCGTACTTATTGAACGGATTGAAATAAGAATATTTTTTTTTATTTCCTCCTTTAAAAAAAAATTTTTCATGTGCGACATTTAAATCCAGCGCGTAACACATTCTTAAAGTTTTCATTGCCAAATACTGTTTCAAGTTTGGGAAAAACTTTATCTAGTTCAATCCTCCCATAAGCAATAAAATCTTTAGCATTTATTTCACATACCTTCTTTTTTCCATGGAATAAAATTAGATTTTGACGTAGAATTACGTCTTACAGCGCGGTTTGTATGGGAGTAATTTTCACAAATTTTTTCAATGTGTTATTTGACACTTTGGGGTATACCTACAGCCTTTAATATTCATCGTACAAAAAAAAAAATGCCAAAATATCAGTTTTAGTGGGAATAAAACGAATATCTAATTAAATAGCAAAATATAAGAAGATGAAAAATTTATATATTCGTATGAGAAATGCACAAGCTGCTTAGCTTGTTTTTAAGGATGTTGTTGTTGTTGTGTTTGCTTGTTTGGTTCGTAATCACGTCGGTCGTTGTTGTGATGCTTTTGTTGGTTTTGTTGTTGTTTTTATTAATATGTATGTAAAACATACATATATAAATACACATCAGTTGCTTTCGTTTTTTTCGTTTCCCAGATAGCCAATCGGCTCTGTTGAAAACGGTGTGCACTTTTAAAAGTACTGAAGCGGACCGTTTCGTTGTCAGCAAACTATGCATTGTGTGTTTCATATAAGCGTGCCATTTATTAAGTTCTATATTAATGTTGATTTTCTATGATTTAAATACAAATTCTAGTAAATGTTTGATAGTTTAAATCATTCTTGATTTTAAATACAAGTTCTTTCGTTTCGTTTATTGAGCTTAAGGTCAGGTTAGAACAATTAATTGCTCTAACGAATTTTTTTCAATGAAACAACAGCATCAACATTTTCAATATGAAAAGTTAGCTGATTGATTAACTAGTTAGAGCAATTAATTGTTCTAACCTGACCTAAAGCTAAATAAACGATTTTAAACTATCAAACTACTAGAATTTGTATTTAAAATCAACATAATAAATAATAAGTTCATATAGAAAACTTTAAGTTGTATATTAATTTTATTTGTTGTTAAAAAATTGTTTCCTTTTCTTAAAATGGTTTTTATTAAAACGCAACAATAAACTAAACAGCAAACGGCAACACAACTGCATTACCTTGATTTCAATATAAGATTCAATGCATATTTCAGAGTTTTTTGTCGAACGGGTGAAAAAGAGAGGTGAAAAAAGACAAGAACGAACGACGCATCAAACGAATATGACATAAATTTCAATTCGATTCTTGATAAAAATAAAAAAGGACTTTACAATTATATAGAGAACTGTTTAAAGGTACAAAAATATGTCGTTTTCATACCAGCAAACCAGACGCTGCCGTTTTAAGTACCGTTTAGCTGGAGTAGTAACATTCATGGCTTGTTGGGTTGTAATATAATAGAGAATACAGATGCATGTAGCTAGAGAGCCAGTATGTAGCTACAAAAAATGTACTTCTACTAGCCAAGGTTTCCAGTTAAAATTTAAAACAATTCCGACAAAAAGTTACTTTTTTCACAGTAACATTAAATACAACAAAAATTACCATGGTAAAGATAAAACAAAAAGTTTCTACCGCAATAAAAATATATAAAAAAAAATCCCACGATCATTAAAAATTACCAAAAAAAAATACCACGCGTTTTAAAAATACCACCACAAATTCCATTAAAATTCCATTGCCATAAAAATCTCATTTGCATAAAAAAATACCACAATAAGTCCCCTATCCACAAACAATTAAAAAAAAAAATTTTGCTTACTAAAAAGAAACAAAATTTTAAGAAGAATATTACTAAACTCCCACGGAAATTAAAAAAATATTCCGCTAAATTTCCACGCCAATTAAAAAATACCACTATGGTGCATTTCGACAAACAATCGAACACCAATGAATATTGAAATAAATGAAGAAGCAACTAGAACAGATGGCAACCCTTGATAGAGTTAATGGCGGTGATCTATAAATAGCCTACTGCTTTGAAATGTCATATGATTTGCAGCCATACAATTCATAAGAATGAATTCCAGAATCTGCACATTCATATGCTAGTTTAAACAGTGAGTTGATCACAGCTTAATAACTCAAAGACTACTGAAGAGGAATATGTAGCGATTTCCGAAACAGACTGTCTAGTCAGCTAAGTGATTGACTGTATACAGAGTTGTTGTTGTTGTTGTTGCCTTCTTGAAAACTTACTTGATCTAAAGCTCACAATCTTAATTCAAAAAATACCACGCTGAATTAAAAAATTTAACGAGAATTCCCAAAAACAAAAATTCCTAAGGGCAATTAAAAATGACCACGAATGGGATTTTTCCAACATAGGTAGCAACGTTGCTACTAGCTGCTGATATTGTTGTTTTGATTCTGCATGCGCTGCAAGGGGCCGTTTTTCACTCGGCAATTCTATGAGCAATAATTGCTATTGCCGCAAGTAGTTTGTTGACTACTCGGGTTTAAAGAGGACTTTCGTAAACCCCCTCATGCGGGCGGTTAATCGACAAACTGCTTGCCGCAGAGGCAATTATTGCCGAGAGAAAATTGGGACAAAGAGATCTTGCTCCAGAGCAAGAGAATTATTGCTCTCGGAGCAATAATTGCTTTTGCCGCAAGCTCGAGAATTTTCGTGAGTGACGAGTGAAAAGCGGGACATAGTAAGCAAAGTTTTCTTTATTTTCTGTGGACGATTCGGTTCATCCCCTCTAACGCTGCTCAACCGCTGTGATCTTGCTCTTCTGTGTGCGTCGTTGTTTTAGTTTTGCTTGGTAATTGTTGTTGGTTCAGTTAGCTGAAAATTTTTTAGATATTTTTAAATTTTGACAACTAGCTCGCTTTTCTCTACTTTCTACTTTATTCCTCTCCGAGTCGGCCCTACCTAGTTATTCTGCCATGAGTAAAACGAGTAAAACGAATGTTTATTTTCAGCAAGATAAATACAACAGAGAATACAGATGCATGTAGCTACAGAGGCAGTATGTACGCATTGTAGTGCGCACCAAGTTAAGCAACCAAACGTACACAAACTATTTGGTTGCACTGTATTTATGTTTGTTATTATTCACCACGCACAATGACCCGTGGTTATATATTAGATTTACATTACGCACTTTCGCACTAAGCTAATGTTCTATTTATTTCACTCGCGCACTTTCAATGTTTATATATTTTGTTATATTTATTTTGCATTACGCACTAACGCATTAAGTTTATATTTATGTTTCACTCACGCACTTTTTATGTTAAAAATTATGCACTTTTTCAAAATACCGTTATTTGGCTTTATAAGCACCAAAAATTTGAAAATAAAGATCATTAATTCTACGAGCTTAAAATCAGCTTGTCTTTTTATTAAAAGCCTAAGTGCATTTTTATGCCGGCTGATAAATAAAAATAATAAACACTTAGAGCCAGTGGCGTTTTTAAGCGCCGGCAAAAATTCGAGGCAGGTCATTTTCTTTAAAACACAAAAAGTTAAACAAAAACATTACATGGCGATCCTGCCAACTCATGGCAATAAGAGTTTGCCGACGGCAAAACAGAATGTGCCTGAGCACGTACCTGATTGTTACGATCGACGCGTAACCATATGTACCGTGGATATGCAGATTTAAGCAGCCAGGACTATGGAAAACATCGATGAACTGGAGTTCCAACTAAAGAGCCACTACGAGGGCAACAGAGACTAAAGAAAAATACATACTTGTCTCCAATAAATTGTTTAAACTTAAAACAACAAAAATGAGAATTTTTAATTTAACTTTATTGATTTGAATTATTATATTTATTATTATTATAAGGAAATTTTTCCCAATACATAAATGAAGAAAATAATAAAAAGTAAAATGCCGACGGCAAAACACTGAGAATCTAATAACACTTTCTGAAATTTTTTCGATTTATTGTTCTGAATATTATTAATGTTAATTAACAAAAACTCAATGAATTAAATCCATATTTTTATCTATATTATTGAATTTTGTATACAAAACAGCAAACACGAAACTTTTTTTTCTTTTCAATAACAACTTGTTGCACTTTTTTTCACGCATACACAAGCACTTGGCAAAATTTTAGTAAACAAAATGTTTGCCAACAATAACAACAACAGTTCTTTCTTTTTACATATATTTTTTTTTTGTTTCTATTGATTTTGTTTTAAACACTACACATAATTTCAATTAAATGCATATATTTTGCCGAATATATGCTAAACGCAAACTACGCGCACGGATTATAATATGTTCATTAAAATTACCTTTTTTTATATTACTCAAGTCGCGACCGACACTTATAAAAAAAAATTTTTTTTTCACTACGCGAAAACTACTCACGACCGCCATTATATTCTTCATTCATAAAACTGAAACGTCAGTTTTACTTTTTTCTTTATACTCATATTCGCAATTAATCATTGCAGGCACATGTTTAAATGTTGGCATGCATGATTTACTGGCACTATGAATCAGAGGGTGATTCAAGTGAAATAAAAAATTAAAAATTTTAATGTTTTGATGTCATGACATAAATTTATGGACATAATTAAAGAAAACATAATATTTTTTGAAAAATTAAAGAAAAATTTAAGAAAAAGTAAAAATCGAATTTATACTGAAGAATATAAAAAAGCTAAATAGCAAAAAATTGAAAATTTGAAAAACGAAATAGTCAAATATGAAACTTTAGAAGATTGCAAACATTTTATATTAGAATTTAATAAAATTTATTATGAATTACATGAATTCATAAAAAATTTAATAACACGAAAAGAAGATAAAATAAATTTGGATTTATCATCGGTTTGAGAGGAAGAAACTAATTTGCCAAAAATGTCAAACTTTGACATAAATATAGTAGGTAAAAACCTACCAGTTTTTAAAGGAATTTATGAAGAATTAGATGATTTTATAGTGAAAGCAGAATTGCTTCATGATTTAATAAAAGATAAAGATAAGGCCATTTTTATTAAGTACGTATACAATTTTAAATTAACAACCCAAGTTAGAAGTATACTTGGACGTTTGAACAGACCTTCGACATTGATTGAATTAAAATCTTTATTGGTGAAATCTTATCCCAATCCAAAAACAGTACAGCAAATGCTAAATGAATTTAGTTCAATATCACAGAATAATCTAACAATTTCCGAATATAGAGAAAAAATAACAGAATTATCAGAGCAATTAAGCAATTTAGAGCTACAAAGCTTAGAGAAACCCAGTCAAGAGACAAAAGATGCAATATATAAGGTCAACGAAAGTATGGCACTTAATATTTTTTCAAAAGGTGTCAGGACAGAATATAAAACTATTTTACAGGCGAATCCGCCAAAAACTTTTAATGAAGCAACTGAAAGATGCTTGAATATTGAGCAAAATTTTTCAACATATAGAAACCATATTTTACATATAAAGAACAGAAATAATTCAAGAAATTATAATGAGCAAAATAATAGATTTAATCAAAACTTCAGAAATTACAATAATCAACATTTTTCCAACAGAGATAATAACAATTATAGAAATAATACATTTCAAAACAGAAATCAAAATTTTTCAAATAATAATTACAGAAACAATAATAATTTTCAAAACAACAATCAAAATAACAATTACAGAAATAATAACAATTACAGAAGCAACAATTTTCAAAATAACAATAATTTTCACCGTGAAAACGGAAATAATAATCATAATTTTATAAACAATAATAACAGAAATAATAATTTCAATAGAAATACAAATTTTAGAAACAGCGACAATGCGCAGGGAAACGGATATGGCCGGGTAGCAGGAATTGTTACCCACAGAGGCCAAAACTGATCCTACAACTTACTAAAAATTTAACCAATTTTATTATATTAAAGTGCAAAAATACTAATGAGAATCTGAAATTCCTAATAGACACGGGAGCAGATATTTCTATCTGCAGGAAAAGAAGCGTGAATAAAATAGAAACAAGAAATATTTCAACAATAACTGGTATAACAAATGAAAGTATTGAGTGCATAGGCACATCATATTTAAATTTTTTAATTGAAACGGAGGAAATAACACACAATTTCCACATAGTAGAAAATGAATTTCCAATATTAACAGATGGCATAATAGTGCGTGACATGTTGAGAAAGTACATGTCTAAAATAGATTTTGAAACGTACACGGTAACATTTTTAATAAATGAAAAAGAACTAACACTACCAATAATTTTAAATTATAAAAATTTTACAGTACCTGCTCGATCAGAAGCAGTGGTCCCCATAAATATTAGGGTTAATGAAGATAGTTTAATCCTTAACAAAGAAATAAATAATGGAGTCTTCATTGCAAATAGCATAATACCTGCAAATGGCGTAGCACACGTGAAAGTTTTAAACACGACAGAAGAAGAAATAAATTTAGAGGATATAAACATAGAAACAAAACCATTAAAAAACTACAACATATTTACAAGCAAAGAAACTAATAAATTTAATGCACATAGATTACAAGAACTTTTAAAAACATTGGACATTGGATGCAACGAACCGGAGGCAGAAAAATCAATAATTGACATTTTAAAACCATTCCAAGATATATTCCACCTCCCCGGAGAACCATTGACAGTGAACAATTTTTACACGCAAGAAATTCATACTACTGATTCAACAGCGGTATATATAAAGAACTACAGACTCCCACAGACACAAATGACAGAGATCAACGAACAAGTAGACAAGCTTTTAAAAGACAACATTATTGAACACTCGGTTAGCCCTTACAATTCGCCACTTTTAGTTGTTCCAAAAAAATCAAATAATGATGAGAAAAAATGGAGATTAGTGGTCGATTTCAGGAAACTAAACGAAAAAATAGTTAACGACAAGTTTCCCCTTACAAAAATAGAAGACGTACTAGACAAATTAGGAAGAGCTAAATACTTTTCGACGTTGGACATGACTAGCTCCTTCCACCAAATACGATTACACGAAGACTCACGACCACTAACTGCCTTTTCAACAAATAACGGACACTACCAATTTAAACGCCTACCTTTTGGACTAAAAATATCGTCCAACAGCTTTCAGCGCATGCTAACAATAGCATTGAGTGGTTTAGATGCTGAAGCATTTCTATACGTAGTCGATATTATTGTGTTTGGATGCAGTTTAGGGCATCACAATGAAAATTTAGCAAAAGTTTTTGAAAGGTTGAGGAAATTTAATTTAAAACTAAATGCACACAAGTGCTCATTTTTGAAACCAGAGGTTGTTTATCTAGGACACCTCATAACTGCTAAGGGCATTAAAACTGACCCAGCAAAAAATAAAATCATTAAAAATTACCCTGTGCCAAAAGACACAGATGAAGTCAGAAGATTTGTTGCTTTCTGCAATTATTATAGGAGGTTCATACCCAAATTTGCAGAAATAGCTAAAGTTTTGAACTCACTACTAAAAAAAGATGGTAAATTTAATTGGACTGAAGATTGTCAAAATGCTTTCGAAACGTTAAAAACAAAATTACTAAACCCACCGATATTACAATACCCAAATTTTGAAAAACAATTTGTACTGACAACAGACGCCTCAAATTATGCGTTAGGTGCTGTTTTGTCACAAGGTGATATTGGTTTAGATCTACCAATATCATACGCGAGCAAGTCTCTCAACAAACACGATTTAAACAAACCGATAATAGAAAAAGAGTTATTGGCCATACATTGGGCCATAAATTTTTTCAGACCATACCTCTATGGTCGCAAATTTTTAGTAGTAACAGATCACAGACCTTTGGTGTCTCTATTTTCCCATAGAAACCCGTCATCAAAGATGACACGTATTAGATTAGACTTATGCGACTACAATTTTGAAATTATATACAAGAAAGGCAGCATGAATACTAATGCTGACGCATTATCTCGTATAGTACTAAACAGCGATTCATTGCAGGCTATGATTCCGACAGGAACGGATGATAGCAAAATACTGGCTATAACAAGAAGTATGGTCACAAATAAACATACACAAAACACAAATTCAGACAAAACAAATGGCATTACTGACAAGAAGTCTGATCAACTTTTTGCTTGGGAGTGCACATCCAAATCGGATATTAACAAAATGATACAATTAAGGTTCGTAATAGATAGAAATTACAAGGGTACCCAAATATATATAAATAATAGAGAAGTTATTGCAAGATGCAGCGATAATCCATCGATCACACAGCTGACTTTGGAGAAACTGTCGTCAAAAATGCAAAGGTTAAATATAAACGAGCTCGCGTTAAGTAAAAATGATAAAATATTTGAAACCATAAGAATTAATAAATTTAAAGAGATATTTAATAATTTACAAAGAAAAAATAATGAAAATTTAAAAATTTTAATATACAATGAACCTACAAGAATAATTGATAAGGATATACAAAATAAATTAATTGAAGAATATCATAATTCGGCTCATGGAGGACACATGGGCATTAGAAAAACCAATTTAAAAATGAAACAAAAATACATTTGGAAAAACATGAACAAAATGATAAAGAAATATATATTAAATTGCGAACAATGTAAAATAAACAAACAAACCCGACATACAAAAGAGGAACTAACTTTGACAGACACACCAGGAACTAGTTTTGAAACAATATCAATAGATACTGTAGGGCCTTTGCGATTATCAAATAATTTACGATATATATTAACTATGCAATGTGAGTTAACGAAATATGTCATTGCTTGTCCAATGGAGACCAAGGACGCAAAGACTGTAGCCAAATCCTTAATAGAAAATGTTATTTTAATCTATGGTCATTTTAAAGTTCTTAAATCAGATAGGGGTACTGAATTTACCAATGAATTGATGTCGGAAATCTGCAAACAGCTTAACATTAAACAAATATTTAGCACGCCTTATCATCATGAGACCCTCGGTTCAATAGAAAGAAACCACAGAGTATTGAACGAATTTTTATTAAATTTTTGCAAAGATGATGAATGGGACCACTGGATCCCATACTTCACATTTGCTTACAATACAACACCTCATGTTGACACTAATTACACTCCTTTTGAACTTATATTTGGCAAATTAGCAAACCTACCAAATGATAAACTAGATAATTCAAAATGTTACAACACAGACAATTATGCGCAAGAATTGAGAGTAAGATTAAAGTACTCATTAGAAAAAACGAAAGAATTGATAAATATAGCAAAGATTAAACGAATTCAAAATAATGTCACTTCTGCACCATTAAATATAAAAATTGGTGAAAAAGTAATGATAAAGAAAATGAATAGAAAGAAAAACCAACCACCATATCATGGTCCATATATTATAGTTGATAAAAATGGAGTAAATTCTAAAGTTGATGTAGATGGTAAAATCAAAGAATACCATAATAATTTACTAAAAAGATGGATTTAATTCAAATTTTTCAATTAAAGTAAAAATTTATTAATTAAAACAATTGCATTGTATAAATTTCATAAACAAATTGAATTTGTATAATTTTTAATAACATATATCATACATCTATTTTGAAACCATTTTTGTAATAAAATATAAAATATAATCTGTTATAGTTAATAAGAATATTTGAAATGCATGAAACAAATACTATATTTTAAGATTAAATAATTTATTAGATTATACTAAGAAAGTTTGAATTGTATAATTTTAAAAATTATTTTTCTTTTTTTCAAATAATTTTTATCTTAAGGATGGGGGTGTAGTGCGCACCAAGTTAAGCAAACAAACGTACACAAACTATTTGGTTGCACTGTATTTATGTTTGTTATTATTCACCACGCACAATGACCCGTGGTTATATATTAGATTTACATTACGCACTTTCGCACTAAGCTAATGTTCTATTTATTTCACTCGCGCACTTTCAATGTTTATATATTTTGTTATATTTATTTTGCATTACGCACTTACGCATTAAGTTTATATTTATGTTTCACTCACGCACTTTTTATGTTAAAAATTATGCACTTTTTCAAAATACCGTTATTTGGCTTTATAAGCACCAAAAATTTGAAAATAAAGATCATTAATTCTACGAGCTTAAAATCAGCTTGTCTTTTTATTAAAAGCCTAAGTGCATTTTTATGCCGGCTGATAAATAAAAATAATAAACACTTAGAGCCAGTGGCGTTTTTAAGCGCCGGCAAAAATTCGAGACAGGTCCTTTTCTTTAAAACACAAAAAGTTAAACAAAAACAATAAAGTCAACATGTTAAACAAAAACATTACAGCATACTACTACGCAAATTTGCGCATGCGTTACAAAGCATGCTATGTGCTTTAAAAACTCGTTTTATTTTTTAAATACCATAATAAATTCGAATTATTTATATTATGCATTATATTTTTTTCATATTAAAAAATTATTTTGTTAACTAAAATTTTAATTTTAAATTACTTTTAAAATATACATATATGTATATGCTCTTTACTACAGGAAAAATTAATAATTTAAATTTACCTATATTTATTTCCATTAATTAAACATACCTTTGAATTACATTTAGTTTTAACCAACAAAACAAATGAAGAAGAACAACAAATTTATCACCAAAAATATCAAATGAAAACTTTTTATAAAACAAAACAAATTTTTACATGAATTTAATTGTGAGCTTTTTAGATCAGGTAAGTTTGAAGAGGACAACAACAACAAATTTGTTTTTGAATAATTTTTATTTAGAAGATGAAATGCTTTAAAATAGTTTTGAAAAATATAAATAAAAAACCAGAATTTTTCTCTATTACTGTATAAAAAGGAATTTTACGTCTATACTTACTATACTATCGAAACTGTTTTTTTTTTTTTGTGCACCTTTTTGTTATAAGCTTGAGACATGGTAACTTTTTTACTTCGTGTGTCGTTATAGTGGTATAAACTTTTTGATTTAAGATATTTTCTTTGGGTTTTGTATTGGTATGGAGGGGTGTACTTTTCGATTTGGATCTTGTTACTACTTGGATGATAGCAGAATTTTCGTCTTTAAGTCGTTTGATTTGCCCAAAATCAATCCGAGATAAAGCGTCTGCGCCACAATTATGTTTTCCCTTGATATATTCAACATCAAAGTCAAATTCCTCAAGGTCAAGTCTCATTCGTGTGAGTTTAGAGGAAAGATTTTTCATGGCAAAGAGGTAAGTTAGTGGTTTATGATCACTTTTTGTTAGAAATTTTGTACCATAAATGTAGGGTTTGAAAAAATTGATGGCCCAGTGAATGGCAGTAAGTTCTTGCTCTATTACAGACTTGTTGCTTTCACCTTTCATAAATGTTCTTGATGCATACGCTATGGGTAGTTGTGTTCTATTGTGATTTTGACTCAGAACAGCACCGTATGCGATTTTGCTTGCATCTGTAGTAATGCAGAAAGGTTTTTCGAAATCAGGATATTTTAATTTTTTTGGGGAAAGTAGAGAATTCTTTAGTCTAGTCTAGTCAAACGTATTGCATGCTGTGAAAAATTTTGTATGAATCTTCTATAATAGTTTACGAATGCTACAAATCGTTTGCACTCGTCAACGTTTGTTGGTTTTGGATATGATAAAATATTTTCATATTTTGATTCGTCTGGTAAAATGCCTTGATCTGTGCATTTGTGTCCTAAAAAAGTTACTTGTGAATTGAAGAATTTACACTTATCTGGATGAAGTTTTAGATTTGTTTGTCTACAGATGTCGAAAATGATTGTAGATTTGTGAGCATTTGTTTTTCAGAACAACCAATGACTATAAGGTCGTCAATATATACAAATGTTCTGCCTGGTCCGAGACCAGAAAATGCTATATTCATCATCCTTTGAAAAAAAAAAAAATGTTGCTACTGAGTCATTTAGCGATTATCTGATAGTAATAAAATTACTAAATGACAAATTTATGTGTAATATTTTAGCATCGTTTAATTTGGTATACTCCCCAGTTGGGCGGACTGAGAATTTTCTGAGTTTTCCGACACTTCTGTATATCGGACCATTCTATTGGAGTTATTGCGATCCCTGTAGTTATTGTTGTAATTGTTGAAACTACCGACATTTCTATTGCTGTAAGAATTTTGGTTGCATCTTTGATTACTATAGTTTCTGTTCCAGCCATTTCTGTTACCTCGAATTGCATTATTCCCTCTATGAAAGTTGTTTCTTCCGTGGAACTTATTTCCCTGGCCTCTGTTTCCTCTAAAGTTATTTGCTCTATTTATATAATTTATTTGAAAGGTTCTTGAACTCTCAGCGCCTAACTCTATGAATTTTGTTATCGCTCCCTCTACTGAGGTGAACTGACCTGCCCTCATAAGTATTTTTACTTCATCAGATTTCGCGTTTGTTTTAATCGCTTTTACTGCTGACTGTGTGGAGTAGCTTTTTGCCAGAGTAGGCGACATGCCGTCTGCTATATATGCTTGCTCCAGTTGTATTGTAAGCGATTCTATTTCTTTTGCAAAATCGTTATCGTTTTTATTTTGTTGCTTCACATTAAGAAGTTTTGCTGTAATATTTTGTGGAGATTCATATTTCACGTTTGCTATTATTGTGGTTTTTATGGACTGAATTGTATTCTCGTTAGTCAGCAGTCTACTTACTGTTTGAGTCAGTTTTGTTTTGATCAGAGTAATAACTATTGATTCATGGCTGTATCTTATTGTATCAATTTGCTAATGAATTTGTTTAAATTTTCGACTTAGCCGTCGAATTAAGGCAACAATTTTATTGCAATGCTTATGAATTCGGTAGGTGTCTTCGGTACCATTTTTTGTTGTTTTGAAAATTCGTCAATGTCAACGTCGGAACTTCTGCTATCAGTGAAGTTTTGAAATGTTTTGTTTAGGAACTTATTTATTTCTTTTGGTATTTCTTGTTTTACTTCTAGTCGTCTAAATAAAAATTCTAAACGTGTTTTAATTTGCGTAAAATATGTGATAAATTCTGCTTTATGGTTTGATGTTAGTAATGAAAATATTGTCCTACTCAAACCCGTTATTGTGTTGTGTTGGCCTGCCAGGATACTGAGGTGTTTGAAACGTATTGTTTGTTTGGGTATTGGAGTCTTGTTCAGACATTTGTATGATTTATCAAATTTAGTTTTAATGTCCTCTAGTTTGTTTGAAAGGTTTTCCCAGGTAACTTGACCAGACATACCTCATTTTGTCAGTCAGTTAGGAAAAAAAATTGATTGCACAATCGACACTCACAAAAAATATATATATAAATGCACATAATAGGTATATATATATTATTATTATAATTATTTATTTTTCATTGTATGTATATAAAAATTATAATGTACTTCACCTTGCAATAATGTAAATATAATTAGTGATATAAGATGGTATATATAATAGGTTCCAATTGCAGACTGATGTTATATCCTTCGTTCGCGTGCAAAGCCATTTACGCTCTTCTTTATCGTCGCACGAATAATTTTGATGATATATATAATTCCTATGGTTAATACTATTATTATAAGGAGTGTTTCCACCAGGGTTATTTCGTCCGTTTTTATTGCTTTTATTTTCATTGTTTATTTTTCCGTTTTCGTATTTTACGAGTTGTTCTGTGTCTCTTTCTTCTACCGCTTTGCCCACCTCATATCCGGCAAAGATGAGTGGGATTGTGGAGAGAATTTTTTTCCACCACGATATGTTTAAGTTTTTTTTTTCAATGTGATTTTTCTGTTTTTTTTTTTGGGTAAAACTTTCACTAACTTCTTTTTTCAGAATGCAATATCTTTTATTTGATTGCATAACATTTTTGCATATTACATTTGCTTGTTTTTCCTTATTTTAATACAATATTAAACTGTTCACATTTTAACTGTTCACATGTTCTCTTTTTGCACATTAATTTGTGTTCGGCACATTCGGCAAATCGCCTAGAACATGCGAACAGCCATGTACATTTGCTCAAAACGATACACAAAACACAACAAACTAGGTAACTCCATTATTGCGACGGCTAATGATGAAAGTTTCATTAAACTAACACGCTGTCTATTTATATACGATACAGATAACAAAATTAACTTTCTAATCGACAGCGGAACAGAAGCTTCAGTACTCCCAGTAGACATTCAAGCCACACAAAAATAATTCCGACTTGCTCTTGACAGCAGCAAACGGAGTACAATTTCAACCTACGGAAAGAAACTACTCAACATTAACTTAAAACTCAGACGTGAATTCCCATTCACTTTTATACTAGCAGACATTACAAGACCCATAATAGGAGCAGCAGATTTCCTTACGAAATACTCTTGATAGATCTCAAACATAAAAACTTATTGATCCACTAAAAAAACTATCAGTTAACGCGATCATCACAGAAACATCACTATCTAAATTAATTACAATAGACAACAAGTACACTTCATTACTCAAAAAATATCCATCACTCACAGCAGAACCCGATTACAGCAAACCAGTTAAACACACAACAGAAAATCACATCACTACAGACCGACAGTTACCATTTTCTCGACCATGACTTAGTTAAATTTAAAACTGCTAAACGATTTCCTGGGGAAACTGGGGGCGATGGAACAATGTAACATGTTTGACTGTCTCAACCTGGCGAGGCCAGCATAATCTTTGTGAAATCGCCTCAAGTCGACTCAAACCTCCACGTGGTGTTTCCTGGGCAACGTCAAAACTGACAACCGTTAGTTTGGCGGCTAATCTGAGCGGCGGGCCTCCCTAGGCTTAAAATAGGTAGTGTGTCGGGTTTGAAGCCCACCCGTAAAAACCAATTTCAATGAAAACAAATAAGAAAAGACGAAAAATGATCCATAAATCTGATGACGACTACCGCAAACGAAAAACTGATAATGATTTACGGATATGCACCTGGAATGTCCGAACCCTTAATTGGGAAGGTGCCTCTATCCAACTGATTGATGTCTTGGAAAGATACAAAGCTGATATCACTGCTATCCAAGAAATGCGATGGAAGGGACAGATTTGTAGTTGGCAAGAGACTACGGCCCCACGTCCTGCGATTCACACCTGTGAACGAACGACTTGCCATAATCCGCATCAAGGTTAGATTTTTCAATATAAGCCTAATATGTGCGCACGCTCCGACAGAAGACAAGGACGATGAGATCAAGGAAATTTTCTACGAGCGCCTTGAAAATGCTTACGAGCGCTGCCCCCGCCACGACGTAAAAATCGTGCTTGGTGACTTCAACGCTAAGGTGGGCAAGGAAAATATTTTTGGTCCAACAGTCGGAAAGTTCAGCCTCCACGACAACACCTCCGATAACGGAATGAGGCTGATTGACTTCGCCGCAGCACGAAACATGGTCGTAAGTAGCACTAGATTCAAGCATCTCAATATTCATAAAGCCACCTGGATTTCCCCTCATCAAAAAACCGAAAATCAAATTGATCACGTTTTGATCGACGGAAAGCACTCTTCCAGTGTATTTGATGTACGCACGATCCGTGGCGCAAACATTGACTCGGATCACTATCTTGTTGCAGCCAAGATCCGTTAACGTCTGTGCGCAGCTAAGAATACACGCAACCCTACACAGAGAAAGCTAGACGTCGACAAGCTGCAATCGAAACAGACAGCCGATGCTTTCTCCACTCGACTCTCACTCCTGCTTTAAAGCACTCCTCCAATAGATGATATATGCTCGCAGTGGACACACATTTCCAACTCCATGCGTGCGGCTGCTGAAGAGGTGCTTGGCTACCAACGCCTTCGCCGAAACCAGTGGTACGACCAGGAGTGTCGCGACGCCACTGCAGAGAAAGACGCCGCCTACAAAGCCACCCTGCAGTCGGTTGTAACGCGCGCTGCTAAGGAGCGATACAAAGAAAAGAGGAGGGAAGAGAGACATATTTTCAGGCGGAAAAAAAGAGAGGCAGAAAAGCGCGAGCAGGAGAAGATTGAGATGTATGGTGACAGGAATGAGGCTCGAAAATTTTTCGAAAAAATAAGACCCCTTGCCGATGGTTTTAAAACCGGGGCCTCTTCCTGCAAGGATGAAAACGGGAATCTAGTGACAGATGTCCAGAGTACACTGACGTTATGGAGGGAACACTTCTCTAAGCTTCTAAATGGCGACGCTGACAACAATCCCGCCAGTAGAGATGATATTCCGGAAACCCCAATTGCGGATGACAGCGTCGAGGTTCCGCTGCCCGACTATGATGAAGTTCTGACAGCTATAGCTCGGCTTAAAAATAACAAAGCCGCGGGAGCTGATGGCTTACCTGCTGAGCTGTTTAAGAACGGAGGCGAAGCTCTACTTAAATGCATTCACGAGCTTCTATGCAGAATATGGTCGGAAGAATGCATTCCGAACGATTGGAATCTCAGTGTGCTCTGCCCAATCCACAAAAAAGGCGATCCCACTATCTGTGCCAATTACCGTGGGATAAGCCTTCTTAATATCGCATATAAGGTCCTGTCGAGCGTTTTATGTGAAAGATTGAAGCCCATTGTAAACGAACTGATCGGACCTTATCAGTGTGGCTTCAGACTTGGAAAGTCCACCATCGACCAGATTTTCACGCTACGACAAATCTTGGAGAAGACTCAAGAAAAACAAGTCGACACCCACCATCTTTTTGTCGACTACAAAGCCGCCTTCGACAGCCCAATAAGGAATCACCTGTACTCCACTATGTCTGAATTTGCTATTCCTGCAAAACTAATACGACTTTGCAGGATGACACTGAGCAACACCAGCAGCGCAGTTAAAATCGGGAAGGACCTCTCCCCACCATTTATTACCAAACGAGGTTTCAGACAAGGTGATTCCTTATCGTGCGACTTTTTCAACCTAATGATGGAAAAGATCATCCGAGCTGCTGATCTGAGACGTAGTGGCGCAATATTCTACAAGAGTGTTATGCTGCTTGCGTATGCTAATGACATAGATATCATTGGCCATAATACGCGCGAAGTCAGTGCAGCATTGTCCAGATTAGAAAGAGAGTCAAGTCGAATGGGTCTGTCAGTGAATGCAGATAAGACGAAATACTTGGTGTCAACAAACAAACAGTCCCAGCGTCTTGGAACCCACGTTACCGTTGACAATACCTCCTTCGAGGTTGTGAAGAACTTCGTTTATCTGGGATCCAGCATTAATTCAACCAACGACATCAGCATTGAGATCAAACGAAGAATAACTCTTGCCAACAGGTGTTACTTTGGGCTCAGTAGGCAATTGAGAAGCAGAGCCCTCTCTCGACGAACGAAAATCACGCTCTATAAATCGCTCATCATGCCCGTCCTACTTTACGCATCACAAACCTGGACGCTGAGCAGTTTAGATGAAAAGACTTTAGGAGCATTCGAGAGAAAGATTCTTCGTAAGATCTACGGACCAATCTGCGACAATGGCGAGCACCGAATACGGTGGAATGATGAACTGTATGAGCTGTACGCTGACATCGACATAGTCAAGCGCATTAAAATCGAGCGGCTTCGCTGGCTTGGTCATGTTCAGCTTGGTCATGAAAGACGATGCTCCAGTGAAGAAAACATTCGATTCGGTACCCAGCGGCGGTCAATGCAGAAGAGGACGACCGCATCTTCGTTGGAAAGACCAAGTAGAGGACAACCTGACGAAGCTTGGAATTTCCAACTGGCGCCAGCAAGCGAAAGACAGAAATGGCTGGCGCAAATTCTTAGATGAGGCCAAGACCGACATACGGTTGTAGTGCCAACTAAGTAAGTAAGTAAACGATTTCCTAATTAAAGCAGGCATATGTCGTCAGTCAGACTCCATGTCAGCATCCCCATTGCATCTAGTCCCCAAAAAATATGTTAACGACTGGAAACCCTGTGGCGACTATCGAAGATTAAACGCAATTACAGTCTCAGACCGATCAGTAATAAGTTTTTGAAATTAGATTTAGTGAGAGCATACCAACTAATTCATATGGCTACTAAAGACATTCATAAGACTGCAATAACTACACCTTTCGGAATGTTTGAATTCCTCAGAATGCCATTCGGCTTAAGAAATGGAGCGCAAACGATCAAAGATTTATCAATGAGGTTCTAAAAGAATTAGAATTTGTATTTGTTTACCTCGACGATATTTTAGTAGCCAGGGAGACTGAAGAAGAAAACTTAAGACATTTAAATTTAGTATTTGAACGACTAAACGAATTGGATTAAACATCAAACCAAACAAATGTATTTTCGGCGTAAACGACATAAATTTCTGAAGTTACAATATTTCAAAACAAGGCATTCCCATCTCCCGATAGAATCCAATGTATAGTTTACTACCCTAAGTCCCAATCAGTTTAACAAATGCAGAAATTCATCGGGATGATAAATTATCGTTGGCGTCGGAAGCGGGGGGAAAGGGGGGGGGGCAGTTGCCCCCGCACTTTTTTAGCTAGATAAACAATTTAAAAGGAAAAGTTATTCAAAATATCAGTTTTTTTACAACGATAATATTTTTGTATTATATTTTTTCCTCTTCTTTCTCTCTTATTCATGTTTCATGTGAAGAAATTTTGGTGAACTTTTTTTGCACCACCATTTGTACTGCCCCCCCATTTGTACTGCCCCCCAGATGAAATTCGCTTCCGACGCGCTTGTAAATTATTACCATAGGTGCATACCAAAAATGGCACACAGACTTGCACACATTTACGACATGGTGACAACAGCATTAAAAACAAAACATAAACTCTTAAATAAGACAGATGACACCACAGAAGCATTCAAAACGATAAAAGAAAGTTTTACTAAGGAAGTGCTACTTAATCATTTTAATAGCAAAGGAAAACTTTCCATCGCTGTAAATGCATCTAACACTATCAGTGAAGTTTTACTACAAATATACAATAATCAAACAGAACCATTAACTTTCTTTTCAAAGAAATTAGCAATTTCTGTAAAGACATACAGCACTTTTGGCAATTTACCTCACTATCAAACATTTTAGACACTATTTAGAAGGACGAACTTTCACAATCTACACAGATCACAAGCCACTTAATTCAGCATTACACTCAAAAACAGAAAGAAACCCAAGACGAACACGGCACCTAGAATTCATCGCACAATTTTCCAAATTTTAGTCTAATGCGATCAAAACCGTTTGAAATATAGCATTTTTTGTGATTCGTGGGCGGTAAAAAAGGGTGTGGCAAAAACGTCCCTGAACCATATTGTACTCGAAAAAATCTATTTCCAAAATTTCATCTAAATCGGCCTAGTAGTTTCAGAGGAGTAATAATTTTTTAAAATTGGGCGTAGGTATAATGCGACCACACCCATTTTTAGCACACTTACTATAGGAACTAAAGCATAAGAACTAAATTACCAAGTTTTAGTCTTATACGACCAAAGCCGTCTGAAATATAGCTTTTTAATTGATTTGTGGGCGGGAAAAGGGGGCGTGGAAACCCATTTATGGTACAGTTGCCGACAGTAATCACACAAATGAAATTACAAAGTAGTGTTTTTTATGACCAAAACCCTCTAAAATATGCAATTTTTTATTGATTTGTGAGTGGTGAAAGGGGTATGGCAAACATTTTTTTTTTTGTTAACCATCTAGAGTTCGAAACAATCTACTGCCAAAAGTTCAGCTTAATCCGTTGAGTCGTTCATGAGTGATGAAGCTACCAACGAACACCATTTAATTTTTATTATATAGATTTTTAAGTACTTTGTAAGATAGGAAAATAAATAGTTTGAGATTGTAATTCATCAGTACACGAAATAAATAAAATTTATAAATAAATTGAAAATTTATATCAAATGCTGAATTTCAACTGAGGCCGAATTACAGCATCCGTGATCGAGCAAAATTGTACAAGATTGATAGGCACTTATCTCGTGCCCTTTGTAATTTTGCTCGATCACGGATGCTGTAATTCGGCCCTTGATTTGAAAAAATAAAGAAAAGGCGTTTAAATTGTCAAAAAGTTGAATTTAGGTCTTTCACTAAAAAATTCATAATGTTTCCATTTTAGCATGGATTTTAATCAAAAGTAATATTTTTTAAAAGTTCAAAATAAATGCAAAAAATTTAAACAAATTTTATCTTTGCTAATTCTATTTTTTTAGGACGATATGTGTATTTTTTTACTTATAAACATTGGTAGTATCTGTACTATTAGGCCGATCTCAAAACTTTGTAAACACAAATTATATAAGGCTTAATCACCTTTAATCACCTTTAAGGAAAACGTAGGAACAGCTCCGAAAGTTAAAAAAAACGCTAACATTAAAAATTTTTTAAATGTGATTTTTGAAAGTCCATGAGAAAATCAAAGTGAGATATGGTGGGCAGAGAAATTTTCCAATTTTGCTAACTAGTGTAGTATAACATGGTAAGAAAAGCATTTTTTTCCGTTCTACAAGATATTTTTGAATGTAGTTTCTTTTTTATAAATTTTATAAAACTATCAGAAAACAGCTATTTCGAAGTTTTGTTCCATTTTCTATGCAAATATCCTTGTTTTTGGGAATATGAGCATTTATGGGAGCTGAATCATCTGAGAGTTTTCATAATTGAGCTGATTTTAACACCAACATTTTTTAACTATTAAACGTTTAAAAAATATATGAATGGCTGCTGCTAAAATATATTTTTATTAATATAATAAAACTATTTTTTATTTAATTTCTACATGTTTTTTATTATTATAGAACATTTGATCAGTATTAAACCAGAGATGGATGAATACAACTTGGTGCCACCCGATGGCGGTTGGGGCTGGTTAGTTTTAGCAGGGTCAATGCTGGTAAACATTCTTATTCCAGGAACTATAAAGAGTTTTGGTGTTCTATTTATCGAATTCTTAGAAGCTTTTAACGCTTCTCCGGCTACTGCTGCTTGGATTCCAGCGTTATGTTATTTCCTTTATAGTTCTCTAGGTAATAATAAAATTTATTGCATCATATATTGAAACTTTTTATTTAATAAATATTTGCTTTAATTTAGGTCCCATATCTAGTATTCTTTCCGTTAAATATTCATACAGAACAGTGACAATAATGGGTGGTGCTTCGGCTGCAATTGGAATGACAGCTTCATTTTGGGCTTCATCTGTTACTTATTTGTATATAAGGTTATGTTTTAACTAATCAAGCGAAAATATTTTTTTTATAATATACTTAATTACAGCTATGGTATTTTTGTTGGAATTGGTGCTGGTTTATCTTTTCCTCCCACTGTTTATATTGTAACATCATATTTTGTCAAACTAAGGGGACTCGCAAATGGACTTTGTATATCAGGTAGTGCTTTGGGTTCTATAATATTGCCACCAGTTTTAAGGTGGTTACTGGAAACGTATGGATATAGGTATAAATCCCTTAAAACTAAACATATTAATTTGTACATGAATATATTTTGCTTTCAGGGGAGCAATTCTAATAATGGGAGGTATTACTTTAAATGTTTTTGTTGCTGCATTATCATATGAGCCCGTTGAACAACACATGATCCGTATACCGAAATACAGAAAATGTCAAAAAAATATTGAAGAAGAAGACATCGGCATTGTACTTAAATTCAAAAAAATCCGTAGTACAGGGCCCTTTGATGAAAAAGTTCAAGAAGATAAAATAAGCAATCAAATTCTATCATATCATCCTTCAGCTATCCAGTCGACAGATTTGGAACTTCATAATCTTTGCGATCAACAAACTTTTGCTCGAAGTGCGTCAGCAACTGTTGTTCAAAATTGCAAGAACAATCCACAAGAGATTTCCCATTCACAAATAAAGAAAATACGTACACCAATACGAATTCCCCAGCGCAATCAAACCTTCACTACAGGACAGCTACACTCGCAGAACTCGCTTTGTGTTGTACCGGAAGAATCTTTTTCTAAATTAGAAGACATAGGTACGCTTCATACAAAACCTAAGCTAACACGCCCATCACATTCAACGAGTAGCTTTCAGTACATCAGTACACCATACCATGGAAGTACACTTTCTTTTCAACCAAAGGAGTTTTCATCTCATTTGTCTTTAAAATCATTTCCCAGCGGTGCTCATTCTTTAAATGCAGTCCGTGAAGACGAAATTGAAAGGAACACTTTAAATAATGATAAAAGAACCAAATTTTTCGATTTAAGTTTGCTTGCAGACCCTGTTTATTTAGTAATACTAGTTTCTAATTCCACCAATGCAATTGGTTACACAAATTTTATTATTTTGCTTCCGGCTTATGGTGTTACTTTAGGTTTCGATAAATCACTTGCTGCTTATTTAATATCAATAGTTTCCGCAACTGATTTAATTGGCAGAATTGGAGGGTCGGCGTTATCTGATCTTGAAATTATCCCTAAAGCATGGTATTATATTGGTGGACTAGCAATTTCAGGTGTATCATTAGCTCTTTTACCTTTTTCGACAAGCTACGGAATGGTTGGTTTCTGGTGTGCATTATTCGGTCTTGCATCTGGAGTTTATGTTGGTATAACAGCAGTTATAATGTCAGATATGCTTGGTACAGACCGTTTGACTTCATCTTATGGAATAAGTCTATTTGTCAATGGAATTTTACAATTGATTGGGCCTCCAATTTGTGGAATTTGGTATGAAGCAGTTCATAAATACGATCCGCTGTTTCATACGTTAGGTGTTATATTAATATTTGGATCTATTTTATGGAGTTGTATGCCTTTTATTAAAAAACCCAAATCAAATATTGAAAATAATAGATTGTAATCTTTAATTATGACAAATAGCGATGAATAAAAACATTCACATAACGTTCTGTTTATAAATTAATTGTTATGGTCAAGTTAGCATCACATGGCACAGCAGCGCATGCAACGCAGATAAGCGGCTAGCACACAGTCAAATAAATGGTGATTATGCAACACATAAGTCACATAGTCAAAATAAAACAATAAAAAAAGAATACAACGATTTTATTTTAATAAATTTACCGCACTTGGTCAAACAATTTTACAACTTCACATCTGTTTTGCCAAAACGTTAAATACATAGAAGAATAAAGCCTCCCAGACGCTAATTTATTTTTTATAACGATGTGTGACAATTTCTCTTTAAATATGATAATTTTTATACTTAGAGCAAAAGAGTTGCTATTTTTTTGACGTAGAATTACGTCTTAAAGCGCGGTTTGTATGGGGGTCATTTTCACGAATTTTTTCAAAGTGATATTTGACACTTTGGGGTATACCTACAGCCTTTAATATTCATCGTACAAAGAAAAAAATGCCAAAATATCAGTTTTATTGGGAATAAAACGAATATCTAATAAAATAGCAAAATCTAAGAAGATGAAAAATTCATATATGCGTATGAGAAATGCAAAAGCTGCTTATGCTGTTTTTAAGGTTGTTGTTGTTGTGTGTGTGTGTTCGTTTGGTTCGTAATCACGTCGTTCCTTGTTGTGCTGCTTTTGTTGTTGTTGTTTTTATTAATATGTATGTAAAACATATATATGTAAATACCAGGGACCGCAAATAATAATTATTTCTCATCGTTGATTTAAAAAAAGCAGGCTCTGCCTTTTAAATTTTGATTGTTAGAATAAAAGGCAAAATTTAACTATTACTTTCTGCCGTTTATTTTTGCTAGCATGAAATAATTATTATTTGCTGCTATTTATTCTTTCTAGCAAAAATAAATAGCAGCAGCTCTGTATCGAAAACTATGAATGCTAGGATAATGAAATCCGATATATGAGACCATGGCATGATAATCTACATATGATGATAATTTGGGCGGGCCACGCCCCTTTTTTAGGGAAATTAGAATATCTCATGAACCAGACACGCAGTGGTAATGAAATTCGGTATATGGTGTCGTTGCATAGAAATCTAACTGTTCTAAAAAAATGGGCGGGCCACGCCCCTATTTAAAAAATAACAATATCATGAACCAGACACGAAATAGTAATGAAATTCGGTATATGGTGTCGTTGCATTAAAATCTAACTGTTTGGAGAAAGTGGGTGGGCCACGCCCCTATTTAAGGAAAATGACAATATATCATGAACCAGACACGCAGAATTAATGAAATTCTGTTTATGGTGTCGTTGCATAGAAATCTAACTGTTCGGAAAAAAAGGGTGGGCCACGCCCTATTTAAGGAAAATTACAATATCTCATGAACCAGACACGCAATGATGGTGTACTTTAGCTTATGGTGTCATTGCATAAATATCGAAATGTTAGGAGGAATCGGGCAGCCACGCCCCTTTTTAAGGAAAATTACACTTTCCTACAAACCAGACACGCATTGATGATGAACTTAAGCTTATGGTGTCATTGCATAGAAATCGGAATGTTAGGAAGAATCGGGCAGCCACGCCCCTTTTTAAGGAAAATTACACTTTCCGATGAACCAGACACGCAATGATGATGAACTTTAGCTTGTGGTGGCATTGCATAGAAATCGAAATGTTAGGAGGAATCGGGGAGTTGCGTTGTTAAGAACATAAAAAGTAATAAATAACTTCTTTCTTATTTGTAAAGAGGTGCGATGAATCTAATTTTTTTATGAAATCATTTTCTAATTATTAATTTTGTAATGAGTTTTGTAGTTGCTATAAGCTATACAGAATGTATTTAAATTTTTTTTAATGTTGTGATGTTCTTGCTCAGTTGTTAAAAACAACTCAGTTTTTAAGGTTATACATTTAATGCAACGATTACGTCTTATTTTTATGAAAAAAAATGTTTGTTTGCTTTACTTGAGCACCATTTTATTTTGTTCCAATAGTATAGTAAAAATGCATAAAAAAATTCAACAACATTGGATTAAGACGGGTCGCGTTGAGCTAGAAATTCAAAAAAATATCTAATAGGAAAAACAACAGCAATTCCATTTTGAACGTACCGGCCTAACGGAACGGAACGCACCGGCATGTAGCATCACTGACGGATATGAAAAAAATCTAATTTGGAAAAAAAAGTTCGACTTGATTTCTGGAAAAAATCTCAAACACTTAACAGAATCTTAAATTTGAACTACTGTTAGAAAGGTAATTAATCGAACTTAAATCCAAAAATAATTTTGGTGGTTTGGGGGGGAAAAAACTGTTGTATAATGTTCATTCAGTTTATTGCCTTTGTGTCAATTTCAAGCTGCGAGCGACATGTGTAATTGTTGTCTTTAAAAAATAGGGATTTATTTAAGACGCAAAGACACAAAAAACCGAATGCTCAACAATTTCTAAAATAAGGACTTCCCTAACTTACCTATACAGACTTTATTTGCGCTAAGAGATATTAGAATTTCCCAATAATTGAAATCACCTGCCTACTTATTTAAGAACAAAAAGTTTTAATATTGCAACAACGCCTTCCAAGTTTCATAATCATTGCGTGTCTGGTTCATGGGAAAGTGTAATTTTCCTTAAAAAGGGGCGTGGCTGCTCGATTCTTCCTAACATTCCGATTTCTATGCAATGATACCATAAGCTTAAGTTCATCATCATTGCGTGTCTGGTTTGTGGGAAAGTGTAATTTTCCTTAAAAAGGGGCGTGGCTGCCCAATTCCTCCTAACATTTCGATATCTATGCAATGACACCATAAGCTAAAGTACACCATCATTGCGTGTCTAGTTTATGAGATATTGTAATTTTCCTTAAATAGGGCGTGGCCCACCCTTTTTTCCGAACATTTAGATTTCTATGCAACGACACCATAAACAGAATTTCATTAATTCTGCGTGTCTGGTTCATGATATATTGTAATTTTCCTTAAATAGGGGCGTGGCCCACCCACTTTCTCCAAACAGTTAGATTTTAATGCAACGACACCATAAACCGAATTTCATTACTATTTCGTGTCTGGTTCATGAGATATTGTTATTTTTTTAGATAGGGGCGTGGCCCGCCCATTTTTTAGAACAGTTAGATTTCTATGCAACGACCCCATATACCGAATTTCATTACCACTGCGTGTCTGGTTCATGAGATATTCTAATTTCCCTAAAAAAGGGGCGTGGTCTGCCCAAATTATCATTATATGTAGATTATCATGCCATGGTCTCATATATCTGATTTCATTATCCTAGCGTTCATAGTTTTCGATACAGAGCTGCTGCTATTTATTTTTGCTATTTTTCTAGCAAAAATAAATAGCAGCAAATAATAATTATTTCATGCTAGCAAAAATAAACTACAGAAAGTAATAGTTAAATTTTATGAAAAAAAATAAAACTCACTAAATAACTATTATTTCTGCTTTTTTCGGAAAAAAATTCATAATATTCATAAATTCATAATATGAAAAATTCATATGTGCGTATGAGAAATGCAAAAGCTGCTTATGCTGTTTTTAAGGTTGTTGTTGTTGTTGTGTGTGTGTGTTCGTTTGGTTCGTAATCATGTCGTTCCTTGTTGTGCTGCTTTTGTTGTTGTTGTTGTTTTTATTAATATGTATGTAAAACATACATATATAAATACACATCAGTTGCGTCCCTTTTTTTTTTTGTTTCCCAGATAGCCAATTGGCTCGGTTGAACGGTGTGCACTTTTAAAATCACTGAAGCGGACCGTTTCGTTGTCAGCAAACTATGCATTGTGGGTTTCATATAAGCGTACCATTCATTAAGTTGTATATTAATGTTGATTTTTTATGATTTATATACAAATTCTAAATATTTGATAGTTTAAATAATTCTTGATTTTAAATACAAATTCTAGTTATTTGATACTTTAAAATCGTTTATTGAGTTTAAGGTCAGGTTAGAACAATTAATTGAATTTTTTCCAAAGAAAACACAACAACAACATTTTCGATACGAAAAGGAAAACATTACTAGCTGATTAATTAGTTAGCTGATTGGATAACTAGTTAGAGCAATTAATTGTTCTAACCTCACCTAAAGCTCAATAAGCGATTTTAAACTATCAAACAAATAGAATTTGTATTTAAAATCAAGAATGATTTAAACTATCAAATATTAAGAATTTGTATTTAAATCATAGAAAATCAACATAATAAATAACAAGGACATATAGAAAATTTTAAGTTGTATATTAATTTTATTTGTTGTTAAACAATTGTAACGTTTTCTTAAAATGGTTTTTGTTAAGTTGCAACAATAAACTATACAATAAACGGCAACTCAACCGCACTACGTTGATTTCAACACAAGATTCAATGCATATTTCAGAGTTTTTAGGCGAACGGGTGAAAAAGAGAGGGAAAAAAAAGGCAAGAAAAACGACGTATCAAGCGAATGACATAAATTTCAATTCGATTCTTAATAAGTATAAAAAAGGACTTTAAAATTATATAGAGAACGGTTTAAAGGTTAAAAAAAATGTCGTTTTAATACCAGCAACTCAAACGCTGCCGTTTTAAGTACCGTTTAGCTAAAACAGTGACATTCATGGCTTGTTGGGTTGCAGTACGAAAGAGGATACAGATTCATGTAGCTACACAGCCAGTATGTGGCTACAAGAAAATGTACTACTACCAGCCAAGGTTGCCAGTTAAAATTTAAAACAATTCCGCCAAAAAGTTCCTTTTTTGACAGTAACTTCAATTAAATACAACAAAAATTACCATGATAGAGATAAAACAAAAAGTTTCTACCGCAATAAAAAAATATCAAAAAAAATCCCACGATCATTAAAAATTTCCACAAAAATACCACGCGTTTTAAAAATACCACCACAAATTCCATATGCATTTAAAATTGCCACAAAAATCTCATTCGCTTTTAAAAATAAGATTTGGCCGTTTTTCACTCGGCAATTCTATGAGCAATAATTGCTTTCGCCACAAGTAGTTTGTTGACTACTCGGGTTTAAAAGGGACTTTCGTAAGCCCTCTCATGCGGGCGAATAATCGACAAACTGCTTACGGCAAAGGCAATTATTGCCGAGTGAAAAGCGGGACAAAGAGATCTTGCTACCAGATCAATAATTGCTCTCGGAGCAATAATTGCTTTTGCCGCAAGCTCGAGAATTTTCGTGTGTAACGAGTGAAAAGCGGGACATAGTAAGCAAAGTTCTCTTTATTTTCTGTGGACGATTCGGTTCATCCCCTCTAACGCTTCTCAACCGCTGCGATCTTGCTCTTCTCTGTGCGTCGTTGTTTTAGATTTGTTTGGTAATTGTTGCTGGTTCAGTTAGCTGAAATTTTTTGGATGTTCTTAATTTTTACTCGACATGAACAGCTGTATTTGACAACTAGCTCGCTTTTCTCTTCTTTCCACTTCATTCCTCTCTGAGTCGGCCCTATCTGGTTTTTCTGCCATGATTTGGAGTACGAATAAAACGAATGTTTATTTTCAGCATGTATGTATACTACTACACAAATTTGCGCATGCGTTACTAAGCATGCGTTGTGCTTTAAAAACTACATTTATTTTTAAATTTCATAATAAATTCGAATTATTTTTATTATGCATTATATTCTTTCCATATTAAAAATTTATTTTGTTAACTTAAATTTTAAATTACTTTTAAAATATACATATTAGGGTGGGGCGATTTGAACATCAATATGGGCGCTTCGCGTTTCTGATTCTTGGGATTGTACTGAGCAAAAAAGTCCACTAGACCATACGTCTACGGTGAAAATCGAGCTTCCAGATTTTTGACTTGCAGTTTTTTCTCAAAATTTTGTCACTTTTTTTTTTTGGATATTTTTTGGATTTGTTTTTGGACCATTGAGATTTTCGGTCCAATACTAAGACAAAAATCTCAATGGTTTGGCTGTTATAGGCTAAAATATCCAAAAAAAACGTGACAAAAGTCTGAGAAAAAACTGCATGTCAAAATCTGGAAGCTCGATTTTCACCGTAGACGTATGGTCTAGTGGACTTTTTTGTTCAGTACAATCCCAAGAATCAGAAACGCGAAGCGCCCATTAACACTTTTTTCCATCCATCTTAATCGCCCCACTCTAATACATATATGTATAATATACATATATGTATACATTGTATATGCTCTTTACTACAGGAAAAATAAATAATTCAAATTTACCCATATTTATTTCCATTAATTTGAATTACTTTGAAAAACTTTGAATTACATTTAGTTTTAACCAACAAAAGAAATGAACAAGAACAACAAATTCATCACCAAAAATATCAAACGAAAACTTTTTATAAAATAAAACAAATTTTTACATGAATTTAATTGTTAGCTTTTTAGATCAGGTAAGTTTGAAGAAGAACACCAACAACAAGTTTGTTTTTGAATAATTTTTATTTAGAAGATGAAACGCTTTAAAATAGTTTTGAAAAATATAAATAAAAAAAAACCAGAATTTTTCTGTATTACTGTATAAAAAGGAATTCTACGTCTATACTTACGATACTATCGAAATTTTTTTTTTTTTTGTTACAAGTTGAAAATTTCTTAAACGTTTTACGTAATCAAATCAGTAACAATTCTTTGCTTTTTGCTATTTAGGAAAATTTGATTTATTACTCCATGTTTTATAATACAGTAGTATCAAGGGAAGTTTTAGGCATAAAGGTACATATTAGAAGATGTTTTTTAGAAAAGTTTATTATATATACAAAAAATTTCATTTGCATGATAATTTTACGTCATCAGTTTAAGTAAAAAGATGTACTGTTTTTGTTAACATATATTTTTTATATAAAAAGATGGCGCTTAAGTTTGTGTGTTTAAAAAAGGTGAAAATCGGGCCACACCGTAGAGCTCTAGATCGTCTAAAATAAAAAAAAGAAACATGCATTCGAAAATAGACCTTAAATGCACACCTCTTACCAAAATGGAATGAAAGTATGGAAAATTAAGAAAATTATGTAGCGTGGAAAAAAAGTCGAACAATGTACGTTATTCTTGACCATATTGTTGCGTGTATAAACTAAAAAAAGTTCCCAAAGGCGTTTATTTTGGTAAAAGATGTGTAGAATCACAATACAAACAGATTAAAAAATAATTTAAATCGGTCAATTAGTTTTGAAAAGTATGTTTCGAGAAAAACTCATTTAAATTATTCTGGCTCATTGGGTTTTAAGCGCTGTAGAATATGTATTATAAGCGAGATTGATTTTTTTTTACATATTGGGTCATGTGAATAAAAAATCAGCAAATGCTTTTACTGAATTTTTCTAGTAAAAAGTATGGATTTAGTGAATAAAAAAAGCTATATAGATATAGCTTAAAAAGCTTAAAGCTATATAGATATAGATATAAAAAAAGCTATATAGATATGGCTTTTTTTATTCACTAAATCCATACTTTTTACTAGAAAAATTCAGTAAAAGCATTTGCTGATTTTTTATTCACATGACCCGTTATTCTTGAATAGTTGTACAACAATAATTAATTTAAAAAAAAAATCGATTTCCAAAAAATTGTTTGTCTGAAACTTCCCTTAGAAACGTCTACATCAGCGCTAATATTAAATTGGATAAATTCGTATTTATCTAGACGTACTCAAAAGGTTTTATATAAGAATTATCTTTTCAAAAAGTATTTCGGTCACTTCTGGCGTTCCTCAGGGCAGTCATCTTGGACTGGTTTTGTTTATACTATTCATTAATGATCTTATTTCGGTAATAAAACACTGTAACGTCTTAATGTACGCTGACGATGTGAAACTTTTTCTTTGTTACAAATCACCCGAAGAACGACGTCTTTTACAATCTGATATAAATAGACTAGTGGACTGGTCATCTTAACTTAAAAAAAATTTAAGCAAATGACATTCTCGCGTAGATCTGCTCATAACATAAATTACACTATAATAACACTAACTTAGAAATAGTTTACAGTTTTCTTGATCTTGGTGTTATTATGGATTCAAAACTTCGCTTCAATCTCCACGTTAATATGGTGATAAATAAGGCAATAGGAGTCTGAGAACTGCACAAGCCTACTTGAAGTCTATTTCAAGTACTTGCTTAAAATACAAGTTCAAGCTAGCTTGAGCTTGATAATTTTGAATCAAGTATAGCTTGCAGTTGAATATAAATAAGCCCACTACAGCTTGCGACTTGCAAGTATGCTAGCTTACAAGCGAACGGCACGAAGTTTCAAGTAAAGGAAAGCTTGATGCCTTCATCAAAAAGCTTGAAATTGAAGGCAAAAAGCTTGAAATTGAAGGCAAGCATCCAATTTAAGCAAGTAGTATCTAAAAAATTCAATGAGCTTGTGTAGGAAAAGCTTAAGCGTATTATGACTTTTAAGTATTCTGTGGACTCCGTGGTTGGCAGTTTTAGGGGGTAGATGATTTCGGATCTGATGTCAGAATTTAAAATTCAAGATTTCGCATAGAGTTGCCACCTAGATTTTTGGGTATTTTTGCGAGTTATTTTAATTTTGAAATTCTGACAACGGATTTTATTTCGAATATAATGTCACAGTTTGAAAATTTAAGATGGAGGTTAGGGCTACCACATAAATTTTCACCACAGATTGCCACCTAATAATATGTATCTTTAAGAGTTTTAAACATAATTTAACAGTGTTAGGGAGTCACTGATTTCGAATCTGAAGTCAGAATTTTAAAATTCAAGATGGTGGATAAGGTTGCTACCTTAATTTTTTTGTATTTTTATGAATTTGGGGCAGGCAAAAATAAAAGATATGCCAAAATGGGTCGCGAATCCCGTGGTCATAATTTTAAAATTGTAAAATTTTGAATAAATAGGGTTGTCCCCTAATAATATTTATTTTTAAGAATTTTAAACATCATTTAACAGTGTTAGGGAGTCACTGATTTCGAATCTGAAGTCAGAATTTTAAAATTCAAGATGTTGGATAGCGTTGCCACCTTAATTTTTTGTATTTTTATGAATTCGGGGCTGGCAAAAAAATGATATACCAAAAATGGGTCGCTGAATCCGAATCCGTGGTCAGAATTTGAAAATGGTAAAAATTTGAAATAATAGGGCTGCCACCTAATAATATGTATTTTTAAGAATTTTAAACATCATTTAACAGTGTTAGGGAGTCACTGATTTCGAATCTGAAGTCAGAATTTTAAAATTCAAGATGGTGGATAGGGCTGCCACCTTAACTTTTTGTATTTTTATGAATTCGGAGCTGGCAAAACATGATACACCAAAAATGGGTCGCTGAATCTGAATCCGTGCTCAGAATTTCAAAGTTATAAAATTTTGAAATAAAAGGGTTGCCACCTAATAATATGTATTTTTAAGAATTTTAAACGTCATTTAACATTTAGGGAGACACTGATTTCGAATCTGAAGTCAGAATTTTAAAATTCAAGATGTTGGATAGGGCTGCCACCTTAATTTTTTGTACTATGAATTTCGGGGCTGTCAAAAAAAAAGATACACCAAAAATGGGTCCCTGAATCTGAATAAGTGATCAGAATTTTAAAATTATAAAATTTTGAAATAATAGGGTTGTCACCTAATATGTATTTTTAAGAATTTTAAACATTATTTAATAGTGTTAGGGAGTCACTGATTTCGAATCTGAAGTCAGAATTTTAAAATTCAAGATGGTGGATAGGGTTGCCACCTTAATTTTTTGTATTTTTATGAATTCGGGGCTGGAAAAAAATTGTATGCCAAAAATGGGTCGCTGAATCCGAATCCGTTGTCAGAATTTAAAAATTATAAAATTTTGAAATAATAGGGCTGCCACCTAGTAATATGTATTTTTAAGAATTTTAAATATTTACAGTATTAGGTAAATAGTATAGTACTTAATTTTATATCGTTGGAAAGGTATTGAAACGTACAAAAAACCAAAATAAACTGAAAAAATTATAGAGTCTGTTGTTGGCATGGCATTAAACTTTGAAATTAACAATGTGTCAATTTACAGCAATTTTTTAAAAAGTTTTATATATAATCCTTAAAAAAGATGAGATAATTATTCTAATGATACCTTAGTTAAAGAAATGTGATTTAAATTGACTGAGCTACGTTGTCTAAAAATAGGCCCTATTTTGGCATTCGAATAGCTGTGGCTCCGCAAAAAAATTTTTGAAACTTTAAACTCCGGAATTGGTTTTCTTAGCAAAAAACCAACCTAAAAACAAAATTTGAGCCAAATCGGAGACGGTCAGTGCGACCAATAGGTCACCTCAATCTGAAATGGGCGATAAACTAAAGAAATGTTTTTCTTTAAGTTAAAAATATTGAAATAAAAGAATAAAAAAGCAAAAAATTCTGTTCAATTGATGAATCCGAATCCGTGGTCAGAATTTCAAAATTATCATTGGTTGCCAGTCCTTAAAAACGCTGTTGGCAGCTATTTAAAAAAACCTGTCGGTGCCGCCACCCGAAAGTGTATTCAGGCGTGAGAGTGGTGGTATACTTACGATGAAAGCGTTCGATTGGTGTTCAGGATCGAGAAGTTAGAAATCGACAGTACACCTCTTTTTTGACTGCATAAGACTAACAGACTAGAGTTGGGTCGTTCCGGACCTGCATAGTTCATGGAACTATGTTCACTCTCGGACATAGTTCCAATCATTCCGTCTGTACGATTTAAGCATGTCCAAACAGTTCCGACTGCAATACAATTTTTTTAATTGAGCTACATAAGCTGACATCTCTTTCGCACTTACATAACTTAATTGAATTGTTTGAGCGACGACAAGTAAGCCAATTATGTATGTGAAAGAGAGTGAAAGAAATAATAGATAAAATAAAAAAAGATATATCGTCATTCCAGTTGTGTGCATTGTTCAGCATTGCTGTTTATTTTTGCTTTTAACCTATGAAAAATTGAGAGCAAGAGATTTGATGCTATAAGATGAAACTATAAGATGCAACTGAGTTTCGAGCTTATGAGGAACTGATTGGAAATTATTTTTGCTCGCTTTTCAGCAACTTTATAAATTTACTTCATGAACTTTATTTACTAAATGAAGTTATTTTCTAAATAATAGAAGTTCCTTTTTTTATAAAACGCCCATTTCAGATTGAGGTGACTTATCAGTCGCACTGACCATCTCCGATTTGGCTCAAATTTTTTTTCCTAGATTGGTTTATTGCTTAGAAAACCAAATCCGAAGTTATAATTTTTTAGAACCATTTTTTAAGGCAAAATCGGGTGTACTTTGAAACAACGTAGCTCAGTCAATTTAAATCCGATTTTCGTAAATAAAGTATCATTGGAAAGGTTATTTCGTCTTTTTTAAGGGAAAAATATAAACCTTTTGGAAAAATTGCAGTAAGGTGGCCCATTCTTAATTTCAAAGTTGAATGCCATGCCAACAGCACGCTTTAATTTTTTTTCAGTTTATTTATTTTGGTTTTTTGTACGTTTCAATAACTTTAGAACTATATAAAATTAAGGTGTGTTCTTGAAGGGTTCAGAAGTTATGGTGTAAAACGTGCAGTGTTAAAGAATTTTAAATATAAATTCAACTAGCTATCAAAGCCTTACAACATACATGCTCAGCAAGTAGTCTATTTCGCCCGCCTTTCCCACCATACAAATTGTTTTCTATTATAAACTTGTGTTTTGCAAAACTAAAACACGTACACACAAAAACACAAGCTGCTGTAAGTGATCGCTTTATTTTGAACAAATTCAACTTTTTTCAAAATCAACAAAAGGAAAAAAAATATATGCTGTAAAGCAGAGGTGTCGCGGCAGTTAGCTAAACTACAAATTAAAAAAAAAAAAAAAAAATTAAAGCTTTGATGGCGACGAAAAAAAATAAAAAACAAAAACAACAACATGAGCACACGGAGCTAATGTCTCTTTAAAAAAAAAAATGCAAAAATAGGTTTTAAGCATCTGACGAGGCCCAAGTGTTACACGCAGCCAGTAAATTAAAAAATAAAATGATTCCAGACAAGTGATATTGAAAATGCTACAACAAAAAACTCGCCACCACTTCGAGTGTGCGCTACGAGAAAATACCAACATAAAAACACACAGAAGCAATAACATTGATAGCTAGCTTTCGACTCGAGCAAACAACAACAATGCCATGTACATAATTCCTCGAATTAAAACACACACGGAAATATTGAAGTTGTTGTAAGTGAGCTAAAAGAGCTATGGGATTTACAACTCTGCTGTAAAGCTTTGATAGCTAGTTGAATTTGTATTGAAAATTCTTTAATTCTTTACGCCATAACTTCTAAACCCTTCAAGAGCACACCTTAATTTTATATCGTTGGAAAGGTATTGAAACGTACAAAAAACTGCAATTACAGATGTGTCTGAAACAATTTGCCAAAAAGTATTGAAGCAAACAAACCTTTCCTGGTTCTTTTAGATTGCTCAAAAGTTTTAAATTCTATTAATCATTTAATATTTTGTCATAAGCTCAAAAATTGGTATGGTTTTTCTACACCAGCAATAAAATTGATTTGGTTCTCTCTGCATGATCGTTTTCAGAGTGTTTGTTCTGATGATTTGTACTCAGACTTTTTTCGAGTAAGTAAAGGTGTTCCCAAGGGGTCAGTTCTGCGACCCTTCTTGTTTTCTATTTACGTAAATGATTTTCCATAAATCCCCAATCAATGTTTCACACATATGTACGCTGATGATATACAGCTTTATGTTTCATGTGATAAAACTTATGTTTGTCAAGATCCTAAATTAAGAACTTCAGCGAATTGGTAATTGAACTACAGAAAATGAGCCTGAAATTAATCCAAGAAAATTTATGTGTTTGTTGGTCTATAAAAAAACCTATAAATTATAATAGTCTTCCTGCTATAGAAATTAACGACTCGGTTATTGAATATGTGTGTAAGGGCTAAGAACTTGGGTTTTATTTTTAGTATGTTTTGCTTATAGTAAAAGCATACTTAATACCAATTCTTTTGTAAGGCTGTGAAGTATTTGCAAACGGTGATTCTGTCCATTAGCAAAAATTAAAAGCAACTTAATAATATCGCTTGATATATATACACTCTGAGTAGGTTTGATCATGTCTCGGAATATGCTTACCAAATGAACAACACCACCTCTGATAACCTTGTCAAGTCCTACAAGGTTATCAAGTCCTACAGTTTGTCCACAAATTAATATTTTCCGCTGAACCTATCTATCTCTTCGAGAGATTTCGCTTCACACAATCGCGCCGTAATAATAATATAATATTAGCAAAACACTCCAGCCTTGACTCCAAAAGGCGATTCTTCATATTGCGTCTTTGGAATTCCTAAAATTATAACACAAATTAGCAACGCTGTCAATTTTAAAAATACATTATTATCGTCATTGTCGTCCCTTAATAAGTTTAACTTGTCATCTATAAGAGCAAAGATTATATAGTATAAAGATGTGCCACGTAGAACATTAAAAAGTAACAAATATTTTTCAGATCAATACGTAAGCTTTTATGAGCGCGATGAAAAAGCTTTCTTGAGAGAAAAGTTTCCAATCCTTACATTCTCTCTGCAATGCTCTTTCACTCTTTACTCCATAATGCTTCACAGCATAGATCACCACTGCATGGTTTCTCATAGCTAGCGAGAGTCGTGAAATTTAATGTTGTAATTGTTTTTTCCGTTGTTGTTGTTGTTGTTGTTGTTGGAACCAAGCAGTTGTGATCTCTGCTTGACAGCAACAAATATTTTTGTTTGTTTGCATTATTTTCATGATAATTTCCTTATTTTGTGCGAAGCAAAGTTTTCTTATTCACTGCTTGCTATTAATATTGACTATTTTTTATTGACTATCAGCCAGAGCAGTAAAATCTGCATATATATTCAGAATCTTAATGAAAACTGAATAACGACATACAAATCCATCCAATGAATTCAAAATTGTTTATAAATAAAATTTTTAATTCACATTGAATTTTAAAAAATTGATAAGTAATTAATTTAAATATTTTTTTTTCGTTATTCAGAATAATTCATTATTTTTTATTCATATGAATTCTATTTACAAAGAATGCAATTCAAAAAGAATTTAAAATTTTTCAATAATTAATTTTTTGTACATTATTTATTTTTTTTTTATTCATTGCCTATTCATGTGTTATTCATTATTAATTTTATAGTCATTATTAATTTTTTATTTATTATTATTTGGTTCCATACTCAAAAGTGAATAACAAGATTTTTTTTTTCATTTTATTTGTTACTCAAAAGTGAATGAAAAATTAGAATTGAATACGAAATTTATAATGAATAAAAAATTTCCCATTTTTTTTAAAATTGTTAAAAAAAATATTTCAACGAATATATTAAGGTAAAAAGTATGATTGTAGTAGGTTGGATATAAACGTATTTCGGTTTTAGTAAAAATACTCAAAACTACCTGCATCAAAGTCGACGTGGTGAGTTCGTACTAAACAAATTCTTCTGACTTTAAAAACCAAATTATCATATATTTAACTAAAGATTTTGTTTGCAAACAATATTCTTAGCGTTTTTAGCTAAATTTAAAAATCCCTAAAACGCAATTTTACATTATAATAGCATTTTCAACACTGTAAACTCTTTGAAATGAGTCATAGCAGAATATTTTTACAACATACATGATTTTAAATTTTTATTTGTTTTCTTGATATAATCAGTTTTCAACACTACCTGGATTATTTTGAATTGCCATGGAAATGAGTAAAATAACAGAAATAACGTAAACAAAGATACGTCAAAAATAAATCAAAACAAAACAACGAAATCTTCGCGCCGGTATAAATAACTAGCTGAAACACTGTGTGTTTCTGCCACGCCCCCGTTGCCAAACGCCCATAACATGCTATCAGTGAAACGGCACGAGTAAATTGTGGTCGAGTACCGAATTCCGGGGCTGTGCAGCGACCCATAACTCCAAAGCTATTCAATATCAAAAAATTTCAGTTGTGTGGGAAGGGTAACGCCCATAAAATTTTATCAGTGAAACGTGTAAATTGTAGTCGAATACCGAGTTTCGAGGCTGTGCGACCTATAACTCCAAAGCAATTCGATATCGCAAATTTGGTTGGTGTAGGAGGTGCCACTCCTCCTTGCCCAACGCCCATCACATGTTATCAGGGAAACCTTACTTGTTAATTGTGGTTGAATACCAAATTCTGAGGCTTTTCGAAATATAATTATAAAGCTATCTATCCGATATCGCATATTTGGCCAGAATAGGAGGTAATTTTGAGTATTAACCATATTTTTTAAACTCTTTCACAAATGTAGTATTTAGAATATTTATACAAAAATCGTTAGATCAATACAAAAGATAGCTTAAATAAAAGATATAAATGTTTTATTTGCAAACATGTACAAATTTTGTAATATGAAAAAATACTTTTGAAGTTATAGGATCATAAATGGGGGCATATTTTTCAAAACTTAAAAAAATCGAAAAAATCTTTGAAAATTCTTTAATTCTTTTCGAATTGCATTCTTTCTATAATACTTATACAATTTAACACAAAGTTTATATTAATATAACTTATTTTCTGGTTTGTTTGTTAAATTGGCATTTGTACAAATCTAAATGACTTAACGGACTTCGCTCAATTTGAGTACACATATTGTGTGCATCCTAGATGAGATTGTAACATACTTAGTTTTGATCGCGCTCATTCCACCCATTTCCACTTACGTAAATTTTGATATTGAAAATCTTTCTTTAAAAAATTGTTTCGCAAATAAAATTTAAAAAATTTCAGAATTTTAAAACTAAAAACATTCACATATCTTTAGAATTTCAGAAATTTTTGGTACAACGACTTTTTTATAAAACATCGTTCCCCAAGAATGAGGAAAAAAACGACATGCATGTCCGCTATTTTAAATATATTTAATTCAAATTTTTTGATCAAAGTTTTAATAAAAGCACTTTACAAAAATAGTTTCAACTGTAGCGTTAGGTCAGTGAATATATTCTTTAATTTTTTTTTTCAAAAACTGGCCAAAATATTGAATTTTTACTCAAAAAATGATTAAAAAAATGTCTTTGTTGTATAAATAAGAACAATTGAAAATTGCATATCTGAGTACTTTTCATAAAGTGAAGCATGTATTTGCAATAATATAACAAAAATATATAAAAGTAGTTAAATAAAAAAATTTTCCGCAAAAAAAACTTACAAAATATTGCTTACAACATTATTCGCTGCTAAGCTTCAACTAATGGAATCGCCCTTACAATAATATACAATAACACTAAAAATATCATGTGGCAAAAAAACCAAGTCAACACACAAAATTATGTCATCCTAGATTATGTCATCTTTATGATATTATATTCTTGAAATTATATAACAAAAAGATAAGAGATAATGCAAAAAAAATAATAACTTTCAATTATATAATGTACCCTACGCTATATAACTACCCTACGAAGTTAAGTAAAAAAATTGCCTACATTTTTTAAGTAAAACCTAATGAAATTCTGCTACATTTTGTTGGCAGCTATATCGTTTATTCAAATGGTTCGTGCATCAAATCTTTACATATCATTTCTATTGCTTTTCAATATTATGCTCACATTGTCGCTTACTTATTCTCTCGCTCTCAAAAGCTTTAAATCGTTCGCTCGCTGACTCTCATAAAGCTTTTATGTGGATTTATGATAAATCCACATTCAAATTTTACTGTGCCACTTGCTTGTATGGCGGTGGCACATCTTCCTATTATATTATCTGTGATAAGAGATAGGTCCTTTTAATCCATTAAAGACTGCTCATAGATTCCGCCGTACGATTTTTTCAAAATTTATTAGGAAGCTTATATAGGCCATAGAAGTTGCTTTGCAAAATTTCAGGTTTGTAACTGTCACCGTATTTGAGATCTGCATTAGGTATTTAGGGTGTGTGCGAATTGATCTAAATTGGTACCTAAATCTAAATTATTGGAAGTTTGTCGATAATGCAGTGTTTGTCGATCAATTTAGAACATTTACGAGCTACCTAAATGCATCTAAATTGCAAAGTTGCCATATTTCGTTCGCTGCTTCTATTTGTGCATTTTTGATTGGTCGTTAGTATGAAGGAAAATATTTATTGCAATAAAATTAAAAAATCAAAATGTGGCAACATTGCACTTTAATATTTTTTTGACAGCTGGAAAATATATTTTCCTTGAACCATAAAAATTTGTAAATTTAAGCAAATAAATCGAATAAAAATATTTATTAAACTGAATTGAATGAAGTATGGAAGTTAGCAGGAAGCGCCGGTACAGTGAAAGGTGTAAGTTCATGTCCGTACTCTTGGAGAACGAAGCGTCTGCATTCGCGGAAACTTCGGTTTGCAGCGGTTCAAGCTTACAACAGATGATGAATGCTATATTTTTTCTTTTCTTCTAGGGTCCGAGCTTCAAACGGAATTGTTTATTGATGCCAGAATAGAGCTAGACAATCTATTTACCAATAAAATAGTAAACGTGCGTGATGCTTGGGAACATGTTGGTGAAAAGTGTGGTGTTAGAGAGGACTGGGTCCGCTTGAAAAAGAAATGGAGTAATTTAACTGAAAAATATAAACTCATTAAAGAGCCGCCTACTGGAACAGGTACGGAGGGTTGTGATATTGCAACAACATGGCCGCACTTTGAGAAGATGCACATTTATTGCTCCCAACGTCACAACATTAACCCACTTTTGGTGATAAACAGCGAAAATACGGAAGACCTAGTTTCCTCTCCACCACCAACACACGACGCAGATAACACATCTGAGGCAAGTGCAGACATTGAAGACATTTCTTCACCCAGTACATCAAGATTTCGTACTGTGTCTGCACAGAAGCGAAAATAGGATGAGGCGTTACAGAAATCACTACTTAAAACTGACAAAGAAGTTCGCAAAGCAGCTAGAGGATTCAGCAAGTTCCTATCTGAACACTTCAATATTTATGCTGAGTCCTCCGACTCTGAATAAACTTTAATGAAGTAAATGTGATGTCAATTAACTTTATGATCTCAATATTTGTTTTTTACTTTTAAATAAAGAAAAAGCATTTATATATCTTTTACATACAATTCTTTTGTACGTGTTTATGTAACTGAACTCATCCTAAACGGCTAGACGGATTTTGATGAAATTTTTTGTGTGTGTTCGTGTGTGTCCCTGTACGATTTATATTCACAATTGGGTCCAGCTCTTAACTTAATTGGATGACTTAGCTCTTGAACTATAAACGATAGAGCATTGAAGCTCAGTATAAAAACACAATTTATTAACACCATTTTACTGAAAGAAATGGATCGTGATTTGTTCGGATGCTTAAATCTTGAGAACGACTAGACCAAATTGTATACTTCTGCAGATTTTTTCATAGTTGCTACGCAAAGGTTTAGAAAAAATAAAATGTTGCCACACCCCCTTTTACCACCCACAAATCAATAAAATAAATTCATATGATAACTGTCAGTATTCCACCTCAATTGCACATGCAGTTTCACTGAAAACATTTTATGGTAAATTAACATGGCAGAAACGCGCCGGGTTTCAGCTAGTTTATATTAAAAAGTAATCGACTAACAATTCATTTCATTCTAAACAGTAAAATTTTAAATGAAATAATCTATGTTTTTTTTAATTTTTGTGATATTTAATAGATTCATACTTTTATGCGTTTTTATTTACATAGGGAATGAGTTTGCGATTCCATCACGCAATGCGCTGGCGTCAGAACTTTCATCTTCAAATTCAAATTAATATTCATCAATGGATGCATTTGTTTCATAAGGCTCCAATGTGAAACCGTCATTAAGACAAATGTTATGCATTATGCATGCTACAGCAATTGTTTCCACACAGCGAGTAATTTTTAATCCTAAAATTTTATCGAACATGGAACGCCAGCGTGTTTTCATCATTCCAAAGGCCTTGCTGTGAAGTTGGTTGAATTTTTTTTGGCGGTCGGTGAGGCATGTTACTCTTTTATATGGCGTTAATATAGTTATCGGATTACTTCGACATCTATAGCCGCTATCTCCCAAAAGGTAGTAACCGAAAGGCGGAAAGTTTGGTGTTTTAAATAGCTGGCTATTTTTCAAAACGCGTTCATCGTGAACAGATCCAGGATACCCACAACAAACGCTTATAAATTCCATGTTGCTAGAACACACGGCTTGAAGTTGAATTGATGTGTATGCCTTGCGATTCATGTACTGGTCTCTCACTCGCGTAGGTACTGTAATGTGCACATGGGAACCATCTTTTGCCCCTATGGCACCATCGAATATTCTGGTTCCAGCTCGACGATTAAATTTACCACTGATATCAGTGTACTGATCTAAGCATGGATGTTTTATAATGATTGGCATCCGATTTAGAAATCCTTTAAGACATTTGTGCACAATATCCCGCACAGTGTATCTAGAAATGCTGAAAGATGCTCCAGTGACTCGATAGCTTGCGCCGCAACCAAGCCAATAAAGAAATACGGTTACATAAAAGTAGTGCTTGCAACCTCTTTGTGTATTGAGAAATCCTTTGGCATAATGAATTACTTTCTCTAAAGCAACAATGGTCAAACGCAAATGCATTTTTTACAACAAAATTATCTTTTTTTAAAACGCCTCGAAATATGTTGGAGGAATAACCACCAACAAAATAAAGTCCACGTTAATAAGAAAAAAATTTTTTAATTGGGATACAAACAAAAAACTTGGCCAAATTTCACCTTCCGGCCTACATGTTGACTTTGTCGTCTTAGCAATTCTCTCCGCTTTCGGTATAAGTTAATCAGTTTAATTTTTAATCCGACCGCAATAACAATATTTTCACTTATATTATTCATTTTAACAAACAAATAAATAGTCCACACAAACGCAATGGCTGCTGCTAATTAGTAGTCAAAAGTCAATTCGCACAGTTTAATCAGTTTCTTGTCTAAATTTTGCAGTGCTGGAAACTTCCAATGAAAAGATTTAGATTAAAGTACCAATTTAGTACCAATTTTAGATTCGCACACACCCTTAAATACTCAATTGGCTTATCCGGGTTCTTGGTGTTAATAAAAATTTGCATATATGGCAACATTCTTTTGTCATAATGAACACCTCATAGAGGATACTAGAGGCAAACTGACCACGAATTTTTCCCTCGATCTTTCCATTTTCTAATTTCTACATAGCCTAATATAGGGATTTTGTCATTTTTGAAAATCACACATCTTCGATCTCGAAAAGGAACATTTAATTGTATGAATTTCGTTTCACATTGAAAAGACAATAAATAGTTTAATTTTTCCGTAATGTTTAAAAAAAAAGTTATTTTGATATCTCCTACCACTTTCGAGATATGGCCTTTTTCGTAAACACTGTTTTATGGGTATTTAAATACCCATTAGTCATTAATGGGTTAAAGTATTTAATCAAATTTCATATCTATTTGTAAAAATTTTGTATGTTTTCTATTTTTTGTTGTCATGAGCTCTTCATGCTAGTTTTAAGTTTTCTTATATTAAATATTAGTGTTTCGTATAGTAAATATTTACTGCCTTATTTCCTTTTCTTAATGATTAGTGCTAGTTAAGAGATATTGGCCCATTATCATAGTCAAAATAAAAATCAACTCTAAATTTAGTATTAGCATTTTTGACAGTTTTTTAATATATGTTAAGAATGCACTAAATTTAGAGTAGACTTTTATTTTGACTATGATAATGGGCCATTATATCTTGTAACACTAAGAACTGCAAATAATAAATAAATAAATAATGCAAGCTGAAAATTAAGCTGACTTGCAAGAAGTTTCTGTGTCATGGTAATGGTCTATTCTATGTAAACGGTATATAAGTAAACGGTAGAAACTCACAAGGAGTGTCCAAAGATTCATGCCTTTCTACCGAATGGGGCACATTATTTTTAAAAGTCAACGTTTCTTTTCTGTAGCTCTTTCATCAATGATGTTCTCTAAAAGCTAAACCCTATTAGCCGATCGTGTAAAAAACAGATAAGGTAGTATGTTGAATATGTCTCGAGTTTCAGCTACTTCACAAGACTTGGCAACGCGTAAATTAAGTGAATGACAAACAGTGAGTGTAGAAAGCTAATGTCTGTACACATATTAATGATGAAACTCCATTATGCTGTCTAGCCATATTTGAGCCTCCATCATATCCTTGACCTCTCAAATTTTCAATAGAAATACCTAAAGTGCCGAGATCATCTGTAATGGCAGAATAAATCAAATCCTACAGAATCTTCACGAATTAAACATTTAGTCATATTCACGTATCGGATACAAAGAGTAAACTGTTATTTTGTACTAATATCCATTTTTTCATCATGCACGATTTGCATTCTTGATCCTGCCCGGATCAGCAGGGAAACAGAATGCACCTACGTACTAAAACATACCCCCTATTGGAAATAAGGATTTTTCACTAAGCACATTAATTGGCTTTTCAGCTGAATTTAAAAATTGAATATATATCAAACGCGTATTTAAGTATATTTAATTCTACATAAATAAGCAACATCGATCGACATTATCATAGTCAAAATAAAAGTCTACTCTAAATTTAGTGCATTCTTAACATATATTAAAAAACTGTCAAAAATGCTAATACTAAATTTAGAGTTGATTTTTATTTTGACTATGATAATGGGCCAATATCTCTTAACTAGCACTAATCATTAACAAAAGGAAATATCTCAGTAAATATATAATATACGAAACACTTATATTTAATATAAGAAAACTTAAAACTAGCATGAAGAGCTCATGACAACAAAAAATAGAAAACATACAAAATTTTCACAAATAGATATGAAATTTGATTAAATACTTTAACCCATTAATGACTCATGGGTATTTAAATACAGTAGATAGGCTATGCCGGTTCTGGGCCACTTCCGGTAAAAAATAAGCGCCATCTAGCGGTGGTTGACGAAAAACCATTGCATACTTCTGGGGGAATGCTTGTTTGACAGCGTTGACGAAAAAAAAAACATTGCATGCTTCTGGGGGAATGCTTGTTTGACAGCGTTGATGATCAACGATTTAAATTTTTCGTGGTGGCTGCGGAGGCGGAGGCAGCATCATCTAGCGTTTAGGTGAGGCGGAGACAGCGCCACCAGAAGTAATGCGTGTATGAGGTTTGTGTCTTGGCTTTCCACAACTTGAAAAAAACAACCGCCAGATCTCTGCATGAATTAACCTTGAACTTGATAATACAAACCATGAACCTGACCATTCTCAACTATGTTGATATATGTAAATAAAAATAAAAATGTGTTGATTTTATCATTTTTATTACATAACAATTTTGATTATTTTAAAATTGTGAAAAATAAGTAATTGTTTATTTAAATTATTCTTCGAATTTCGCTGGTAAGAGGTGAGTATTCGATTAAACGATCATGAATTACCAAACAGTATGCTGACGTTTTATCTGGAATTGGTTTACCTGCTTCAGTATCAAATTCAATCCGTATATCAATAGGTCCCACTTTAACTGCTTTATTTTGGTGTGTAACATCAACAACAATAAGCGGTGCAAATGTCTTATATCCAACAACATCTAGCAATGGTTGAGTTTCCCTCATATAATAACTTTGTTGAAATTTTGCATACATATCATATAATACAGCATACTGTCCTGTTTCGAAGCGGGTGTTTAAATCATCGTATGGATATGATTCAGAATTAAGATATACTTTTAAATTGGATATATTACAATGGTCAAATATATTTCCTTGATCTTTACTTTTTTCTTTTTGCAAGCCAATTATGAGAAATCGAGGCCTCTCATTCTGCGGACTCAGCTTCACATTCCATAAAACCTTTGCACTCTGTGGCAGTGTAGGATTGACATGACAGTCCCAACTTCGAAAAGCAATTGGAATAGATTTTTTGCTATTGATAATCTTAAACATTTCCAATTTTGCGAAGTCCGATAGTTGAATGTGTGGCATTTTCCATACTATATCCAATATTGTTAATTTTAGCGTATCTGTTGCATTAGTAGATTGATATGATCTTTCATTAGATGTAGATCGATGAAGTATAAGCTCATGTTTTGAATTTAATATTATTTTGTTGTAATCTTCAGCAAAACCTAACAACATTTTAAGAGGTATACAGCAACTAAAGTGACTCTTATCCAAGGCAATAGTTTCATCTGGAGACCAACCAGCGTTTTTAAGAGCATCGCTTTCAGCTTTATTCAATGATACAAAATTTTTCATGGTAGAAGAAATTCCAAGATTACGAGTACGATCAACTTCAAATCCATTGATTTCATAACGAATTTCATCAAACAAGTATGAAACAAAGTTGTTTTTGAATTTAACATCTGTTGTTATCACATCTTGCCCTCCTGTCCCCTGTTTTACTATAATACCGTGAATGTAAATCATACTCTCACTCGGTAAGACAAATAGATCCTGATTTTGAATTGGTATACGAATTTCATCATTATTGTTAAAGGATTTTAGATATGGAGAGTAACTATGATATTCTCTTTTTACAATACTCTCATCATACATTGGTTTTTGAAGGACATTTAATATTTCGTTCATGATTGAAGATTGAATCCTAAAGATATTAAATATTTTATATTGGATGTTGACAGCAGTTTTTTGTACTTCCTTGATCATGTGTTGATGTAGGACTAAATGGAAATCCTCTTTGAATAACGCTTTTATTGTTCTTAGTGTAAATGATCATTATTTTTACTCTGGCTTAAAGTGAAGTCTTATAGAAATTTTTTCTCCTCGAAAATTTATAAGGTCGCCGTCTTGATCTAAGATTCTAATCGTAATGCTGTCTATCTCTTGACAGTTGACAGGTAAGTAAATGACATTTCGAGGTTTCTCACTTATTTTATATCCAGGTGCAACATCAACTGGAAATTCATGAATAGTATGAACTGATGTATTATTAATATATGAACCTGTTGTTAAGTTGCATTCAATACGTATTAGATTTACATTTGAAATATTCAAAGGTAAATCAGATTCAAAATTTCTAACCTCATCAGATTTCTTCAAATTTTTGTTAATAGGATTTACTTCCAACTTTCTTTTACTGAAACCCAGAAGTTGGCCTATACTATTTAGTTGTGTAAAATCAATATCCATTGATGATGATATGTCAGTTTGAAGGGTGTTGTTGTTTGCAGCAATTTCTAAGTAAATTGTTTCATCAATGTCTCTTACAGCTGATGACAAGAAAAAAGCTATATCTTCAAGTTCATACGAACCAACTGGAACTGTTATAGTGTGTTTTCCGATATGAAATAAGTTGTTGTAGTCATCTACATTGGGAATAGAATTAAATGCGACAAAGTCAACTACTCCACAAATATATTTTGTACTCAATTCAATTGGCGGAAAATATTTTCCAACCAGAGTTGATGTAGTTCCGCTTAAAGAGATTGTTATTGACATCACGAAGATTCGTTATGTACTAACGTTCGATATTTATTTAAAATGATTTATGTATTAAATAACAACTACAAACTGTTTTATTCTTTAATGTTTTCTTTATTTATATTCAAATTTATATAATTTCTTAAGAGCAATACATTTTTTTCAGCACATATGCAATATTTCTTATGATGGCTACAAACATTTATTGATCTATCATTTTTATATAAAGTTTTTAAGTTTGGACAATTTAAATCATCTAGATTACAAAAAATTATTTTATCCTTAAACAAATTCTGAAGCCACCTAATTTTTTCTAGTCCTTTAACATAGCAAACGAAGTTTTTATCTCTAATATTTTTAATATAATATTCAGTAATATCCGATAAAGTTGAATCGCCATCTTCCCATCTTAATCCATGATAATGTCTAGTGAGCCAATTAATTGAAGCTTTTTCTGCCCTCGACAGTGATGAATATTGAACAGGCGGTTCAATAATAAATGTTTGAACTTTTGAAGTATCATTTACTGAAATACATAGTTCTTTTACAACAAATTTATTATTGATACGAAAACCTTGAACGTCTGTTATAAGTGTCCCCTCCTCAACCATTGTTTTATGATAAATGAAGGAAATTTGAAAGAATGTGAGCTTTTATTTTATAATAAAAGTTCATTATATTTAAAGCTTCATCCCAGTGGCGCTCGATAAAGATACATTCACAAGTATCAGGACCGCAAGTTGTTTCATCTCTTGACCACGCACAATTGGTATAATGATCTCCAAATTTCGATTTAATTTTTTTACAAAGTGCGTATTCAATAAATTTATTTTTTAATTTGTTCAAAATAGTTTTATGCTCATGCCATAACACTTTTTCTTCGATTAAGAATTCACATAAAATTTTCGCCCGAAACTCGTTTTCCATTTTTTAAATATTATTTCAGCTAATTGAAACTACTTTAACACATTGACATCAAAGTATATACTGACTTATAGTTATAAAAAACATTACATTTATTTCGCCACATTAGGTAATTTAGAATATTTCCATTTCCAAGTTATGCTTATAATCTTGAATGTTGATTAATGTCATATTGGTGCGGTAAGTAGTATCATCCTCAGTAATCAGATCAATTTCACCATTACTTAAAATTCTTTCATATTCAACTTGACGATACTCGAAACATGAAATATTTAATCGGCGTTTCAAGAAATTACTATCATATGTACAGCGGATTCTCAATTTAATATTATCTTTATATTGAAGTTGAAAATGCCTATAAAATGGTTGAGAGCTTTCAATAATGCCAGCAATATTTTTCTCCTTTTTTACTAAGTCTTGCCTAAATGCTTCTATAGCCTCGTCTACAGTAAACGATTCGCCCATAGATGGTTGATATGCGTTATCTCCGGCTAACTTTGGTTCTGCTTCTGTTGATGACTCATCGTCTCCAGATAAATTTTTATCAAACTTTAAAAGTTTAAAATTCAGTTGTATGCTCACTGTATCATTATTGGGCAATTTTACTGCGAATTCCGTATTTTTAAATTCATTTTCACTCAAGTCAATAGGTACTGTAGCTGAAAATACTTGTATGATACAAAAACATGCAAGCAATATAACGAAATTATTCATAATTTTTTTTCTTAAAATATGTCTTCTTTTGTCAACGATCTATTTTTAACTGATGTGATAAAAATAGCTGTTGGTATTTATAGGGTTTTTCAAAACTCCTCCTCATCATCTTCTCCAAATGATGACTCAAATGGGGTTTTACCCACTTTCCAAACTTTATCAACGTCAGTCAAATTTTTGTTTTTATGAGGGGTTTTGATTGATTTTTATTTGACAGATAAGCTCCAGCCTTGCTATTACGAATTTTATCCATACCTTCCGGAAAAACATCAATTTCGCGGAAAACACATGACGGTTTGTATGAGTATACATTTATATCCTTATATCCACCTTCGTAGACTGTTCCAACTAACGATATCATACCGCCAGTAACTTCGATTTTAATATGTTGATTATGGCTAAATTCAAATATTGGTATGTTTGCCGACATTTGTTGACCTCTATTAAGAGAAAAAATTTGCATTCTATTTCCTCCTTCGACAGTTAGGAACACTTGTAACATAATGTCCAAAACTACAGCATTTATTATTTGTAATGATTTCCATTGTGCATGACAAGTGCAGTATTTATTATTAGATCTTAAAAGTTGACCCCAATACATATTTAAAGAAGTATTAAATGTAACTAAAGCTCTTGTTATAAAAAGGATGTTTATATATTATATATATCTAAACCGTTCTGTAGAAAGACATGATCAAAATTATCACATACACACACACACACATACGCACACACTCACACACGCACACACACACACACAGGTAGAAAGCGATTCTCTTGTTATAAATAGGATGTTTATATATTATATATATCTAAACCGTTCTGTAGAAAGACATGATCAAAATTATCACACACACACACACACACACACATACGCACACACGCACACACACACACAGGTAGAAAGCGATTCTTCCCACTGAAAAAAAGATGAACTTAAAATCATTCCTTATATAGCATATTTAGCGCTCACACAGCAAAATTGTATGTGGTGCAAAGGAAAGGCTATTGTCTTTTAAGCCCAACGCTCCAGGTTCAATACCAGCCTGGAGGCAATTTTTTTTTTTTTTTTTTTAATAATTTTATTGAAAAACTTTTGAACTCATACCATTCTATTTATAGATCTATTTTATTTTTTAAGGTATAGTAACAACTAACCGCAACTGATAAGAAATAATCAATTATCAGTATTCAATATGAATAAAAAACTGTATTTAAAGATCTATTTTTTTATTTATTTTTTAAAAAGGAATAGAATAACTAACCGCACTAATAAGAAATAATCAATTCAATATGAATAAAAAATGAAATTATTTAATATTAGAGATTAGTATCAAAGTTGCTTCTGTTGTGATTAGTTAAAAGAAAGAAAAATGGAAGCTAGTTTAAAAAATCTATTTAAAAATCCCAATGTTAAATACTTATCTATGAAAGATATGGAGGAAAATGCTCCATATGAAATAAATAAGATAGAGCGAGCAGATACAAAATATGGGGAAAGCATTAGATGCATTGTGAATAAAGTATATCAGATTTACTTGCCGAAGAGATTTCTCTCAATTACTCGGAATCAAATGGAGTACTTAAATGGAACCGCACACATATTAATAAAAGGAAGAGATCTACATGGTGCGTCTACTCTAACCATTAAAAAGAAGAAGGAAAATGGCAATATATTTTATAACAACTTATATCAAAGCTCTGAAGATGACGATGATGATGCTGACCATGAAACATAAAACATATATTAAACAAAAGCGCTACATTTATTTCATAACCAATTATATTGTATTTTTCATTTCATTGTAAAAAGTTGTTTTGAATAAAATCGATTTCTTTCGAATTTCTAAGAGAATAAATCATGCTTTTGGGTTTAGGCATTGTAGGCAGGGTGGGGGGCGTATTTGGGTCGGTGATGTACTCTTCCCAGCACTTATTGCGCAAGTCACGCAGCCACAGAGAAAAATAAAGTTGCTCGTCAAGGCGCTGGCGATATTTGCGATTTAATAGTTTTCATTATTGAGCTAGTTGAAACCAAGCATAAGCGGATGAATTGTTCTTTCTTGTTGTTTAGACACCATACTAAGAAGTACCAATAAACTAAAAAATTTACTACTCTGAATAAAACAGACCTGAAGCTCAAGCTATAATTAATAATTAAAAAATATCTCCCTTTTTCATAATCAATTTTACATTTATTTATTTTTTAAATTATTTTAACAAAAACAAGGACAATAATGTCATTTTAATACATTAATTTTAAAATTTGATTAAATTAAGTTGTTTTTTTGTCTCCGGACTGCACAGTTTTTTTAAGAAAATCTTCTGATGTCTCAGGCTGGTCAGTTTTTTAAAATTCTCTGATGTGTCAGGCTAAAGAGAAAAAGAAAAAAAAATTTTTTTTTATTAATTAAATTATAAAAATATATATTTAAATAAAAGTAAATAAAAAATATAAAATAAAACAGCTTACCCTCATCATGAATATTTAATTCGAAATGACCCTTTTCGAGGGGCTCCTTGCTAAGGAAGTACCCCCCTCGGTTCATAATAGCCAGGTGCTCAGACTTAAGTGCGGTATTAAATGTGGCAGGCAAGTAAATGTAGTATTTGCCCTCCACAAGGCACCTCACTTTCTGGCCGTAGATTGTTTCAGTCCTCTGCACCGCTGTTATCCGGTACTTCCGTCCTAATACCATATCCTTGATGGATAGAATCGAGCACCCTCCATTTTTAGCTTCTTTGAATGCGTTCCTTAGAGATTCCATTTTTTTAAATTGCTACTTTAATTGTTTAAGTGTTTTACTTTCAACAAAAACTGAACTAATGGTAAGCTAGTGTTACGGGGCAGCCTTTTATATCCATTTCAACTCAAAATATTGTGGGAAAATTGTTGATTATAAGAACAAAATATTATCACTTCCATTGCACTTGACCGCAACACAATATTTCAGAACCTTAAAGTTTACCATTTATTTTTGCCAACAAATTTTATCATTTTATTCAACTTATTTTAGTGTGTTTTAGCAACACACGCATTTGTTTAATGACCACAAATTTTATCATTTTTCTTCAACTTATTTTAAAGTCTTTAGCAACACATCCATTGCACTTGACCGCAACACAATATTTCAGAACCTTAAAGTTTACCATTTATGTTTGACAACAAATTTTATCATTTTATTCAACTAATTTTAGTGTGTTTTAGCAACACACGCATTTGTTTAATGACCACAAATTTTATCATTTTTCTTCAACTTATTTTAAAGTCTTTAGCAACACATCCATTGCACTTGACCGCAACACAATATTTCAGAACCTTAAAGTTTACCATTTATGTTCGCCAACAAATTTTATCATTTTTATTCAACTTATTTTAGAGTGTTTTAGCAACACGCACATTTGTTTAATGACCACAAATTTTATCATTTTTCTTCAACGTATTTGAAAGTCTTTAGCAACACACTTGTTTATGCATTCAAATTTTTATCACTTCCCCCAACACTTAATCGCAAATAATTTGTTAAAACAACAAAATTGTATTATTTTGAAAATATGATTTAATAATTTTTATTACAAAATTTTATTGAACAGCGTCTTTATTAATCCAAGAATTATGATGATTGGAAAATCCTAGCCATTTTACGTAAACTTGCTGCCCCTTTGTTTTAATTACTTTCTCAATAAGGTATGTGTGCGGAAAACGTGTCTTCATTATATCATGTTCATAGAATCCACCAACAATCGGGTTTCCTTGATAGTCTTCCAATAAATAAGTTATAGGGTTCGTGTTTTGTATAGTACGAATTTTGAAAATTTCAGTTGTCCAGTTTGGAGTATATCCTTTTGCGAAAATATGCTTATATTTGCTTATGCGAATATGGTCTCCAACTTTGAGTTTTCCAGGTTTGAATATTTTTGGATGGTTGTAAGCTTGCTTAAGTATAGATTGCTCATTTCTTGTATTAACAGACTTTGGCGCCATTCCAATTGTTCTATGCTTTTTACTATTGTATTGATTAATTAAATCCTTGCATATATTTATCCATTGATAATTTCCTTGCAAGCTAAACTGCTTCCACATCATCCCTTTTATTGTTCTATTAAATCGTTCTACAATAGATGCTTTCATAATGCTATATGTAGAATAGTGGTTAACCTTATGTTTCTTCATAAGGTTTTGAAATGTTTTATTATAAAACTCTTTACCATTATCTGTTTGCAAGTTTTTTGGTATTCTCTTTTGTAAAAAAATAGAATTCATAGCATTGGTAATATCTTCACTACCTTTCGTTTTTACTGCAACAGCCCATGCAAACTTTGAAAATGTATCTATTACTGTTAAAATAAACCGATTGCCTTTGTTATATTTTGAATAAGCACCCATTTCAACGAGATCTGCTTGCCAAAGATCGTCTATCCCTTTGGTCACCACTCGACGTCGGACAAAATTTCTGCGTGCTTGCTTGTGCAGCTCCTGAACCATCTCGTTTCGCTCCATTTCCGACCTCATCCTTAGATTTAATTCATTTAAGTGCTGGTGATATGCTTTTAATATGCTTTATATTTCTATGTTTAAATGCTTCGTAATGAGTTTGGTTCTTGTAATAATCGTTTCATTAAGACGTCCTTCAGCCGCATCAATTTTATAATTAAATAATGATCTTACTTCTTTTAGTGATTGATCGAGATTACTTTGTAAGATAGTCTGATCTTGTATTAATTTACTTAATCGTATTTCTAAATTTGCAAGTTTTTCTGTAAGCAGCACGTTTTGTTGTTGTATTATTTCATGAAAATTATCCTCAGCCCCCTTAATTCTCTCCATATACAACGTATCTAATTGATTCTTTAATTCTTCGGAATAACTTTTTAAATAAATTTTATTTACAGCATCGTTTTCCAATACATTATTTGCAATATTTTTTATTCTTCGCAAGTTAAAGTTGAAATTACGATCACTATCCAAATGAATCTTGAATTGCGGAATTTGATATCTTTCAGAGCTACCAATATAATGACCAAACTTATCGATAGGCATTTTATGAATATTGGTTGTTTTATATTTTATAGACTTTTTATACTATAATCTTTGCTTCTCTCAATTCCTCAATAATTGAGACTATTTCATTATTATGATTTGAATGACCAGCTGTTGTTGATGAAATCAATAGACGCAATCTATCAACTAATTCAATAGGATCATCCCAATACACATAATTAAGCTTTTTTTTATTCAGCTTCATTAATCCACCCCCCTTATGAATTTTCTGCTCCTTAAATAGTTTTTTAATAATCGTTAAATATTTTTTTGATCTATTTCCTTTAATTTGTTCCTTGATGCTGTTATTCCGTCTATGAGCATTAGTCATCTCCAATATTTGTTTATAAGTATTTAAATCAGTTTTATTAAAATTGCTCGGGTTCTTGTAAACTAATAGCTCATATAAACCGGATGTGAAGGGCCATTCTGAATTGCCTACAGTAATATTTGTTGAATTAAAAGTGATGGGTTCATCGCCCAGTTTCCATACTTGATTTTTGTCCTTATGGGGGCCATATGTTTTATCATATTTATTATTTAAATAAACTTTGGATAAATTATACTGAATACTTTGATCGGTATGTGCTGCGATGGTGTTATCATTATATCTATTATCAAGATCGTTATCCCTATCAGTATCATCAATATCATCATTATTATCATCATTTTCAATATCAAATGATTTAAATGCTGATGAACTTTTCTCGATTTCCTTCTCATTAAAGCTCGGAGAAAACGTATTATAGTCATAGTCAAGCTTTCTATTTTTATATGGGGTACTGGTAGCAGCTTTATTATCCTCGGGATTATATTTAAAAGAGTTGTCCAAATACTTTTCATGTTTCATAAAATTATTTTTATTAGTTGATTGAATTATTTCTTTTAATGGTTTTGATATTGGCTTAAAAGTCTTTTCTAAGAGCTGATCATTTGCGGTTTCTCCGAGTAGAATGTCCTTATATTTCTTTTTTAAAATATTTCGTGTTTTAATAAGATCGTTAACTAGATTTTTTTTATTCATTTTGATTGGGGTGAAATAAAAACTGGTAAACAGATCAGTTTAGCAGTAAGCTGTTCAATTATACAGATAAGTTAAGCAGTTAGCAGTTTTGTATTACAGATCAGTTCAAAAGCAGCTGATCTACTGATTTTGAAATTATCTAAACTGTTTCTTTTATATACTTATAAATAAGTCAAATCCTTTTCTATAGCGCTTATTATTCATTGGATCGTCTTCATTAATAACTAGAAAGCCATATTTTTCTTTCCAACATATTGAACATAACTCATGAAATGTTTTAAAAGACATATCAGAACCAACATGATCGTTATAAATATGTTTAATATTCATCTCATCCTGTTTAAATATTATAATCATATTGGCATTATCACGAATAAGATGCTTTGGAATACGTGTGTAAGTTTGACACAAGTAAAAACTATCGACATCTTTGTGGCGACCCATACAGAAGTAAGATCGTATATGATTTTGTTTCTCACAAGCTACATCATCAAATATAAATATTGAGTTGGGTTGTACTTCATCCGGTGATATGACGTTATCATTGTTGGAAAATGCTGAAAAAGTGATCCCCTTAATAGGTTCAATAAGTCGTTCCAAGTATTTATACTTTGGTTGCTGTGCTGATTTTGAGTACAAGTAAATATTTCGGAATTTCAGACCATTAGGACTTTCAATAAGACTTATCATAACTTTTGTTTTTCCACAATTTGAAGGTCCAACAATGAGAGCACGAATAGTGTTCGACAGTAATGAGCTGTGCCGTATTCTATTTGATGAATTTAACTTTGAATCAATATTCTTTACGTTAATTGATTTATGGTGTTTTAAGAACCGCATTATGAATTCTACTAAATGACATCATATATAATCAATCCATTTTATTGACTTCTAACCACTCAACTTTCAACCTTGAATCATAAAACAATAAATACTTATGACAATCATTTATAAAAAGATAATCAGTCATCAGCCATCCATCATTGGAAAAGGTGTTCTAAATAAAATAATTAATAAACTCCCATTTGAAGTTCATTTACCTGGCTATCAATTTTGTGGGCCTGGTACAAAATTGAAAAAACGTTTAGCTAGAGGTGATCAAGGAATCAACCCCTTGGATGCTGCTTGTAGACAACACGATATAGCGTACTCAAACAACAAAGATTTAGAAAAAAGACATATTGCCGATAGAGAGTTGGCTGAAAAGGCTTGGCAAAGAGTAAAAGCAAGTGATAGTAGTCTTGCTGAAAAATCAAACGCCTGGCTTGTTACTAACGCAATGAAAGCAAAAAAAAAATTTGGAATGGGGAACGTTAATAAAACTAAAAGATCATGTCGAGGAAAAGATCATCAACTATTTAAGCAAGCATTGAAAAGTGCAAGAAACAATATAAAGAAAACTAAAAACTTGAAAGATGCTATGAAGATTTCACGAAAAGTTGTAAATAATATTTTCAAAGGAAAAAAAGCACTTATAAAAACACCTCGAGTAATACCGCTACCAAAATCAGGAGGTTTCCTTCCACTCGCACCTATATTCGCTGCATTGGGTGCACTTGGCGGCTTAGCTGGCGGAGTATCTGGCATTACAAAAGCAGTCAATGCCGCCAAAAATGGTAGGGAACAGTTGAGTGAAGCCCAACGACATAATAGCGCAATGGAAGCCATTGCGTTGGGAAAAGGAATGTTCTTAAAACCACATAAAAAGGGGTTTGGACTATATTTAAAGCCCTATCAACAAAATTTTTAATGAAGCTGCCTAAAAGAGCTCTTACCGATGTAGACTTGAGAAAATATGCTAAAGATATTCCAAATTTTAGAGGTGTGTTTATGTGTGACACTCTCCCAAGTAAAGCGTTTAAAAAAGAATGTGGAATAATCAATCTGGATACTTCAAAGGGGTCTGGAACACATTGGGTAGCATACTGGAAAAAAAACAATAAAATCGAATATTTTGATAGCTTTGGCAACCTGCAACCACCAAAACAATTAATAAAATATTTAGGCCAAAATATTAGTTATAATTATACTAGATATAAAAATTTTAATACCATTAATTGTGGCCATCTATGTTTAAAATTTTTATTTTCAAAATATATCTAAAACAAAAAACGCTAAATCTATTTTTTAATATATTTTAATAAAATTTCAGCATGTTTAGAAGTTTAAAATTTTTATCACAATCCCTCGACTTGAGCACAATATTTTTTGCTTATCTGCTTTAAATTTATATTTTATTTTTGAAATTAAAAACATGCTTATAACAAAAAAAAAACCGCAAGCGATAAAATTTCTCGCGCATTTTAAGAATTTTTCAAATGCAAAGAATGATAAGCTGCAAAGAAGTCAATCTTTCGACAGTAAAAATAACTCTTCACTATTTAAAGATTTTAGTCAAAGCGCAAACGCGCACACACAATTAAGTATATACGCTGCAATAAAAGATTTTTTCAACATTCTTACAAGGTGAGTTATTTTCTGAATTTATTTAAATAACTTACTTACTTTTTTTTCTTTTTTAGATGTCTAATTTCCGCTTTTTTCAAATCCCTCAGAGTCAGAACCCTAATAGGAGAGATGTGCAGGAATTTCGGCTTAACTATCTACGCATGTTGGATCAAGAAAGTGCCATGGAGCGCATTCTGAATCTACAGAGTGACCTGGTGTCGTCCACCACCGGTAGCGCCGAAAGTCATCCAGAGTCAACACCTTGGTTTTTGAATGAGCAAGTTAATGAAGTAACCTCAACCACATTTACCCCTCATTAGGGTGAAGAAGACTTCGATTCTTTTTTTGGGGATTGTACTGTTTAAAATGCAAAAAATATAAACCAAAAAACTAAAAAATAAAAAACAAAACTTTGAATTCTGCATACAATTTATGATTTTTTTATTTATTTTAAATTTTTTTAAAGTTTTATAAAAATGTTTTTTCTTCTTATTTTTTCTTGTTAGGAAGCATCGTAATGACCCCAAGGTAATGTTTGAAAAGAATTAGCTAGCAAATATCTCTTGTTATCAAATGGGCTTAGCGAAATCTTTTTCTGCGATGTGTTGTATAGTATATGTTTCTCACACCTTATTGTGTTTTGTATATGAGAATGCTCCACATTTTCTTCAAGACAGTTTTGGTAATCCTCGAATGTGATTTCTCTTATCACAGCAGCTTTGACTCCTTTTGCTTTTTTACTAATTTGATATTGAGAATCATCCCCTAGTACTCGTAAAGCATACATTTTAGCTCGTAATCCAACAAATTCCAACATAATTTGCCCACTATTTTCATCTTTCATAAGGCCAAGTTTTTTCTTGTTTACTTGCTTCAAATTATATGGATTGCTTGCATAGTAACCAGATGTATCGAATCGATGTAAATGTTGGCTCATATCCCTATAAACATCATTTGTTTTTATTTCGTATATGAGAGAATCAGTATCTGTGTAGCATAGCTCGCAATTATCATCATATTTGCTTTTCATGTATTTATAATGAAATTCATATAGCAATGTTTTGGAAATATCTAAAATAGCCATTCCAATATAAATTGGCTTATTGAACATTACTTCTGTTTTCAAAAGTTCAATAGCAGCCAAATTATCATCAAATATGGAGCGACCATGGAAATTTGGTTTAGATATAAATGATTCAGCTCCATAACGTCCTTGCCATCTTGTAACAAGTTTAATATCGCGTCGAAGCCGGACATTTTCCATCGTTTTTCCAAAAACTGCATTACACATCAATTTGAATAGATTTTTTTCAAATTCATTTCTTGAATTTTGTCTTAAAAATGTATTTAATTCGATATAGGGTTTCGTCCAATCAGCTTGAGAGAACTTTAAAACACGATGAATTTTTGTAACTTTTAACCCTTCATTTAAGTATTCCTTTAGATTCCTATAATGAATAACATATTTGCTTTTATTATACAAAGTAGCCAACATTTTAGTCTCTTTGGCGCCTGGTGGAGCTCTTTTTTCTGGAGCGAAAGGTATTTCCTTATGCTTATCATGTATGCTAGTTGGATACTCCAAATCAACTTCTAAAATGTAACCAAAGTGTGAATCATCAGGAATATTAAAGTTTAAATTTTCGACATCTTCGACCCATTCCAGATTTCTGTATGGTAAGTGTTGAGTCATAGCCCACGAATACATTGCATTTATGTCGTAATACATAAGATATGTCGAAGCTTGGTTAGAATCATAATCTGGCATATATTTGTTGTTCGCTTTTGCATATCTTTTGGAACACTGCGTGAGTCCTCCACGAATACCGTTTTCTATAAACATAAGCATATCAACATCTTGAACAAGCTCAATTTCCGCCCCAGTATATTTCAGCATCGCATCCCAAGCAAGTCCAGGTGCATTGTAATAATGTGCAGGATCCAGGTTGTAATTATTAATACAGCCATCTCTGAAATTTTCGAATACGTCTGCAAGTAGCAACACATCAGTTTTCAAATAAAGATCGCTGTATTCACCAAGAGTTTTAATATTAAATTGTATCCAAACTTTTTGAGCGTGTTCATAGTCTTCTGAATTTATATGACCTTGTGATAATGAGCTAAAAAACTTTTCTTTTGCTGGTAATTGAGTTTCTTCCAAATTCAACCAATTTGATATATATTCATATGGAAAAACTCCTTTCCTTTTAATCAGCTTCAACTTTTCATCACTTAGGTCTGGAAACTGGGAATCTATAGTTTCCTTTTCTGTTAGATAAGAAGCCAATTTACCTAGTGATGAAGCCATAAATCGGAATGAGTCGATAAATTTTAATTTTATGTCAAAATTTTCTAAATATTTGATGATGGTAATATAACTTTCAGTATTATTTGGTAATATTTTAATATGCCCAGGGATGATATTGGATACATCTTTTATTAGTAAATGACAATCATATCCACTCAGATTATGGAATACTACTGGGACTGTTTTACCGTCTTTGTAGTTAATATTGCAAGCCTGATGTGCGGGTCCTCTGTATTTTCCTGTAAGATGGCAATGCTCTTTCACTTTAACGTCAGATTCCACGAATTTATTGCATATCTGACAATTCAATGAGGAAATAAAGCTCTGCACTTGTTCTGCTGTGAGGTTCTCCATTGGTTTTATCTGATTTAAAATGAGCTCCACCATGTTTCCTATGTCATGAAGCTCTTTAGCAAACCATTCCGCACAATGTAAACCTCTATAGCTTTTATAATATGATTGGTTATCATCATAGGAGCATTTCAAAAAATATCCTACACTATGAGCCTCATGCTGCATATAATGTTCTCCACTACCCTTTTTTATCGATGTCGGTTTTAAAATGCACTCAAAATCTGCATAAAGAACGAATGGAACCCGCTCTTTATGTTTAAAATTTCCAAATTGCACACTTTTTTCAGCTGGAAAAGTCACTTTATATTCGTTACGTTCCCCACAATCTTTAATATGACTTTGCAATTTTTCGGCCGAACATGAGTAATGAAGACATCGATCGCAAAGGAATTTAAAGTGCTCATTTCTCGATAATTGGCTTGATACAAGGCGCGAAATATTTTTGATCCAGATATAATGATATTCTATTTTTTGGGCTTCTTCAATTTTTTCTTCGTCATACTCATTTTGTAACAACAATAAATTAACATGTTTTTCACGTTTATTTTCGGTTAACCTAGTTGGTAAAACCTTGTATGAATTCCTTTTCTTTTCTTTGCATAGTTCATATATGTTGATACTTATATCATTCAAATTTTCAAATTTTTTAATATCTGACCTTTTAACAGGAAACACAATGCCTTTGAGGTTCAGAACTGATGAAAAATGTGGATATTTTGAAATGCGTTCTGCATGCTGATCGACGGGAAAGAGTGCTGCCACAATAGCCCATGCAAAGCAAGCATCATCCATATTTTTGACGTTGACGCAGGCTTTCTTCTTTTCAATATATTGAGGTAGCTTTAAATACGATGAAGCAACCATTGGCGAATATTTATTAATATTGATTGTAAGATTTACAATTTCTTTTAACGCCCAACCGCTATCCCTTTCTTGAAAATCCTCAAGTTTTTCCAATATTTTTGTCTTGCAGTTCTCTTCAAACCATTCACTCAGATTGGTGTCCCTCGATATTGCAGAATTTTTGGTGTTAACATTTTTAATTTCCTCGATTTCTTCCTCGCCGCAAAGCTTGATGAAATTCGCGAAAAATATAGTGTTCACTTTTACGAAGTTTTCCTGCTCCATAATATAACCCATTTTCTGCACAAATGTGTCTCCACAATCTATTAAGAAATTAATTGGATCCTTATGCGTCAGGTTAATTATAGCTCCCGTTCTTAGTCTGAAAAAATTTTACATATTACTATTCTGTAAATTTTAAGAATATGCAACAAATCAACTTACCTTCCACCAAAGGCTGATTCCACATCTACCCATTTGATGCTGATTGATGCGCTCCCCCGATGGGTTAATTGCATCCGATAACCCTGCACCATACATATGGCGTAGGTTACCCTATGTTTTTCACCAACAGTTTTCGCTATCTTCATGCAATCGCGAAGAGTATCTAATGCCTTGGAGCACTCCTTGAGCCCCTCCGGAATTAGATTACTATTGTTCTTTCCACTTGCAAATGCTGTCTTCGCATTCTTAATAATAGCGTTTATTTGTCCTTCCATGTTTTTAAAATTTTTTTTTGTATCTAGTTTCACGTTTTAAAATGAACTGTGTAAATTTTCACATAATCCGAGTTATTTATGCAGCAAAAATTGTACTATCAGTTAAAGAACGCATTGTCTTGCGGTTAAGAGAAACATGCACATACACATTTCTAATAAACAAAATATAAAAATTCTTTTATTTTGTACAACTGCTTATCAAAACCTCAACAGAGAATTTTTATTTTCTCAAGCATTGACAAAATTCCGAAATCTGGCGGTTGTTTTTTTCAAGTTGTGGAAAGCCAAGACACAAACCTCATACACGCATTACTTCTGGTGGCGCTGTCTCCGCCTCACCTAAACGCTAGATGATGCTGCCTCCGCCTCCGCAGCCACCACGAAAAATTTAAATCGTTGATCATCAACGCTGTCAAACAAGCATTCCCCCAGAAGCATGCAATGTTTTTTTTTCGTCAACGCTGTCAAACAAGCATTCCCCCAGAAGTATGCAATGGTTTTTCGTCAACCACCGCTAGATGGCGCTTATTTTTTACCGGAAGTGGCCCAGAACCGGCATAGCCTATCTACTAAATACCCATAAAACAGTGTTTACGAAAAAGGCCATATCTCGAAAGTGGTAGGAGATATCAAAATAACTTTTTTTAAACATTACGGAAAAATTTAATTAAAAATTAAATTAAAAATTAAACAATTGGTTTGGCTGTTATAGGCTAAAATATCCAAAAAAAAAACGTGACAAAAGTCTGAGAAAAAACTGCAAGTCAAAAAAATGCAAGACGTATGGTCTAGTGGACTTTTTTGCTCAGTACAATCCCAAGAATCAGAAACGCGAAGCGCCCATATTGATGTTCAAATCGCCCCACCCTAATATGTATATTTTAAAAGTAATTTAAAATTTAAGTTAACAAAATAAATTTTTAATATGGAAAGAATATAATGCATAATAAAAATAATTCGAATTTATTATGATATTTAAAAATAAATGTAGTTTTTAAAGCACAACGCATGCTTAGTAACGCATGCGCAAATTTGTGTAGTAGTATACATACATGCTGAAAATAAACATTCGTTTTATTCGTACTCCAACTCATGGCAGAAAAACCAGATAGGGCCGACTCAGAGAGGAATGAAGTGGAAAGAAGAGAAAAGCGAGCTAGTTGTCAAATACAGCTGTTCATGTCGAGTAAAAATTAAGAACATCCAAAAAATTTCAGCTAACTGAACCAGCAACAATTACCAAACAAATCTAAAACAACGACGCACAGAGAAGAGCAAGATCGTAGCGGTTGAGAAGCGTTAGAGGGGATGAACCGAATCGTCCACAGAAAATAAAGAGAACTTTGCTTACTATGTCCCGCTTTTCACTCGTTACACACGAAAATTCTCGAGCTTGCGGCAAAAGCAATTATTGCTCCGAGAGCAATTATTGATCTGGTAGCAAGATCTCTTTGTCCCGCTTTTCACTCGGCAATAATTGCCTTTGCCGTAAGCAGTTTGTCGATTATTCGCCCGCATGAGAGGGCTTACGAAAGTCCCTTTTAAACCCGAGTAGTCAACAAACTACTTGTGGCGAAAGCAATTATTGCTCATAGAATTGCCGAGTGAAAAACGGCCCTTTGCAGCGCATGCAGAACCAAAACAACTATACTAGCAGGTAGTAGCAACTAGCAGGTAGTAATTTTTAATTGCCCTTAGGAATTTTTGTTTTTGGGAATTCCTATTAAATTTTTTTATTCAGCGTTGTATTTTTTAATTGGCGTGGAAATTCAGTGGTGTATTTTTTTAATTTCTGTGGGAGTTTGGCAATATTCTTCTTAAAATTTTTTTCTTTTTAAGTAAGCAAAATGACATTGTGGTATTTGTAAATGGTTTTTAAATTGTTTGTGCATATGAGACTTATTGTGGTATTTTTAAAAGCGAATGAGATTTTTGTGGCAATTTTAAATGCATATGGAATTTGTGGTGGTTTTTTTAAAACGCGTGGTATTTTTGTGGTAATTTTTAATGATCGTGGGATTTTTTTTATATTTTTTTATTGCGGTAGAAACTTTTTGTTTTATCTCTACCATGGTAATTTTTGTTGTATTTAATTGAAGTTACTGTCAAAAAAGGAACTTTTTGGCAGAATTGTTTTAAATTTTAACTGGCAACCTTGGCTGGTAGCAGTACATTTTCTTGTAGCCACATACTGGCTGTGTAGCTACATGAATCTGTATCCTCTTTTGTATTGCAACCCAACAAGCTAAGAATGTCACTGTTCCAGCTAAACGGTACTTAAAACGGCAGCGTTTGAGTTGCTGGTATTAAAACGACATTTTTTTGAACCTTTAAACCGTTCTCTATATAATTTTAAAGTCCTTTTTTATACTTATCAAGAATCGAATTGAAATTTATGTCATTCGCTTGATATGTCGTTTTTCTTGCCTTTTTTCCCCTCTCTATTTCACCCGTTCGCCTAAAAACTCTGAAATATGCATTGAATCTTGTATTGAAATCAACGTAGTGCGGTTGAGTTGCCGTTTATAGTATAGTTTATTGTTGCAACTTAACAAAAACCATTTTAAGAAAAGGTTTCAATTGTTTAACAACAAATAAAATTAATATACAACTTAAAATTTTCTATATGTCCTTGTTATTTATTATGTTGATTTTCTATGATTTAAATACAAATTCTAAATATTAGATAGTTTAAATCATTCTTGATTTTAAATACAAATTCTATTTGTTTGATAGTTTAAAATCGCTTATTGAGCTTTAGGTGAGGTTAGAACAATTAATTGTTCTAACTAGTTATCCAATCAGCTAACTAATTAATCAGCTAGTAATGTTATCCTTTTCGTATTGGAAATGTTGTTGTTGTGTTTTCTTTGGAAAAAATTCGTTAGATCAATTAATTGTTCTAACCTGACCTTAAACTCAATAAACGATTTTAAAGTATCAAATAACTAGAATTTGTATTTAAAATCAAGAATTATTTAAACTATCAAATATTTAGAATTTGTATATAAATCATAAAAAATCAACATTAATATACAACTTAATGAATGGTACGCTTATATGAAACACACAATGCATAGTTTGCTGACAACAAAACGGTCCGCTTCAGTGATTTTAAAAGTGCACACCGTTCAACCGAGCCAATTGGCTATCTGGGAAACAAAAAAAAAAGGAACGCAACTGATGTGTATTTATATATGTATGTTTTACATACATATTAATAAAAACAACAACAACAACAAAAGCAGCACAACAAGGAACGACATGATTACGAACCAAACGAACACACACACAACAACAACAACAACCTTAAAAACAGCATAAGCAGCTACTGCAGCTAAGCAGCTTGTGCATTTCTCATATGAATATATGAATTTTTCATCTTCTTAGATTTTGCTATTTTATTAGATATTCGTTTTATTCCCAATAAAACTGATATTTTGGCATTTTTTTTTTGTACGATGAATATTAAAGGCTGTAGGTATACCCCAAAGTGTCAAATATCACTTTGAAAAAATTCGTGAAAATGACCCCCATACAAACCGCGCTGTAAGACGTAATTCTACGTCAAAAGTGAAAACTTTGTAAAGATGTTGGTAGAGATTTAAGACATTTCAAAGTTTCTGAGTAGCAAATGTATCAAAAGTGTTAACGCACTGTAATATAAAAATAAAAATACATTTTTGGTTACTGAGTACTGGTTACACGGGTTATTAAAACCACAGATCTATTGCTACATTGAAAGTTGTCAAATTAACATTTGCAAACAATTTTTGCAAAATATTTGCAATTTATTTATTTATAAATGGTTGAAGTAAGAAACTTATATTTCTATTTAATTAAGCTTTATTATTTATTTATTAGCCAAGTGCAAATAAACGCCGTCGTTTGATTTTGTAATAATTCAGTTTTTTCAATTTTAAGCTGTATAAGTCTTCCAGCTGATTTTGACATATCAGTTTAGCAATTGATTATAAAATGTCTTAGCAGGTATGCTCACATCAACAGCTACTAACTTTAACAATTTAGCAGTTTAGCAGGACTTTACAAATTTTAATGAATACCATTATTATTATTACGGCGCGATTGTGTAAAGCGAAGTCTCTCGAAGAGATGGATAGGTTCAGCGGAAAATATTAATTTGTGGACAAACTGTAGGACTTTTATCTTGACAAGGTTATCAGAGGTAGTGTTGTTCATTTGGTAAGCATATTCCGAGACATGATCAAACCTACTCAGAGTGTATATATATCAAGCGATATTATTAAGTTGCTTAAAATTTTGCTAATGGATAGAATCACCGTTTGCAAATACTTCACAGCCTTACAAAAGAATTGGTATTAAGTATGCTTTTACTATAAGCAAAACATACTAAAAATAAAACCCAAGTTCTTAGCCCTTACACACGTATTTAATAATCGAGTCGTTAATTTCTATAGCAGGAAGACTATTATAATTTATAGGTTTTTTTATAGACCAACAAACACATAAGTTTTCTTGGATTAATTTCAGGCTCATTTTCTGTAGCTCAATTACCAATTCGCTGAAGTTCTTAATTTAGGATCTTTACAAACATAAGTTTTATCACATGAAACATAAAGCTGTATATCATCAGCGTACATATGTGTGAAACATTGATTGGGGATTTATGGAAAATCATTTACGTAAATAGAAAACAAGATGGGTCGCAGAACTGACCCCTTGGGAATACCTTTACTTACTCGAATAAAGTCTCAGTATAAATCATCAGAACAAACACTCTGAAAACGATCATGCAGAGAGAACCAAATCAATTTTATTGCTGGTGTAGAAAAACCATACCAATTTTTGAGCTTATGACAAAATATTAAATGATTAATAGAATTGAAATCTTTTGAGCAATCTAAAAGAACCAGGAAAGGTTTTTTTGCTTCAATACTTTTTGGCAAATAGTTTCAGACACATCTGTAATTGCAGTTGTACAACTACGTTTTGGTCTAAATCCAGACTATCTGTCCGTAAATAGACGATTGGTGGTAAAATACCAACTCATTTGCTTGTAAACTAGGTTTTCGAATGCTTTTGAAAGGAAGGGTAAGAGCTATAGGCCGAAATTCATCGCCTGATTTCGGAATCGGAATTATTTTTGCTGATTTCCTTTTTTTTGGAAACACTGATTTAGTAAAAATTGTATTAAAAATATGTGTAATAACAGGTACAAGTTTGTTGTGATTCATTCACAACTGTAAAGGTCCATGTAGATTTTCAACATATCACTCTGACTAGTCTTAAATCAATTGAAAAGAATTTTTTGCTTTTTTATTCTTTTATTTCAATATTTTTAACTTAAAGAAAAACATTTCTTTAGTTTATCGCCCATTTCAGATTGAGGTGACCTATTGGTCGCACTGACCGTCTCTGATTTGGCTCAAATTTTGTTTTTAGGTTGGTTTTTTGCTAAGAAAACCAATTCCGGAGTTTAAAGTTTCAAAAATTTTTTTGCGGAGCCACAGCTATTCGAATGCCAAAATAGGGCCTATTTTTAGGCAACGTAGCTCAGTCAATTTAAATCACATTTCTTTAACTAAGGTATCATTAGAATAATTATTTCCTCTTTTTTAAGGATTATATATAAAACTTTTTAAAAAATTGCTGTAAATTGACACATTGTTAATTTCAAAGTTTAATGCCATGTCAAAAACAGACTCTATAATTTTTTCAGTTTATTTATTTTGGTTTTTAGTACGTTTCAATACCTTTCCAACGATATTAAATTAAGGTGTGCTCTTGAAGGGTTTAGAAGTTATGGCGTAAAGAATTAAAGAATTTTCAATACAAATTCAACTAGCTATCAAAGCTTTACAGCAGAGTTGTAAATCCCATAGCTCTTTTAGCTCACTTACAACAAATTCAATATTTCCGTGTGTGTTTTAATTCGAGGAATTATGTGCATGGTATTGTTGTTTGCTCGAGTCGAAAGCTAGCTATCAATGTTATTGCTTCTGTGTGTTTTTATGTTGGTATTTTCTCGTAGCGCACACTCGAAGTGGTGGCGAGTTTTGTGTTGTAGCATTTTCAATATCACTTGTCTGGAATCATTTTATTTTTTAATTTACTGGCTGCGTGTAACACTTGGGCCTCGTCAGATGCTTAAAACCTATTTTTGCATTTTTTTTTAAAGAGACATTAGCTCCGTGTGCTCATGTTGTTGTTTTTGTTTTTTATTTTTTTTCGTCGCCATCAAAGCTTTAATTTTTTTTATTATTTTTTTTTAATTTGTAGTTTAGCTAACTGCCACGACACCTCTGCTTTACAGCATATATTGTTTTCCTTTTGTTGATTTTGAAAAAAGTTGTTTTTGTTCAAAATAAGGCGATCGCTTACAGCAGCTTGTGTTTTTGTGTGTACGTGTTTTAGTTTTTGCAAAACACAAGTTTATAATAGAAAACAATTTGTATGGTGGGAAAGGCGGGCGAAATAGACTACTTGCTGAGCATGTATGTTGTAAGGCTTTGATAGCTAGTTGAATTTATATTTAAAATTTTTTAACACTGCACGTTTTACACCATAACTTCTGAACCCTTCAAGAAACATATAGTTCTAAAGTTATTGAAACGTACAAAAAACCAAAATAAATAAACTGAAAAAAAATTAAAGCGTGTTGTTGGCATGGCATTCAACTTTGAAATTAAGAATGGGCCACCTTACTGCAATTTTTCCAAAAGGTTTATATTTTTCCCTTAAAAAAGACGAAATAACCTTTCCAATGATACTTTATTTACGAAAATCGGATTTAAATTGACTGAGCTACGTTGTTTCAAAGTACACCCGATTTTGCCTTAAAAAATGGTTCTAAAAATTTATAACTTTGGATTTGGTTTTCTAAGCAATAAACCAATCTAGGAAAAAAAATTTTAGCCAAATCGGAGATGGTCAGTGCGACTGATAAGTCACCTCACAATCTGAAATGGGCGTTTTATAAAAAAAGGAACTTCTATTATTTAGTAAATAATTTCATTTAGTAAATAAAGTTCATGAAGTAAATTTATAAAGTTGCTGATCTGAAATGGGCGTTTTATAAAAAAAGGAACTTCTATTATTTAGAAAATAATTTCATTTAGTAAATAAAGTTTATGAAGTAAATTTATAAAGTTGCTGAAAAGCGAGCAAAAATAATTTCCAATCAGTTCCTCATAAGCTCGAAACTCAGTTGCATCTTATAGTTCATCAGATTTAAGCATGTTCGCGGAACTATATAGTTCCAGCAGTTCTATTTATAAGAATGAAAGTAACGAAAGCATGTTCAATGTCATTTCGTGATTGTTCTCAAATCTCTTGTTCTCAATCTTTCATAGGTTAAAAGCAAAAATAAACAGCAATGCTGAACAATGCACACAACTGGAATGACGATATATCTTTTTTTATTTTATCTATTATTTCTTTCACTCTCTTTCACATACATAATTGGCTTACTTGTCGTCGCTCAAACAATTCAATTAAGTTATGTAAGTGCGAAAGAGATGTCAGCTTATGTAGCTCAATTAAAAAAATTGTATTGCAGTCGGAACTGTTTGGACATGCTTAAATCGTACAGACGGAATGATTGGAACTATGTCCGAGAGTGAACATAGTTCCATGAACTAGGCAGGTCCGGAACGACCCAACTCTAGTCTGTTAGTCTTATGCAGTCAAAAAAGAGGTATACTGTCGATTTCTAACTTCTCAATCCTGAACACCAATCGAACGCTTTCATCGTAAGTATACCACCACTCTCACGCCTGAATACACTTTCGGGTGGCGGCACCGACAGGCTTTTTTAAATAGCTGCCAACAGCGTTTTTAAGGACTGGCAACCAATGCTAGCTAGGGTGTCGCTCGGCGACTGTAAGACTTATGCGTATTCTCTCAAAGAGGATAAAACCAAATGACCCAGCTGGTTGCATCCTTCTGTTCGAAGGAACAGTAAGGATGTAATTTTTTATCGATTTTAAATTGGTAGGATTCTTTTTTTCGTGGGAACGCTAAGGATAATATGTTTTTCTACTGCAAGTTTGTTTTTCAAATTTTTTTTAAAAAAAGGTTAAAATTTGAATGTTGCTTAGAAAAGTCTCGTTAAATTCTTCTGTTACAGAAATAGCAAGGATAGTTAAAAAAAAAATTAAATTGAATTCATAGCATGACATTTTTGAAATTTGTTCGATACAAGGAAAAAATCGTTTTATTGAAGTTACCATTTTGTTTGGACCATGTGAAAGTTTTTTGGGTATTTAGAGTTGTCAATAGGATACTCTAAACGCGGGTCCACTTCTCGGAAAGGCGATGGGAATAACACTTTTAGTCTCGTTTAAAACCTTTTTGAGTTTAATAGTTTAATGAATTTAATAATATGAATTTATAGCATTTTTTTATCAACAAAATTTTTGAGGTCTACTAAATGGCGACCCTGGGGGCTTTACCTGTTAACATCGGCGCAGATGCAGATTATTACCGTAGAGGAGTACAGACTCTGAAGGAGACTAATCAACATCATGGAGCTTAAAATTTAAATAAACTTTTCAGTTACCAAATTTAAAATAGAAAATTTTTTTATTTCTTCGTACAAATCTTCCGTAACGCCAGTTTGGAAATGCCCATATATAAAAAAAATTATATTATACATCAAATAATAAGTTTTTCAGACATTTTAATTTCTTGGTCACGGTAGACTTTTCTGTGAAGATGCCCATATACGGCCCAATTCTGAATGATTTTTAACAGGGAATCGGAAAAAGGAGTTTTAATTTTAAAGATAAAGTTAAAAAACATTTTCGAAATTTTTAATGCCAATTTGTTCATCAACCGTCAATATTCATGAGTGTTAACAGAAAACATGAGATATCTTTATCTGCTTTCTTAAAAATTAAAACTACCTTTTCCAATTCCCCGGGAAAAATCATTCAGAATTGGGCTGATAATGTATTTTAATTATATTTATGCGTTTCAGAAAAAGAATAAAATATATGGTTATTAACCAAAATATATGAAAATGCTTTTTGTATTCTATCAATTAGTATCTGTACCTAATGGAAGAAGCAGAGTTTGATTTTTTTTTTACAACAGGGTTAGGTCTGGCGGCATTGGAGAAAAAGGCGACAGATATGGAATTCATGTTAAAAGGGGGCGGAATGAGTAGGTCTGTACAAAACAATTATAATATACGGGAAGAAACAATTCCACAGTTAGGAAACAATAAAATGACTTCGGGGTCGTTCATAAACTACCCAACCAGAACTGATGGTCCACATTTGGGTTGCAGCGACGTCGTAGCGTTTATTTTTGTGTCAAAATTGACATGATGTTACGTATTGGTTACGTTACATAGACCACTATGATTTGAAAGTGGTGCAACACAATGCCGACATTGTGTTAGTGAAAATTACTTTGAAGTGACTTATCACATTTTAGTATACACATTTATATATAAATGCATTACAGAGTTGCCAATTGCAAAAAAATTAATTTTGCTTACATGTTTTGTTTACATTTTGCAGCCATAAATATAATTATTTTATAATTAAAATTTATATTATATACATAAGCACAACATAATCTTAGGTGTTTTTTGATATTATTTGGAGCTAAATGTAGATGGGAAAGAAGATTTTCGGTAAAATAACAGCCAAAACTTCTTAAGAGTTTAAGCGCAAGCTGAATTCAGAAAATATTGCAACAATTTCATACATTAATAAAAAATGTTTAAATCTATATATATAAAAATGGATGTATGTATGTGGGTATGTGGGTATGTGGCTATATCACATATAGACTCCAAAACCGCTTAACCGATCTTTTTGAAATTTTCAGGAAAACTGAAGCCACATCTTAAGTGTTCCTGTGAGGTTTGGTAGCTGTTGGACGAGGGAGCGTGGTACCTCCCATACAAGCCAAATTTACGCTATCGATCACAAACCAAAAAAAGGATATATATCAGACGGTTTCAATCGTAAAAAACTAAGATTTGGTAATTTTGTTCAGATGATTACTGTCGGTAACTGTACGAAAAATGGGCGTGGTCGTAATATAAATACGCCCACTTTTTCGAAATCATGGCAATTCCGGAGTTACACATATTTTTACAGTGAAACTTGCTGTGTAGGTGATCTAAGAGGCGGTCACTATATGTAAATGTTTTATCGCCCACTTTTACCGCCCACAAATCAATATATATATAAAAAGCAAAACGATGTGTGTCTGGCTGTGTGATGTCTGTAGACTCCAAAACTACTGAACCGATTGACCTGAAATTTTGGCAGTCGATTTGTTTCAGGTACGAGATGGTTTAGGAAAAATTTTTTGCCACACCCCCTTTTTACCGCCCCCAAATCAATAAAAATGTTATATTTCAGTCGGTTTGTGTCGTATAAGGCTAAAAATTTGTAATTTAGTATGTACGGTTACTGTCGACAACTGTACTAAAAATGGGTTTCCACGCCCCCTTTTACCGCCCACAAATAAATGAAAATGGTTTATTTCAGACGGTTTTGGTCGTATAAGACTTAAATTTGGTACTTTGGTTTGTGTAGTAACTGACAGTAACTGTACGAAAAGTTGGTTTCCACACCCCTTTTTGCGCCCACAAATCAGTGAAAATGCTATATTTCAAGCAGTTTTGGCCGTATGAGACTAACATGTGATACCTAAGTTTGTATGGTTACTTTCGGCAACTGTACTAAAAAAAGGGTGTCATCGCTCTATAGCCACACCCACTTTTTGAGAAATCTTTAAAATTGACTACTGGGTCGATTGAGCTAAAATGTTGGCTTAGTTTGTACGTTTACTGTCAGCAACTGAACTAAAAATTGGTTTCCACGCCCCCCTTTTACCTCCTACAAACCAATGTAAACGTTTTATTTCAACGGTTTGGGTCGTTTTAGACAAAAATTTTGTAATTCAGTTCATATGGTTACTCTTGGCAAGTGCACTAAAAATAGGCCTGTCCCACTTTAGTTAAACTTACTTTTCGGGGAGTTAGCGTCGAGTGAAGTAAAGTGCGCCAGGCTTAACCTAAATTGAGCTGAAATTTGGGCATTCGATTTGTTTCGATTACGAGATGGCTCTAGGGAAATATTTTGCAGCACCCCTTTTTACCGCTTGCAAAACAACAAAAATGTTATATTTCGCACGGTTTTGATCGTTTTAAACTAAAATTTGGCTATTTAGTTCATATGGTTACTTTCGGCAGCTATTCGACATTTTCGTATATGGCAGTAAGGCGGTCTATGGCAGAACAACGTCTGCCGAGGAGAGTGAGTGTTCCTGCGAGGTTTGGTAACGTTTGGACGAGGGGGCGTGGTACCTCCCATACAAGCCAAATTTGCGCTATCGACCACAAACCAAATAAGGGATATATATCAGACGGTTTCGATCGTAAAAAACTAAGATTTAGTAATTTTGTTCAGATGGTTACTGTTAGTAACTGTACAAAAAATGTGCGTGGTCGCAATATATATACGCCCACTTTTTCGAAATCATGGCAATTCTGGAGTTCTACGCATTTTTATAGTGGAACTTGCTGTGTAGGTGCTCAAAGAGGCAGTCACTATACATAAATGTTTTCAAGCCACTTTTACCGCCCACAAATCAATATCTGTATATATAAAAATGAATCGTGATTTGTTCGGATGCTTAAAACTTGAAAACGACTGAACCAATTTGGATACTTCCTTCTACTGGTTTAGGAAAAATATAATGCCACACCCCCTTTTGTCGCCCAAAAATCAATAAAAATGCTGTATTTAAGACGGTTTTGGTCGTATTGAATTAAAATTTGGTAAATAAGTTCGTATGATAACTATCATTAACTTTGATAAAAATGGGCGTGGTCACACTTCATCTACGCTTACTTTTAAGAAAATATCAAAATACTTCGAAACTATTGGTCCGATTGAGCTGAAATTTTGTAAGTACGCTTTGCTTTGAGTACGAGATGGTTTAAGAAGAAATGCCACACCTCCCACATATATATAAAAAATTGTTGTTATCGAATAGCTTTAGAGTTATGGGTCGCACAGCTTAGAAATTCGGTATTCGACCACAATTTAGACGTGATGAAATTTTATGGGAGTGGACAAGGGGGAGGGGCACCTCCCATACAACCCAAATTTGTGATATCGAATAGCTTTGAAGTTATAGGAATTCAGCTTTGAAATTCAGTTTTTGACCTCAATTTACACATGCAGTTTCAATGGTTTTATTTTATGGGCGTTAGACAGGGAGGCGTGACATCTCCTTTACAGCCCAAATTTGCGATATCGAATTGCTTTGAAGTTATAGGTTGACAGCGTAAGAATTCGGTATTCGACCTACATTTATGCATGCACTTTCATTCCTCTACATTTTATGAGAGTAGGGCAAAGGGGAGTGGCACTTCCCATACAACCCAACTTTGTGCTATCAAATAGCTTTGGAGTTATAGGTCGCACAACGCCGGAATTCAGTATTCGACCTCAATTTAAACATGCAGTTTCATTGGTAAAATTTTATGGACGTAAGGAAAAGGGCAGTGGCACCTCCCATACAACCCAAATTTGTGCTATCGAATAGTTTTGGAATTATATGTCGCACAGTTTAGGAATTCGGTATTCAACCTCCATGTACACATGCAGTTTATTTGATTACATTCTATGAGCGGTAATCAAAAGGGCGTGGCACTTCCTATGCAACCCAAATTTGTTATATCGAATAACTTTGTGGATATGTGTCGCACAGTCTCGGAATTCAGTATTCTACCTCAATTTAGACATGCTGTTTAACTGATAACATTTTATGGGCGTTTGACAAGGGAGAGTGGCAGCAACGCGCCGGGTTTCAGCTAGTATAATAATAATTTGCGTCCACCATTTTAAATAACTTGGGTCGCAATTAGCTAATTGTGACAAAATGTACATCTTGATGAATGATGAGTGATGCCTACACTTGGGTCGCAGTTAGCTAATTGTTACAAAATGTACATCTTGATGAATGATGAGTGATGCATTTTTTAAAGGTAACTCTAATAAATCGTTACAATATTCTGTGACCTAGTGGTAAAGTAGTATCCTAGGAATTTTTACAAACTTTTCCCACAAAATATTTTCCAAATCAGTATCGCTGCAACGTCGTCGTGTAAAAAATGTGTCTTAGTAACCTGTGGTCGCAAAATTCTACTTGGGTACGTTATCGATTTTAAGCACTTTTTACCCCTCCGTTACTTTTCGTAGTGCATTTCAAAACACCTCCCCCCCTTTATAAAGTAACGTTACATATGAAATAAAAAATGAATTGATTTAGACATATATTATTTTACTGAATAGCCCTCAGAATTTTCACTAGTATTACTGACTATATAAATATATATGACTATATAAATTAAAGGTACAATATGAAAAATAATACATAATTATTTATATAATCATTTAAAGCTATTCCATCTTCGATCCAACAGTCGGTGCTCTCAATCACTGGAATTGAGAAGCTAGAAACTTTGTTCAGTATTCTTAAAATTCTTCATTAGATTCTATGTCGACCCATTCAGGTGTTTCCTGATTTCTAATGCAATGAAATTCACGTAGTCTCTGACGATTTAAACGTAGTTAATAAGCCGATTTAAACGTTTGTTTTCTTTTATGCTTATAATCAGTGGACCTGCGCTGTTAAATGCATAAGTCTATACATATAATACAATTGTAAAATCTGTACATTTAATGTTGTTTGGACATTTTTTTCTGCGCTGAACATTTTGAAGGCTGTGGATTCCAAAAATGTAATTTTTAACATTTGTAACAGCGTACAGACACGCGCATCACATGAGAATTTCTGGATATATTTTCCTTAAACTTGACATTTGAGCTCCTTACGTCTCTAGTCGTGGCATAAGTTAAATTTATCTACAGAATTATTTCAAAAATAACAGGACTTTCATCTTTCAGCTTAAAAAAAATGGAAAGTGAAAACAATTAAAGTCGTGAAAGAGGATAAAGTTTATTCTACTGGGGCTTACCCTAAGTAGCAACCTTGTATAGAATTCTCATATAAAATTTTATTGATTAAAAAATAAGCTCAGTGTTGACACCAAGTTTTTCATATATATGGTGTCCACATTAGTATAACATATAATAAAAAAAAAACTTTACAAAAAATACTTTACTCATAATTAAATTTTTAGATTTAAGTATTTATTTTTAAGAGTTCAAAATTTATAGAATTGATTATTCAGTTGTGAAAATATTTTCAAATAAAAAGTCATGAAATAAAAATTGTTTAACCCTCATCGGTCCTCTGTGTGTGCACGCATACAATTTTGATCTTTAACCTTGAATAAAATAAAAACGGTTCAGCGGAATGACCTTTTGTTTTGCAAAGTAGAACTATTTTGCCTGAACAACCAAAAAAAAAACCCATTTTTGAATTTGTACCCTTACTGTATGTTATAGTTACGTGCAGTTATAGTTACGAATCGGTCCCTGTGTATGTGCGCGCATACACATAAGCAGGTACCTGGAATTGCCGCTTAGTTTTGTGTGTGGATTTATAGCACGCTCTTATTTTTTCGTTTTATGAAATTCAGTTTGTTCTGGAACACACATAAGTGAAGTTTGTTTGCTCATTATTTGAATTTTGGTTGTGTTTCGAAGTATTTGATAAAAAATGGATAGAGTTTTAGGTGAAAGAATTCAGCGAGATGAACTAGAAATGGATTTTGATTTGCGAAGCGGGCAAATCTCCGTGCAATATTGACGATGATTTTGCATTATCAGACGAGGAGAATGATGAAAGTTAAATTAGCATGCATTCGGATGAAGACGACATTGAGCCACTTGAGAAAAATTTAGCAGAAGAAAATGCAACAAATCCTGAAAATAAATATTTTTCAAAAAATAAGAAAATTGAATATTCATCGCAACCATTTGAAATAAATCGAAGAAATTCATTTCGACGTGCAGAAAATTTCACTTCAGGTAAAAAGCTACCCTCTTTGTTATGGGTTCATGTTCATTATATGTTTAATTTTTGTTATAATTCAGGTCCAAAAGCATTAGCAGCTGCTACTATAGTTGATGTTGCGTCTGCATTTCACATGTTCCTTGAACCGGTTGAGAATATTATTTTGAACATGACGAATTTATATGATGTACGAAAGTACAAAGACGATTGGGAAAACATTGATTTGGACACTCTGCACGCATACTTTGGATTGTTGCTACTTTCTGGTGTGTATCGGTCATACGGTGAATGTGTCATTAAACTGTGGAAAGACGAAACTGGTCGGACAATATTTAGAGCAACAATGTCTTTGAAAATTTTCACGCGTATCCATGGTTGCATTCGATTTGATGACCGCGAACAACGTATGACCAACACTGCATCTACAAGTACTTCTGTACGTGACAAATTGGCACCGATTCGAAATGTATACGATAAATGGAATCATAATTTGAAAGTTGTATACACACCAGGAAAAAACATTACCGTAGATGAACAGTTAGTTCCGTATCTTGGGCGATGTCCGTTTCGTCAGTATATTCCATCCAAGCCGGCGAAATATGGCATCAAACTTTTGGGTGCTATGCGACTCAAAAAGCTAGTATGCATACAACACACAAATTTATGTTGGTCGGAATCGTAATGCCACTCCTGAACGTAATCTCGGACGGCGTGCTGTTTTGGATTTGGTGGAAGGACTTTCTGACAGAAATGTAACGTGTGACAACTTTTTCACTTCGTATGAATTGGCAGAAGATTTACATAAGAATTGCATGACTATTTTGGGAACAATAAGGAAAAATAGGACTGAAATTCCTTCAGTTCTACTCGACATGCGTCAAAAGCCAATTTATCATACAGAAGTTGTATATGAACCTAAATTGCAAGCAGTTATGTTGTCATATGTTCCTCGCTGGTACCGATTTGTGACATTGCTCAGTACATACCACAATGTTGTCAGCATAAATGAAAATAGTGAAAAGAAGAAACCTAACATCATTGAAGACTACAACAAAACCAAGAGTGAAGTTGATACTATGGATCAAATGGTGGCTACGTACATATGCAAACGAAAAGTCAATCGGTGGCCAATGGCAGTATTTTGTAACATGCTTGATGTTAGTGCCTTGAATGCATTCGTAACGTTCATTGCATTGTTCCCGAATTGCCATTTACCAAGTACATCAAAACGAGGCCGATGCTACATCTGCACATATAAAAACAACAAAAATCTTTTTGCTACACGCTGTGAAAAGTGTAGAAATTCCATTTGTGCTGAACATAATTTCAATTTATGCGAAAAATGTACAAATAATTGATAAAAGTTAAAAATTCAATTAATTAGTTTTCTGATCTATGATAAAACAAAATTTTTTTTCTAATATTAGTAATTAGTAATTTATTGAAAAAGAATATTAGCATACAAGAAAAAGCTCTTTTAAATGCAACAATTTAGATATTCTAAATAAAAATTACAAATAACAACAACTGGTATAACAACAGCTTAAAAAGAAAAAAAAATAATAAACAAATTTTTATGATTATGTGGCTAAAGATAAAAATTAAAAACTATTGAGATTTAAACGTAACGTAAGAGGAAACACCAGTAAACAAATTTTATGTAAATGATTGTTTGGCTGAAGATAAAAATGATTTTAATTTGAAAGTAAGTAACCGTAAAATAAGAAAAATAAGTAAATGGGAAAAATGAGTAAAAAAGAGAAAGTTAAGGAAGAGTTAAGAAAAGTATTGCTTAAACTGATTGCTTAAAGTTTGTTTCGTTGTTAACGCGTTTTAAGTTATTTGGTAGGGAATTCCAAAGCCTTATTGCGTTAATGAAAAACAGCCGACTAGATTCATTATATCTGAACTGGGGAACTAGGAAGAAAACATTTCTGATGGATCTGCAGAATTGGAGTTTTTCAAACAAGTAATTAGGACTTTTCGAAGTAATAAGTCTGTGCAGAAAAATACAGTTTCTTGCATTAAGAAAATTAATGATATTGCAACCAAGAATGCGATTACTGTATTCAGATATATGATCAAATCTACTAATACCGTAAACATATCGAGCTGCGTTGTTAAATGCCACTAATAGTTTATGTGATGACCTTGGGTCTAGCTTGCTATATACTACTTCGAAATAAGTTATTATTGGCACGATTAATTGTATCACCAATTTTCGCCTTGTTTCCGTGGAAACAAACGAAGCAGTTTTTCTCAAATTTTTTAAGGAATAATAAACTTTACTAATCACGCTATTAATATGGTCTTCACACGTAAGTGAAGTGTTCATAACAAATCCTAAATTAACGACTTTGTGAACAAGTCCAAGTTTTGTTCCGCTAAGAAAGATAGGAGACAGATCATTAAACGGGTTTCTGGATTTCACAATTGGTAGAACAAACGATTTATTAGGATTCAACCTCAGTTTATTTTCTGTTGCCCATCTGTTGATTTCAGTCAAGTCTTCGTTTACCCTGGCACATAGGTCCTCAATAAGACATGTTGGTCGGGATAGATAGAGTTGCAGATCTTCTGCATACGCATGCATTGTAACATTTTTACATATTGAAAAAATGTCGTTGAGAAACATTGTGAACATAAGCGGCCCAAGGACAGAGCCTTGGGGTACCCCACTACAAATAGATCGGAATCCCGAGTATCTATTTCCTACCTTAACCCTTTGAGTCCTACCGTCTAAATAGCTTTTCAGGAGTTGAACAGCAGTATCCGAAAAACTGAAGAGTGTATTTAACTTTTTATAAAGCAAAGGGTGGCTTACACTGTCGAAGGCTTTCGAGAAATCTAAGAGACTGACTAAGGTGATATGACCCTTATCATAATATGCTCTGATGTCTTCTAAAATTTTCACAACAGCAGTGGAACAACTGTGTCCGGGGCGAAATCCGGACTGTAGAGGCGACAAAAGGTTATTTGCATTAAGATGGTAAGAAATCTGCTTAGCCATAAGGGATTCAAGAACTTTTGAGAGTGACGAGAGAAAACTGATAGGGCGAAAATCACAAGGTATAGCTGCTGACGGTTTTATATGTAATAATAATATTCTATATAAAATATATAAAAATATATAAAATATATGTAATATTCTAATTAATTTCATTCTAAATCTACCTTTTTGAAGTTCAAATGTATTAATATGGTAGTATACAATGTAATAAACATAAAAAATCACAAAACATAAATGGTTGTTAATTTTTTATGCAATTAAAAATATATGTGTATGCGCGCGCATACAATGGGACCGATTAGATGTATTTCTCGAGGGACCGATGAGGGTTAAATAAAATAAATCAAAAAAAGGATTACAACCTTTGCACCAAAACCTGGCGATCCAGTCTAGTCGAACAAATTCATCCGAACACAAAGAAATTAAGCTGTATCACCTGAAGACACGGCGGGTTATAATAAAGCAAATGCCCACGTCGCCGACGACATAATTAAGAATCCAAAAATACGGAATATCCGAATAAGCAACGGTGCAGCTTAGCTGGCGACGTTATCCTCAAAGTTAACGAAACTGATGTACATCGATATATAACGAAGGAGGTTTTGAAATGTCTACGCTTATATAACGATCTGATTGCTCTTGAACTTAAGAGAGATCCCAAACTTAAGGCAGGCATTAAGGAACAACTGGCCAAAACTAACAGTCCGCACAACGTCCATATAAAATCTCAGAATATTTACGATTATAAAGGCCGAATATCACCCACGCACTCTTAATTAAATCCGCTAAATTCCACTTCACCCTTAGACTATAAATCACCAACAAACTCGCCGCCACGTCTAACATCTTCAAATCATAGTCGTAGCTCATCGGCTTCATCGGTCAAAAATACAAATTTCGGATATAAATGGAACTAGCATGGAGCTGGACCTAGCATTGAATCAACAACAGTTTTTACATCACCATCAAGATGTCAGCCATCACGTATTCCAACAGTTTTAAAAAAGCCTCAAAAGAATACTCTACAACACTCTTCGCAGCATAAACGACCACGACCGTTAGTAGCAGCAAACCGACAACACCTGCAGCAGCCACAACAACTACAACAGCGATAACAACAACAAAAACAGCAGCAGACAAGGTCACTGCTAAGTAAAAACATTTTGAAAAGAAAATTTTTAATTTTATGTTCAATGTTATTGTATTCATTGTTCATGTCATATTTTATAAAATTTTTGTTACAGGTTGTTTTTTCAATTTAGCTTAATACGAGGCACACACTTGGCTTTAAAAACGAGTATTATACGATCGAGACGTGAGAAACCAAATCGTATCATATTTGTAGGCACTACACTGCACCAGGGAAATAAAATAAGTAAACTTATTAAATAAAATAAAATGCAACGTACATCCCCACATACACCTCACACCGGTAGTGGTGATAACGAACACTTAATTAATTTTGAATCGAATCCTCTAGATGCACCTCTCGAAATTCAGGCAATTGCTATAAAACTACCACCTTTTTGGACTAACTGTCCAGACGCATGGTTCGCACACAGTGAAATCCAATTTCAACCAAAAGCGATAACTGTCGACAGAACTAAATACGAATATTTAGTAACTGCATTACCACAAGAAGTCTAGAAGAATGGTACTAGATTTTATCAAAAATTTTCCGGCTACAAACTTGTATAATGGACTTAAAAACACTTTAATAGTCTATCTATTGAGTGAAAACAAACGTTTCGACAAAATCCTTTCGGATTCTGAGATGGGTGACCAGAAACCATATCAGTTCTTTCGTTCGCTACTCTTGCTAGCTAGTTCCACAGTCAGTAGCGATTTAATCTACAAATTATGGCTGCGAAAATTACCACAGCTTAAATATCGCCTTGACCGGGTCAGGTCATAAACAACTAAACGTTCTACTCAAACTCGCGGACAATCTATGGGAAGTTATAGCTGAAAGTGAAATATCCACTATAACTAAGAAACCCTCACCAGCTATGAGAACTGAAGAATAAGTTGCAATCACGCAACGTTTCTCTAAAACTACAACCAAGATTTTAGAAAGTTTCAACAAATTATCACTCGAATTTCAAGAGCTCAGAAGTAAACAACGTAATCACTCCTGTTCAAGGAACTCCAATTTCCGAGATTTCTCGATACGTCGTTCACCGTATCGAAATACATCACGTTAACGACCTAACAACTGGGTATGCAGATACCATTACAAATTCGGTAGGATGGCTAGAAAGTGCGAACATCCGTATTCTTTCCTTCAAAACGATACATCCTCAAACCACACTATACATAATGCAACAAACTAAACAGCTTCATCATTGCAACGGCTAGTGAAGGACGTTAAACTACACTCACACGCCGTTTATGTATATACGACAAAGACAATAACAGTAACACTAACTTTTTATTTATTTATTCAGTCTACTGATGTTTAAATCTTACAGACTATACAATTCATCTTAGTTAATACAGTTAAAATACTAGTTAAATAACATAAATAAATTAAGCTTCAAGTCATTTTCAGTTAAATTGAAATCTAGAACATGAGCATAGCTGTTACATAAGTTAATACACCTATTAACAGGTTCGTTCAATGCATAATTTGTTCATTTGTTCTATGAAGCCTCTCTTCTAATAATCTATTATTTCTCTGATACCTTTGAGGTTCATACAAAAAAAAAAAAATTTGATAATTCGGCAGATATAATTTTAGCGACTAAATTAAAATTAAATATTTTACTAATACTAAATTTAAAATGTGGTAAACAAATAAAAGTGAAGAGGATAGTCTTCTACCTTTTAAAGTTTATAAACCAAGAAGTTTACTTCGAATATCATAAGATGGAAGGCCATCAGGCCATTGCAACTTTTTGAGAGCATATCTTGTAATAATTCTTTGGACTCGTATATACGATTTGAATACTGGACATAAAAAGGATTCCAAATAATTGAACAGTATTCAATCCTACTACGTACAAGTGACACATAAAGTGCTTATATTGTATGCAGATACCTAAAATTTTGGGTATTCCGCTTAATGAAACCAACCATTGAATTTGATTTTGCAACAATATAGTCGTAATGAGAATAAAACAGAAGTTCGAATCGGATATAACACCCAAATCTTTTATCTCTTGTTTACGTGTTAAAGTTATACTATTTAATGAATAATTATATGAAATTGTGACCAAAGTTTTGGCATAAGTAACCACACAACACTTTAAATTTAAATTGTGTGTAGCAAACCAATTGTGAAAGCGTATTAAATCACTTTGAAGCTTTTGTTAATCAGAATGTTGCGAAATCTTTAGAAAAAGTTTCACGTCATCTGCAAACATTAAGCATTTAGAAAACTCGAAATACTGACTCGAAATACTGATACGTAGATTCAACTGATGCTGATTGTCCAGCTTGTGCTCACAAACAAGCTTTTTTTATGCAGATGCTCGCTCTGCTAATCAACCTATGACCACATTTTACAAATGCTGTAATCAAGGACGAAGTTGATTGCAGTCGGCCGTAGTTATAGCTCTACCAACCCACACTGTTTATGGTCTAGCCTGCAATGCCAACAATGAGAAGGCCATACAAAAGTTGTATGAAATCAAAGGACAAGACTGTCATAAACCAGTGGCAATTTGCATGAAAGACTTGGCTGCTCTTCGTTGCTATGGTAAAGCTGAGCATATAAACGATGCATTTTTGAAACGTTTGCTGACGGGATCCAGAACGATAGTTATCGAACGTTCACATAACTCGTATTCCCAAATTCCAATTCATTCACCAGCTGTGCATCCATCCACAGCTATGAGCATCCATTAGCTCTGACTAGCGCTAATCGTTCAGCGAACCAAGTAGTCTGAATGTTGAAGAATTTTCGTCATTGTGGCCTCAGCTAGGGGGTGTCTTTGATGCTGGCCAGCTGGGAATAACACAAGGAAAATTTTAAGAGTACGTGCAGGATGTGAGCTTAAACAAACGCTCGAAGTTATGTCTGAATTCGGTATTAGAAACCTTGAACTGCTAAGAAGGTAAAAGCAGCTCCTTGGAAAGACAATAAGATAACCAACATGTTACAGTATAGAATTTTGAAAATTAAAAAGCAACTATGGAACGTTTTATTTGTTTTTTTTTAATTTTAAGTACATAGTGGGACAGTATATATATATATATATATATATATAAAAATTGAAAATAGTGGAAACATTACTTTTTCCTGGTCGGACATGCTAAACAAAACAAAAAATGTTTAAATTCACTTTAATGCCTTGCGATTGCATATTTACTTTCTTTGCTTTACTTACTTTTGCCACAAAATAAGCAAATATATGAGTTGCAATTGGAGTTGCAATCGGAGCAATAATTGCTTTTGCCGCAAGCTCGAGAATTTTCGTGAGTGACGAGTGAAAAGCGGGACATAGTAAGCAAAATTCTCTTTATTTTCTGTGGACGATTCGGTTCATCCCCTCTAACGCTGCTCAACCGCTGTGATCGTGCTCTTCTGTGTGCTTCGTTGTCTTAGTTTTGCATGGTAATTGTTGTTGATTCAGTTAGCTGAAAATATTTTAGATATTTTTAATTTTTACTCGACATGAAAAGCTGATTATGACAACTAGCTCGCTTTTCTCTACTTTCTACTTTATTCCTCTCCGAGTCGGCCCTACCTGGTTATTCTGCCATGAGTTGGAGTACGAGTAAAACGAATGTTTATTTTCAGCAAGATAAATACGATAGAGAATACAGATGCGTGTAGCTACAGAGGCAGTATGTACGCATACTACTACGCAAATTTGCGCATGCGTTACTAAGCATGCGATGTGCTTTAAAAACTCGATTTATTTTTTAAATACCATAATAAATTCGAATTATTTATATTATGCATTATATTTTTTTCATATTAAAAATTATTTTGTTAACTAAAATTTTAATTTTAAATTACTTTTAAAATATACATGTATGTATATGCTCTTTACTACAGGAAAAATAAATACTTCTAATTTACCCATATTTATTTCCATTAATTAAACATACCTTTGAATTACATTTAGTTTTAACCAACAAAACAAATGAACAAGAACATCAAATTTATCACCAAAAATATCAAACGAAAATTTTTGAAAAGATGAAATGCTTTAAAATAATTTTGAAAAATATAAATTAAAAAAAAAACAGAATTTTTCTCTATTACGGAGTCTTTTTTTTATTTCAAAAGTATAATTTTTTGAGAATAAACTGTGAAATTTTTATAAGAATACTGACGTGATCTCCGCTTCTACAGCCGTTTTAACAGGTATCGAGCGCTTAGCACAAATATCCATACTCACTCTATTTACACTCATTTACCTCAAAAATACTTTTTTCGGCAATGTGTTGTAGCGAAAACCAAAACTATTTAGCCAAATCATCTGAAATTTTAATATGTTATTCACATCAGTGGTTTTCGCAATCAAAATTTAAAAAATGTTGATTTTATATGATTGAAATACAAATTCTAAATGTTTGATAGTTTATTATTATTGGCCCATTATTGTAGTCAAAATAAAAGTCGACTCTAAATTTAGTGCAAGCTTTTTGAGATCATATTATGTTAAAAACTGTCAAAAATGGTTTTATTAAATTTAGAGTCGACTTTTATTTTGACTATGATAATGGGCCATAGTAATTAATTATATTCTTGGTTTTAATTTTTAAGATTTATGGAAGAGTAAGGATCAACAACAGCGCCGAAGCTCTTTCTTTGAAAGGCTCTCTTTGAGCACCATTTTAAACATAATCAACATTTTTATGAGTGTTACAATATTCTTTTAAAGTTTAAAATCGTTGTTCATTATTTTAACTTTTAAAAAAATAAATTCTAAAAACACTTAAAATATTTAGCACTAGATCTAATATTCTTATTTATTATTTTTTATATGTGCATGCTTTGTTTCTTACTATTATATTTTAACAAAGCTATTTGTTAGTTTTCAAATGAAATAAATAGATTTGTTATTAGAGCTTAAAAAATTGGTTTTACAGTACTTTAATATGTGGATACTTCTTTTCTGAAGTGGATACATTTGTAACCTTTTCATGAATACTTTTTTAGAATCGTCGCGGCAACACTGATCTGAGGTGAACTCACGTCCACAATAAATGAGTTTCAAGAGAAAAATCATTAAAACTGTTAAAAAGCATCATAAAATAAATTAATTGCTAAAAAATTGTGTGCATCCATTTTGGGTTTGAGAACGATCCTAATTCAGCACTCTCATCTCAACACGATAAGTTACACGCTATTAAAATAACTTACACTATGCTTAGCCGATACCAGAACCTATCTGTACAGGTTAACAGAAAAGTATAATTTTCAGTGCTTTTCTAACAGTTCTTCTTAAACTGTTGCTTTGATGTTTCAAGCTGAAGGTGAATCTCTGTTAGTTAACAGTGAATTTAGTTATTAGTGGTTAGTTTATTTACATTTTGTTTACATGCTAATCAAAGCAGAGACACAAAGGCAATTTCATATAGATCATTCGAACAGCTGTTTTTTAACTTTACAACAGTGGCCACCGAGATATCAAATTTAAATCACAATTTTTAATTCATGCAGTCTTAAATATTTAACGATTCAAAGTTTAATATAAACTCAAAATTAAATTTTCTTCCTCCTTCACACGCCTAGACACACATACATAATATGCATATTATATCCATAATATAATAATTCAACACATACAAAATATATAAAGACACATCCATACACATACAAAATAATTATTTATGTCATTTAAAAATTGAAAAATTAAAATCTTAACAGTGATAGAAATAACCATCAATTTCATTGCTCAATTAATTCATAATTTTTTGAATATTTTGCGATAATCGTAATACACACTTCTTCTCGTTATCCAAACTTGTTATATATGTTTGTAAAGTGAATATTTGATGCCGAAATCCAAATACTTTAATTTATCGACCTATTCTAATAAGTTTGCTGAAGTTTGTTGTTACAACAGAAAATATTCCAACTCATCGATTTTTATAGTGAATAAATTCCAAATATTTTCAGCAATCGATTTTCAAGGTGCTTACTAGCTGCTAATATTATAATATTTTTGTTAGTTCGATTTTTATTCTGAAGACTCGTAGTTAAAAACAATATATCTATATTAAAGTTTTTTCTAAATGACCTTGTTATTTATTATGTTGATTTTATATGATTTAAATACAAATTCTAAATGTTTGATAGTTTTAATAGTACTTGATTTTAAATACAACTTCCAGTTGTTTGATAGTTTAAAATCGTTTATTGAGCTTAAGGTCAAAGTTAGAACAATTAATTGTACTAACGAATCTTTCCAAAGAAACAACAACAACAACAAAGTTTTTTTTCAATATGAAAAGGAAAAAAATCACTAGCTGATGTTATTGCAATTTCGGACGTGCTAAAGGCTTCATCAGAAATCTTTGTGATACCCGTGCAAGCGCGCACTAGCGCAATGCACCACAGAGGCGATGAGAGAAGCGTCAATTCTCAGTTTTTCTCCCATTTCACATGCTCACATTTGTTGTTGTATTTTTATTTTACTTTAGTCTTTATGCTTATGTTATTATATGGAGTCCAACAGCCTGCTGGAAGTCTTCCACTAACAAAGCATGGTTTCTGAAGATGTTTTTAGATTTTTGCTGATATATTTTCAGCTTGCTTCTGTTTGGTCGTGCTCTACCATTTGATTAAAGTTTTTTCTAAATGACCTTGTTATTTATGTAAAGTTGGACGCGCGACTTTTTATAATACGCGGCTTACGCGTTTTACGTGCATTAAAGTTTTACGCGGTTATTTTAATATATACGCGTATAATATTATTGCCAGCGCTTAAGAGCGCTACTGGCCAGTTTAAAAAAAAGATTTCTTTGCGCCGTCACTCGAAAGTGCATTCAGGCGCTTAGAAAAATAAAAGGAGCTGTTGGTTTAAAGCTCAAAACTTTAGTGATTTTATTTTAAGATTTTCTTCGGCTTATAAAGCCAAGTAACAGTATTTTTAACTTAAAATAAATACAAAAAGGGAAACTGGGGGCGATGGATCAATGTAACATGTCTGACTGTCTCAACCTGGCGAGGCCAGCATAATCTTTGTGAAATCGCCTCAAGTCGACTCAAACCTCCACGTGGTGTTTCCTGGGCAACGTCAAAACTGACAACCGTTAGTTTGGCGGCTAATCTGAGCGGCGGGCCTCCCTAGGCTTAAAATAGGTTGTGCGTCGGGTTTGAAGCCCACCCGTAAAAACCCATTTCAATGAAAACACAAAAGAATAGAAGAAAACTGATCCCCAAATCTGATGACGACTACCGCAAACGAAAAACTGATAATGATTTACGGATATGCACCTGGAATGTCCGAACCCTTAATTGGGAAGGTGCCTCTATCCAACTGACTGATGTCTTGGAAAGATACAAAGCTGATATCACTGCTATCCAAGAAATGCGATGGAAGGGACAGGGTTGCATTCGGCATGCACCCTGTGATATCTACTACAGCGGCCATGCAGAGAAGCACGAGTTTGGATGCGGATTTGTAGTTGGCAAGAGACTACGGCCCCACGTCCTGCGATTCACACCTGTGAACGAACGACTTGCCATAATCCGCATCAAGGTTAGGTTTTTCAATATAAGCCTAATATGTGCGCACGCTCCGACAGAAGACAAGGACGATGAGATCAAGGAAATTTTCTACGAGCGCCTTGAAAATGCTTACGAGCGCTGCCCCCGCCACGACGTAAAAATCGTGCTTGGTGACTTCAACGCTAAGGTGGGCAAGGAAAATATTTTTGGTCCAACGGTCGGAAAGTTCAGCCTCCACGACAACACCTCCGATAACGGAATGAGGCTGATTGACTTCGCCGCAGCACGAAACATGGTCGTAAGTAGCACTAGATTCAAGCATCTCAATATTCATAAAGCCACCTGGACGTCCCCTGATCAAAAAACAAAAAATCAAATTGATCACGTTTTGATCGACGGAAGGCACTCTTCCAGTGTATTGGATGTACGCACGATCCGTGGTGCAAACATTGACTCGGATCACTATCTTGTTGCAGCCAAGATCCGTACACGTCTGTGCGCAGCTAAGAATACACGCAACCCTACACAGAGAAAGCTAGACGTCGACAAGCTGCAATCGAAACAGACAGCCGATGCTTTCGCCACTCGACTCTCACTCCTGCTTCAAAGCACTCCTCCAATCGATGATATATGCGCGCAGTGGACACACATTTCCAACTCCATGCGTGCGGCTGCTGAAGAGGTGATTGGCTACCAACGCCCTCGCCGAAACCAGTGGTACGACCAGGAGTGTCGCGACGCCACTGCAGAGAAAGACGCCGCCTACAAAGCCACCCTGCAGTCGGTTGTAACGCGCGCTGCTAAGGAGCGATACAAAGAAAAGAGGAGGGAAGAGAGACATATTTTCAGGCGGAAAAAAAGAGAGGCAGAAAAGCGCGAGCAGGAGAAGATTGAGATGTATGGTGACAGGAATGAGGCCCGAAAATTTTTCGAAAAAATAAGACGCCTTGCCGATGGTTTTAAAACCGGGGCCTCTTCCTGCAAGGATGAAAACGGGAATCTAGTGACAGATGTCCAGAGTACACTGACGTTATGGAGGGAACACTTCTCTAAGCTTCTAAATGGCGACGCTGACAACAATCCCGCCAATAGAGATGATATTCCGGAAACCCCAATTGCGGATGACAGCGTCGAGGTTCCGCTGCCCGACTATGATGAAGTTCTGACAGCTATAGCTCGGCTTAAAAATAACAAAGCCGCGGGAGCTGATGGCTTACCTGCTGAGCTGTTTAAGAACGGAGGCGAAGCTCTACTTAAATGCATTCACGAGCTTCTATGCAGAATATGGTCGGAAGAATGCATTCCGAACGATTGGAATCTCAGTGTGCTCTGCCCAATCCACAAGAAAGGCGATCCCACTATCTGTGCCAATTACCGTGGGATAAGCCTTCTTAATATCGCATATAAGGTCCTGTCGAGCGTTTTATGTGAAAGATTGAAGCCCATTGTAAACGAACTGATCGGACCTTATCAGTGTGGCTTCAGACCTGGAAAGTCCACCATCGACCAGATTTTCACGCTACGACAAATCTTGAAGAAGACTCAAGAAAAACAAGTCGACACCCACCATCTTTTTGTCGACTACAAAGCCGCCTTCGACAGCCCAATAAGGAAGCACCTGTACTCCACCATGTCTGAATTTGGTATTCCTGCAAAACTAATACGACTTTGCAGGATGACACTGAGCAACACCAGCAGCGCAGTTAAAATCGGGAAGGACCTCTCCCCACCATTTATTACCAAACGAGGTTTCAGACAAGGTGATTCCTTATCGTGCGACTTTTTTAACCTAATGATGGAAAAGATCATCCGAGCTGCTGATCTGAGACGTAGTGGCACAATATTCTGCAAGAGTGTTATGCTGCTTGCGTATGCTGATGACATAGATATCATTGGCCATAATACGCGCGAAGTCAGTGCAGCATTTTCCAGATTAGAAAGAGAGTCAAGTCGAATGGGTCTGTCAGTGAATGCAGATAAGACGAAATACTTAGTGTCAACAAACAAACAGTCCCAGCGTCTTGGAACCCACGTTACCGTTGACAATACCTCCTTCGAGGTTGTGAAGAACTTCGTTTATCTGGGATCCAGCATTAATTCAACCAACGACATCAGCATTGAGATCAAACGAAGAATAACTCTTGCCAACAGGTGTTACTTTGGGCTCAGTAGGCAATTGAGAAGCAGAGCCCTTTCTCGACGAACGAAAATCACGCTCTATAAATCGCTCATCATGCCCGTCCTACTTTACGCATCACAAACCTGGACGCTGAGCAGTTTAGATGAAAAGACTTTAGGAGCATTCGAGAGAAAGATTCTTCGTAAGATCTACGGACCAATCTGCGTCAATGGCGAGTACCGAATACGGTGGAATGATGAACTGTATGAGCTGTACGCTGACATCGACATAGTCAAGCGCATTAAAATCGAGCGGCTTCGCTGGCTTGGTCATGTTCAGCGCATGAAAGACGATGCTCCAGTGAAGAAAACATTCGATTCGGTACCCAGCGGCGGTCAACGCAGAAGAGGACGACTGCATCTTCGTTGGAAAGACCAAGTAGAGGACAACCTGACGAAGCTTGGAATTTCCAACTGGCGCCAGCAAGCGAAAGACAGAAATGGCTGGCGCAAATTCTTAGATGAGGCCAAGACCGACATACGGTTGTAGCGCCAACTAAGTAAGTAAGTAAGTAAGTAAGTAAATACAAAATTAAATATATATCTTATTTAATATAATTGTAACTAAGTAGAATATTAGCTTATGTAGTCATTGTAATGTAGTTATGTAGTGTAGTTATGTAAACATAAAGTGCAAGTGAATAAGAATGTAAACAATAGTTATGTGTTTGTTTGCTACATAAATGTGCTTAGGCTACGTTTATAGAAATGTTAGTTTGTAGACTAGATCTTTATGTGTTAAATGTTTATAAGTAACAAGTGCATGGAGTAAATGTATTTAAGTTAGAGTTATAGAAATGTTTAGATTGAAGTGCACTACACCCCCATCCTTAAGATAAAATTATTTGATTTAAAAAAATAATTTTTAAAATTATACAATGCAAATGTTTTTTTTTTTTTGTTGTTTAATTTATACAATTCAAATGTTTTAATAAATTTAATTTATTACTTTATTATATTAGTGTTTATGTTTCAATAAATTTCAATTTATTTTTTTTTTCGCTTCTCCTTAGCTATGTTTATAAATTCATATGCTTTTTTTAAAGAATATGCTAATCTAAATTTTAGCTCTTGCGCATAATTTTCAGTATTGTAAGTTTTAAATGTTTCTAATTGTTCATTTGGTAGGTTTGCCAATTTGATAATTCAATAATTCTGCTTGTACAATAAAATCCTCTAATCCATTATAGTTTCCTTTAAAAATTTGTAGGTTTTTACCTACTACATTAATATCGAAATTTGACATTTTTGGCGAAATTTTCTCTTCCTTCCAAATGTTTGATAAATCTAAATCTATATTACAAATTTCTTTTAAACTTTTTCTATTTACTTTTATAATTAAATTATTTATGATATTCACAACTTCATAATAAATATTGTTGAATTTTACTTTTAAAATTCGACAATCTTCATTGTCTTTTATATTCTCTGTTTTGAAAAAAATTCAACTTACTTTTTACGTATTCACCACTGTATTTTCTGTTTTTACTTTTCTTAAAGTTTAATATAAATTTTTCTAATATTAAAATGTTTCTTTCAATTATTTCCATAAAAAAATTTTTTGTAATAGATTAAGTTATTTATAATTTAATTCGTATGGAACACCCTGTGGTAGTACCAACATATTGAACTATAAGAAAGTAAACAAAAGAAAACTAAGAACTAAATGACGTTTTAGTTCGTGAATGGAATCTAAGCCGGTCGCGTGCGCGTAAAATTAATAATAAAAAAAAATTTTGTAAATGATAATATAATTTTTGAGTTTCATTTATTAAATTGTTGTTTTTGTTTTTAAATATGTGCAATTATTATGAATATAGGTTTAAAAACAAATATATATATAGCTAGTTTTGTTGCAGCTGGCAAAAGCGAAAAAAAAAACCAAACTAAAAAAAACATATGTGCAGTTTTTTTTTTGCAAGAATAAATATGAAGATATAAAAATGTGTGTATGTGAGTGTTGTTTTGATTTTGGCTTTATGAAACTGCTTTAAAAAAATTTTTTGCTTAAAATGTAGCTCCAAAATAATGATGTGGAAAAATGGATTTATTTTTTTTATAAGTGTAGTGTTTTTATTTTCAGGTTTTTTTTATAATTTAACTTCAATAAATATTTTAAAATAAATCAAAAAATATTTTTGTTAAGCATTGTTTTTGTTTTTAGTGTTGTTGTTGAATAGGCTGCATCTTATGTAGCTGATTTATGTTTATTGTTTGTTGTTGATATTGTTGTTTTTGCTGCATCGGCTGCTCCTTAAGCTGAGTGTCGTCGGTATTCATCAATTTAATACGCGACGGTTGCCTTTTGGTGCGTTCACGACACCATTGCGTTTTGCCGTCGGCAAAACAAAAATTTTTTTTCATAGATTCCAGGTTCGTGTTGCAGGATGGCCATGTAAAGTTGGACGCGCGACTTTTTATAATACGCGGCTTACGCGTTTTACGTGCATTAAAGTTTTACGCGGTTATTTTAATATATACGCGTATAATATTATTGCCAGCGCTTAAGAGCGCTACTGGCCAGTTTAAAAAAAAGATTTCTTTGCGCCGTCACTCGAAAGTGCATTCAGGCGCTTAGAAAAATAAAAGGAGCTGTTGGTTTAAAGCTCAAAACTTTAGTGATTTTATTTTAAGATTTTCTTCGGCTTATAAAGCCAAGTAACAGTATTTTTAACTTAAAATAAATACAAAATTAAATATATATCTTATTTAATATAATTGTAACTAAGTAGAATATTAGCTTATGTAGTCATTGTAATGTAGTTATGTAGTGTAGTTATGTAAACATAAAGTGCAAGTGAATAAGAATGTAAACAATAGTTATGTGTTTGTTTTGTTTGTTTGCTACATAAATGTGCTTAGGCTACGTTTATAGAAATGTTAGTTTGTAGACTAGATCTTTATGTGTTAAATGTTTATAAGTAACAAGTGCATGGAGTAAATGTGTTTAAGTTAGAGTTATAGAAATGTTTAGATTGAAGTGCACTACATTTATTATGTTGATTTTATATGATTTAAATACAAATTCTAAATGTTTGAAAGTTTAAATCATACTTGATTTTAAATACAAATTCTAGTTGTTTGATAGTTTAAAATCGTTTATTGAGCTTAAGGTCAAAGTTAGAACAATTAATTGTACTAACGAATCTTTCCAAAGAAACAACAACAACAAAGTTATTTTTTCAATATGAAAAGAAAAAAATCTCTAGCTGATTTTATCGCAATTTCGGCCGTGCTAATGTTGTATCCTCCGCCGAGGATACGCGTAAGTCCTACAGTCTCCCTAATTTTTATTATATTAACCACCTCTTTGTTTGGTAGGCATGGTGGTTTATGCCATTCAGTAGGCAGCCGTGAGGTTGCCGCGATAGGTTTAAGTTAATGGGGATTTTTAGTGGTTCCCAAACCGAAAGCATGTTTACCAAAATTGTCCATTTTCACCCTGTTCCTTTAATTGAAAAAAAAATCTCTAGTTAGTTTTCTTTTAATTGAAGACTTCACTTTATTTTTAGAGCCACTCTCGTCACTCCATATTATTTTTACAACAAACTTTTGTATTCCAAAATACTAACACTTTACACCTAGTTTCTTATTAGTAACATTGATATTTGTGCAAGATTGCTTTACGCATCTTGCACAATAATTTTATCTAAACCTCTTCAATATTATGTCATGGAAATACCTTAAAATATTTACATACGTACATACATTTCAGCATTGATGCTCATTACAATTTCTTAAAAATATCTTCATATATATACGTACATTTTTTTTAGCATTGATATTAACTAATTGTGCCAGGTAGCTTTCCTTTGCCCCTGGCACCATAACTTCGTTGGTTAGATTCTCTTTATGCCATGTTCTACTTTGCAAAACAAACACACCAGCTTGTTCTGCAAGTAAAAAATAGGGTCACGTTGCGAAAACATATTCTTTAAGTTACAGAAATTTTCACATCAAAAATATATGCATGTAAAAAACAACAATAAAATATTATTTAATTCTATTTTATAGTTTCAAGCACAGCAAAAAAAACCGCAACGCTCGCATTTCCGCGTTAAACGCTTTAACCGATTTTACTATACTTTATTGTTGTTTTTATGTTTTGTTTGTTTCTCTTCTTATTCACTGGCCTAAAGTTTCAAATCACGCTGCTAAAAAAACTATATGAACGCTGAGCGCCCAACTTGTTGTTGAGGTAAATCAGTGTTCATATGATTTTTTTGTTTACATCAGCGTTCGTTGACCCTGGCCGCAAATAATTGCATGGTATGTTGCCGGTAAACAACATATGACTTTTGTTTACCATAATCTCCCTTTGTCTTGTATACATTGGTGACTCGGTCTCCGTTGATTCGCTCCGCTTATGCTCCACTAGGTATCTTTATCTTTGTTCCGCTTCTGGTGCTACTGCTACTGATGGTGACTCAATGGTTGTTCTTTAGTTTCATGGTACCAAGTTGCGTAAACTTTCCCGTTTTGTTTTCATATGCACGCTCGGAACTTTTGACGTTGTATCGTGTCAGGTTTAACAAATCTTTCAGTTACTCTATTGATTGACCCAATATATTGTTGAACAAACTCGTTGTGCTAGAGACTCCTTTATAATTAATTTCATTGATTGATGCGGTCAATACGTTATCGTAAAAGCCCTCATTCTTTCCTTCGCCATATGCTCCACAAGAAAAATTGCCAGCATTTGTTTAAGAAAAATATTAAAAATAATAAAATTTCAAGCTATTCCGAAGTATATAACATATTTCCACACTTTTGTTTCTGCGAAAATCATCTGATGAAAATGAATGAGCTGCGGCCAGTTATGAATTATTATTTGCGATGCAACGTTTCCATGTCTGCGCTTTATACACATCTTCAATTTGCTGTGTTGTCTTATTGTTCGTCAAGAAACTTTGCAATCAGTTTCACCAATCCTTACTGCTCCGATGTTATTCCTTCAAACTCATATTCTCTTGTACTTCAAAAACGTTCCCTCTACTGGTTCAGACATTATTAAAAGTCTTCGTTACTTCCTTCACTTGACTACCTCGTGAATGTTCCTGCTTCAACCTCCGCTTCTTGTGTTTCTGCTATGTCGATGCATACAAGACCCTTGATATTGCCGTATTCTTCAAATGTTGTATTTTTAATTTCCATCTTACATAATTTTTTTTTTTCTAACAAATTTTAAAATATTCAGTGACCTTAACTTATAAGTTCGACATGGATTCTACCCTTAACGTATTATTTATTGTGTAAGCCTTTGTAATTTGTTCCTATATATCTTAATACATTTTTCTAATATCAAATTTATTTATTGCTAGCTGAAACCCGGCGCGTTGCTGCCACTCTCCCTATTCAAACGCCCATAAAATGTTATCAGTTAAACAGCATGTCTAAATTGAGGTCAAATACTGAATTCTGAGACTGAGCGACCTATATCCACAAAGCTATTCGATATAACAAATTTGGGTTGTATAGGAAGTGCCACTCTCTCTTCATCACCGCTAATAGAATGTAATCAATTAAACTGGATGTCTACATGGAGGTCGAATACCGAATTCCAAAACTGTGCGACATATAACTCCAAAACTATTCGATAGCAGAAATTTTGATTGTATGGGAGGTGCCACTCTCCTTTTCCCTACGCCCATCAAATTTTAGCAATGAAACTGCATGAGTACATTGAGGTCGAATACTGAATTTTGAGGCTGAGTTACCTATAACTCCAAATCTATTCGATATCGCAAATTTGGGTTAAATTGGAGGTGTCACGCCCCCCCGACAAACTCTAAAAAATTTTTTCAGTAAATCTGCAAGCGTAAATTTTGGTCGAATACTGAGTTCCGACGCTGTGCGACCTTGAACTACAAAGCTATTCGATATCACAAATTTTCGTTGTATGGGAGGTGCCACTCCCCCTTGATCAACGCTCATAAAATGTAATCAATGAAACTGCATGTGTACATTGAGGTCCAATACTGAATTCCAAAGCTGTGAGACCTATAACCCCAATGCTATTTGATATCTCTAATTTGGGTTAAATCGGAGGTTTCACGCCCCCTTGTCGTACGCCCATAAAATGTAATTAATGAAACTGCATGTATAAATTGGGGCCGAATACTTAATTCTGACGCTGATATTAAATATCGCAAATTTACGTTAAATGGGAGGTGCCACGCCCCTCTTACCAATGAACATAGATTGAATCAATGAAACTGCATGTGTATATTGAGGTCGAATACTGAATTTCGGCGTTGTACGACTTATAACTCTAAAACTATTTGATAGCACAAAGTTGGGTTGTATGGGAAGTGCCACTCCCCTTTGCCCTACGACGACAAAATGTAAGTATTGAAAATGCATGTATAAATTTAGGTCGAATACCGAATTCTTACGCTGTCAACCTATAACTTCAAAGCAATACGATATCGCAAATTTGGGTTGTAAGGGAGATGTCACGCCTCCCTCTCCAACGCCCATAAAATAAAACCATTGAAACTGCATGTGTAAATTGAGGTCAAAAACTGAATTCCAAAGATGAATTCCTATAACTTCAAAGCTATTCGATATCACAAATTTGGGTTGTATCGGAGGTATCCCTCCCCCTTGTCCACTCCCATAAAATTTCATCACAGAAACGGTACGTCTAAATTGTGGTCGAATACCGAATTTATGAGCTGTGCGACCCATAACTCTAACTAAAGCTATTCGATAACAACAATTTTTTATTTATATGTGGGAGGTAAAAGGGGGTGTGGCATTGCCCCTTAAACCATGTCGTACTCAAAGCAAAACGTACTTACAAAATTTGAGCTCAATCGGACCAATGGTTTCGAAGTATTTTGATATTTTCTTTAAAGTAGGCGTAGATGAATTGTGACCACGCCCATTTTTTCAAAGTTCATTATAGTTATCATACGAACTTATTTACCAAATTTTAATTTCATACGACCAAAACCGTCTTAAATACAGCATTTTTATTGAATTGTGGGCGACAAAAGGGGGTGTGGTACAAAACCTGCAAAGATACACACATGCAATTTCTTATGTGCACCCTCCACACAGACCCCAATCACCCCTGAAAATTTCATTGAAATCGGGCAAGCCGTCTAGGAGGAGTATGCGAACAGGAAGTTTTGCCACTTAATTTTATATATATAGATATCAAAACAGTGGGCGCAAAAGTGGGCGTGGTCAATTTTTCTTTCAGTAAACACTTAAATTGGATTACTACGAACATTTGAAAAAAAAATTATCCAAATCGGTCCAGCCGTTTTCCGATTTTAGATAAATTGAAAAAAGTGGGCGCAAAAGTGGGCGTGGTCAATTTTTCTTTCCGACAAAACTTAAATTGGATTACTATGAACATTAAAAAAAAAATTATCCAAATCGGTCCAGCCGTTTTCCGATTTTAGATAAATCAAAAAAAGTGGGCGCAAAGTGGGCGTGGTCAATTTTTCTTTCCGTAAAAACCTAAGTTGGACTATTACGAACATTTAAAAAAAAAATTATCCAAATCGGTTCAGCCGTTCTCAACTGATGCAATTACCAACGAACGACATTTGATTTTTATTTATATAGATTGATATTGTTTTTATCTTGACTTTACTTCACATTTACCTTGTTTTCAACTCAACATACGACTTCAAGGATTCAATTTTTTTTTAAATTTTCGATCTTCGTTAATTCTCTTTAAATTGATTTATATTTTTCTGTCTATTTACACAATTTTTTAGCATACATATTTTCAATGAATCAATTGTATTTGACATTAACATATCATTGTCATTAATCTATATTTTCTAATTTTGATATAATTCAATGCAACTTAAATTTTTTTTTCCATATTTTTATGCGAATCTTCATTTTTCTTGTCAATGTTTTTATGCGTAAGAGCATTTGCTTTAAAAAATAAACAGTAAGTACAAAAATTCTATATATTTTGCTTTGTTCTTTAAAACATTAAGTTTTCATTTTTATTTCCATAATTCAATATCTTTAATTTAAAACTTGACTTAATATTTTCCCGTAATGAGAATTTTTTTTTCTTAAGTTTTATTATTTATTTATTTAACTCTTTTGCTCTTATATTTACTACTCCAATCTTAAGATCCTTGGTAAAGTCTTTGTAAAATAATTTTTCCTTTTATCAATATTCTTTAAGTCTTAGTTATCAGTCAAACCGATCGGACGTGTGAAAAATAGCTCCGCAAGCTCGCTTACCATTGTTATACAAAAAATACAAAATAAAAATAAAAAACCTTAACTCATTGCTTTGTGCAAATTTTGTGGCCTATTATTGCAAAAATACTAAACTGCAATTCTGCAACTCTGACCAAAAACAATCTTTACACAAAACCCTATAAATAAAATAAAATAAAAAAAAACAAACAACAACAACATACCGCATACAATAAATAACAGCAATTGGGAAAATCACTTTATTAAAGCAATTAACCAATTTCGAATACTTTCGTTTGCTGACCTACTAGGATCAAAGACCATATAAAATAAAAATCAACAATAATATACCGGCATAAAGTAATTAACAGCAATTCGGCAAAATACATTAGTAAGCATTTAACCAATATTGTAAACATTCGTGTGCTGACATACAATTAATAATAAAAAAAAATCAATACATATCTCTGTTCCACTTCTTAATTCTTTCGCTTGCTGACCTACAATAAAAAAAAACATATAATTAACGGAACAATTAACGGAACTAGCAAATGACAATAAAAAATACTCGTACATCGAAACCGCGATAAGTGACATAAAAAATGAAATTAATGAAAACTTTAATAAACTGAAAAAATCTGAATCAATGCAAGACATACGTCAAAGTATCAAATCACTACACAATGATTTGGACATTGCAATTCAATCAGCTTCTACTAAGCCTTTGCCTACACCTTATCAGCCAGATCCACTCACACAAAGTTTATACAACAAAGTCAATGACATAAGTGACGATTTGTACGTATTTCGAGCTGCGCTTGCCGAAATATCATATGCGGTCAGGTCTCTACCAAATGGAATGGAAATTATGCCTGAGTTGGTTTCTCCTCAAAAAACTTCTGTCATCAGTTCCGCACGAAACCATACTCAAAACTTGCCAGATTCCCCCCACCATGATGCATCTTCCATTTTTCAAGAAATCCTGGAAGCAGCTACACTTTCTCCATCGGCTCTTTGTTTTTCTCCACCACCAGCCTCTCTCTTCGTTAATCCAAACGAGCAACCAGCTGCTAATCCTGTCGCTAATCCTGCTAATCCTGTCGCTGAACCTCGCAAATTAATCCATCATTTCGAAACATCATGGACGTCATCCGAATGGGATAGCAGGATCAAAAAATTAGAGGACGTGAACGAAAGCCCTAAAACTACATTGTTTATTAAGGGCGTAGCAGTTAAAACAAGCGTATCCTGGATGCGTAATAACTTTGGAAAGAAATTTGGTATCGTAATTTCTAACTGCCAGAAAATGTCTTCCAAAGCCAGGAAATTTTGCAGTTTTAAACTTAATATTCCAACAGAATATGCGTGGTTGTTCCTCAGCTCCTCTGGTGACAGTGTTATGCATGGCCAGTGGATATTTGCCAAATGGATGAATAAGCCTGGAGAGAAGCCGTTGACACGTAGATCTAACAGCGAGAAGAACAGTTTTTCTTATTTTAATTCTAAAAACAAGTCTAATCACTATGCAAGTAAAACTACCAGTAAACTTAGGAATAATGCTAACTCTAATTTTAATTCTAACTCCTATTCTCCTTTCAACTCCAACTATAAATCTAATTCACACTCAAACTCTAACTCTACGTTAAATTTTAAGTCATGTAACGTCCCTTATTCTTATTCCAATTCTAACTCTAATAAAAATTCTAATAACGATAATTCTAGTAATAACAATTTTTCTAATACAAATACGTATAACGCTTTTTCTAAGTCTTATTCTAATCCAAAGAAAACTCTACTTAATACAAATCCTAATTTGCCTTATCCTGTCCACAAACCACCCGGAAATAAATTACCTAATTCCCAACCTATCGCTGACCCCAATTGGAAACTTAAAACTAATATATTTCCTAGTTTTACTCCTCAGATCAAATCTATTTCAAATAGAACAAATTACACTCTTCAGCCCTCTCACCCTAAACGAGTCTCATTCAATCTTAATCCTCACTTAGACACAACAGCAAGAAAAAATGAGAATAACATACTCTATCCTAACTTCGTCCATTCCCATACTTTAAACCCATCTCCGTCTGTTTCAGTCACTAGTGAAGCTTCTAATCAAGCTGGAAGCCCCACATCTTTTATTGACCCTCTTCAACCACCAAGAGTGAAACTTACGATGAACTCTTGTGTTGACACGGAGAATAGATATGCCCTTTCTCGACTAAGAGAGAATAGTGTCTACAACAATGTGCGTCTTTATCTTGCTTACTTGCATAAAGCACCGATCTCTACCTGTATAGAAGGAAATACGAAGACAAACCTCAAAGTCTTGATTCAGCAAGAAGGTCTACCTACCGATGTCAATGAGTTGAGCCATTTATTTACCAGATTCCACGAGCTACTTGGCTTGACGAGCCATCAAGTCAAAGAAGATCTTGACACATATGCTTCTCATGTGAGGTCAAAACATATCTCTTATCTTCAAAAGTCCCGTAAAGAGCAGCAACAATATTATTCCTAACCAAATTATTACTCCTACTCAAAACCCTTTTCCCAGCCCATTATTTGTCTCTCTTTACTACCAAAAAGTAAGAGGCTTACGCACCAAAATCTCTACAGTGTTTCTTAATTCTCTTAAGCTTCCCTACGACATATTTGCCCTTACTGAGACCAATCTTACGCCCGACTTTAAGGATACTGAGGTCTTCGCGTCCGAATTCGTGGTTTTCAGAGACGATGGTCTCGACAAAGATGATCTCTCCTCAGGTCGTGGTGTCCTTCTCGCTATTCACAATCGCTTCAATCCAACCATTATAAAAAACTCCCACACTGCCAACTTTGGATTTATATGTGCCAAAGTTTGCATCGCAAAACGTAATGTATTCATTATTTGCTGTTATATTCGCCCGTCTCAACCAGTGAATGGTTATCAGCTCGCAGTAGACGCAATAGATTCACTTTTGGACCTTATGGATCCATTTGACACCGTTATTTTTCTGGGAGATTTTAATCTTCCCAACCTTCAATGGGTCCTCTCTGATGATGAATCCTACTATCTTTCTTTAAATCCTACCTCTGAAAAAGAAATTTTTTTCACTAGTTGTATTTCAGACCGCGGCCTTTACCAGTTGAGCGGAGTTACTAACAATTTAGGTAGACAACTAGACCTAATTTTTTCTTCGGATTTAGATAACTGCGTGGTCTCCGCAAGTAACCATCTTCTTCCAACACTCGATCAGTACCATCCACCATTATCCCTTACCTTATCATATAACACTGATATCAAAAATACACATTTCTAGCACTCGTACAGCTTTAACTTTCGGAAAACTGATTTTGTAAAACTAGAAATTTTATTCAGTAGAATTGATTTCCAACATCTCTTCGATAATGCTCATGAAAGCGTTGATACTGCAGTTGCTCACTTCTATGACATAGTTTTCGACTGCTTCACACATTCTGTCCCCTTCACCAGGCAGAAAAACTTTTCGTCATGTCCTCCCTGGTACAATAAGGAACTACGTGTACTCCGCAACAAAAGGAACAAACTATGGCGCGCATATTTAATTTCTCGTTCTTCTTTTGATCTCACAAATTATCTTCACGCCTTGAACCTTTTTTCCGCACTCTGTGAAACGCTATACGAGTCTTATCTTGCTCATATTCAAACTAAGTTGCTGTCGGATCCTAAAAGCTTCTAAAAGTTTATAAATTTTAAAAGAAAATCTGACAACTACCCATCTACCCTTACTTTTTCGGACATCTCCTCAGACAACCCGGAAATAATTTCAAACCTATTTGCAAATTTTTTCAGTCAGTCATACACTAATCATAACGACGAACTAGACTGCGAGTATTTTTCTTTCTTAAGGGACTGTCCTCAATCGTCGCTAACTTTTGTTGATATTACACTTGCTGATGTGTTAGAAAAGATAAATAATCTGAAGGACGATTATTCTCCAGGACCCGATGGCTTGCCTGCTATTGTTATAAAAAAATTCGCGGACGTGTTGGCTCATCCCCTATTGGCTCTTTTTCAACTTTCTACCGACTTTAGTAAAGCGTTCGACAAAATCTCACACACTATCATTCTTCTTAAGCTTAAAGCCTTTGGTTTTCCATCACTCTTTATATCTTGGATTAAATCATATCTCGAAGAACGCCGTTATAATGGCATCTTAAGATTTTCCAATTCAGATTCTTTTTCAGCTTCCTCTGGTGTCCCACAAGGAAGTCACCTTGGTCCTTTGTTGTTTGTCTTAACAATCTCTGATGTAGATGGCATCATCAAAGAATCCAATCTCTCTGTGTATGCTGATGATATGAAAATCTATCGGCGCATACAAACTAACGGCGATTCTCACTATATTCAAGAAGATCGAGTTAGTTTTTCCACTTGGTATCAAAAAAATCTTCTAGAGCTCAACGTTAGTAAATGTCAAGATATTACATATTCACGCAAGCGTCTCCACTTCCCCCAAGAACTTATTACTTACTTGGCAAGCCAGTTCCTCCTGTAAGCTTTTTACGGGACTTAGGTGTAATATGTGACAAGGAACTTAATTTTAGGTCTCATATTGATAATATCATTAGTAGAGCCAATTCTGCATTGGGTTTTGTGAAACACAGGTCCAGAGAATTCTCCAACCCTTACGTTACTAAATCTCTCTACCTTACCTTTGTTAGACCCATCCTCGAATATGCCAGCCATGTTTGGTCTCCTATCTACAAAATCCATTCTGTGCGAATCGAAGCCGTTCAACGAAGATTAGGTTCGCACTACGCGGTCTTCCCTGTTCTGACAGTTTCAACTTATCTCCTTATGCAGACCGCCTGAAGTTGATTAACATGCAATCTTTTGCAAAACGAAGAGAAGTTGCAGATGTACTCTTCATTCATCAACTTGTATGCGGTACCATTAACTGCCCTGCACTACTCCAATTAATATCCTTTAATACCAACCCACGTAACCTTAGGTCTATTCCTCTCTTCCACCTCAACTTCCATCGTACCGACTATGGTTGCAGTGAACCTGTAACCACGATGCTTCGTGTAACTAACAATTTGATCAGCGAATTTGATTTTCATCTGAGCAGATCTCGACTCCGAAATGCCCTTCTAAACTCCAACGCCACTTCTTCTTAACTCCAACGCCATTTTCCCCCCTCTATAATCTTTTTCTTTCAATTAAGATATGATACATATTCCCTGTTAATTATTGTAAGTTCCCTTTATTACTTTTCTCCCCGTATTTCCTTTTTGACGTGTTCTTATAATTACGTTTTTCTGGTGGGCGGATTACGCCCACCACGAATTGGATATCTTTCGAACACTAAAACAAGGAAAGGAGAGAAAAAATAAATAAATAAACCCTGTTAGAATAAGTTAAGACCCTGTTAGAATAAGATTAGTTCTTAGTTAATCAGCTTGTATTAAGCTTAACGAATAAATAAATAAAAAATAAATTAACTAAAATTACTTTGTCTCTTTCATAATTTTTTTCCCTTTGCTTTCTGTATCATTTGACTTATTTTGCTTTACTGCGTCTTCCTTTGACGTTTTCAAATTTCTTTGTTTTCAATTCATTTGTTTCTTTGTTTTTTTTTTCTAAAAAAAATAATATTTTAGTACTTCAAATCCAACACAAAATTAACAAAACTATTTTAAATAAAGTGGCACTATTTTGGGATCTACAAGTAGAATGCGTTGTGCTTGACTTTGATCCCTGCGTAGGATTTCCGTACCTACTACACTCACTTTGCAGATGCCAATACAATTGCCTTTCCTTTAAGAATCTTTTGCTACTATCCCCGGACTCTTCTTTTTTTCCTGCCATCCCCTGGCTCCCTCATAATTCGAGTAATTTATTTTTGCTACCAGCTTGTACAAAGAGATAATTCCTCCACTGTTTACTTCTCTTTTCATTATTTCTTTACTTGAATTTCAATCAATTTAACCCCATTCACAAAAATTGCTTGTGTGCTACTTTTCTTTTATATTTGACATACCTAGCTAAGTTTTAATGAATTTGTTTTATTTCCATTGCTGATTCTTAAATCGTTTCTTGACTGCAATGACTCTAGCAGCCATTTCCACCGCACTAAACTTTCTTCGTTGGGTCTTTCCAGACTCCTCAAGTATCATGGACCACGCGGAACCGGAGCCGATTCCCAACGAGGGCCCAGCCAATGATGAAAGGTTTCACAATGGTAGTTTAACGATATCCTTTTTACTAACTCAAACTAATACCTTTTTCAATCCCCCCGTAGCGTCCCTAGACTACCTGGACGCCCTATGGAACCTGCGTCCAGATCTCTACCTTATGTTCTGGCTGCGGGAATTGTCGAGATGTTGCTGGGAGGAAACTGTAATTCGATCTGCCAAAGTATACTCTTCCCAGTATACCGTCCACATGGCCCGCCCCTGGAGCATGTATGCTATATCATCACTCGGGTTGACTATCGTAGTTGGGGGACCACCGTGCCGCTACACCCTCAGGTCCATCGTCTGGCCCGGCTGGTCGGCCCTCCAGCGTACTAACTTTAAAAATATCTAAAATATCGAGAAATAATAAAAATAAAAACCAAACAATGTTATCTTAATCTTTCCTTGTGATTTTTTTTAATGTCACTTTTGACAAATTTATAATTGAAATTGTAATAAATACATCGCACGTTTTCTCAGGTATAATTTACATCATGGTACTCGTCTGATCCTACTGATCTCGGGACCCTTGGTAGGTCTCTGTTTTTCATGTGTTCCACCCTTCTCTTTTCCTTTACTACATTGATAGCCTTCCTCGCTAGCTGTAATTCCGGTGCTGGTTGAATTGGTTCCCTTCTTGTCTCCTCCGCTACGATCCTTACTTTCTGAGACTCTCTCATTTTTCTCATTAATAATAATATTATTCCACCCAAAAATGCCATTATCATCATTGCGGATACACCGAATGTTATTCCCACCCTTTTCACCATATTATGCCTTACGTTCGTTTCTTCATTTATTTCTTGCTGCCTGACTTCGTTTCTTAACATCTCAAAGCTTCTTTCTCCCTCCGTCAACAATTTTCTTAAATCCTTATGATTTGTGATCTTTATTGACAATTCTGGTGCGTATGTTTCATTATTAACCCTCTTTGCCAAAATGTGCTTCCACTCGTTCCTAAAATTCTCTATATACTCTCCATGATTTATTTCACTAAAAGCAATATCCATATCGATTCTTTGGGTTTTTTCATATTGAATAATTGTGTCCTTATTCTGTATTGTACAGTCCATTTGTACTTTTAGTATTCCAAACTCGCTCAATGCAATGGTATCCGAACTGTTTCTGCATATGACATTAAATACTACTGTGTTCCTAAATATAAACAACCATGTATTTGGTTTCTCAGTTCTCACAATGACACCAGCAGTAGCTGGGATCGTGACTGGTTTATACGCATCTGTTTTGTCTGATCTGTGCTGTAATAGCCTTATTTCACACAGTGGATTACTGTTGGTGAATACTTTCCCGTTGCTTTTGGATAATAAATACTCTGCGTTCTCTTTTTCTCCTAAAACGAAACATTTACGCAACTCCTCACTCGTCAGCCCGATAAACTTAAATTTATCTTCCGACTCCGCTACGTAATCAAAGATTGGTTTGCATAGTGAATCCCATCTTTCATTTGTCGCTATCGGGATTGGGTATGGCCTATATACTGTATACTTGTCGACCTCCGGAATTGGTATTTTGATTACGATTATTAAGCTCCCTTCCGCTGGGAAAACCTTAAGCCTCGCTGTCTTATGAATGTCGAACGTACTTAGCATAATATTTCGGGCATTACTTGTAACTTTCGTACGCATCATTACTGACTGTATATCCGCTGACGTTATTAACAAAGGATTAAGTCTTTCCTTGTACAAATCGTCAATAATCGCAAATTCTGCCAATTGCTGTCCTTGTACCTCTATCAAATTCGATTCTATTCTCTATTTTACTTCCAGTGTCTTCAGAGTGTATTCTATATTAACTATTCTTTTATTTAGCTCCTCCCCCATTGTTCTTTGATTAGTTATTGTTCTGATTAACTCATCATGCAACATTTCCACTTCTCCTATTATCGAGCTAATTGGTTCAGCGAGCTGTCTGTAGCTGTTCGCCATCACTGTAATCTGATGATCCATCAACTCGTACGTTTTCGTCCGCTGTTGTTCCAGGTCGTCAAGGTGCTCCAATATCTGGTCTCCGTGCTTCTTATCCACTACCCCGAACGCCCAATTAAATGCTTCACCAACAAAATCCACCGACCTCCTCATCCGCCTGTGTTGAAACATTTGCTGTATACTCCTATCATTCCTTAAGAGGTTTTTAATAATCGCTTCCGTTTCCCTAAATGTAGTTGTACATGTATCTAAGGCTCCGCTCAACAACATCTCCAAACACATTTGTTTCGTCTTATCCTGCATCTCCTTTGTTACCATCAGAAATTCTTTTAGCTTAAGTGGCTCAAATTTCGTAAAGATCACCCATTCGTTCTTATAAAACAGTGCCGTATTCACGTCTTCAAAAAACATCGGTGTTTGTTCCAAATGCTGTATTCTCGTTGCTTGCATCCAAACTCCCTGTATCGTATTCAAAATAATGCATGTCCAAAACATCCCGTTTTTAATTTCTATTAATGAAAAGGTATGATTATATTAATTATTTGTGTTTAAACAGAATTCTTCCAAATATTTATTCTATAATTTTTCTCCCCTATCTGCAACTTTTATACTCCACCCGTTATTTCCGTCTTTTATTATGACCTATTTTCTCTTAAAATCCTAACTCATAAATTTAATTTTCTATATCTTTGTTTTTACCATATATCTATTTCTAATCCTCATAAAACAACTTCAGCAAATTATTATGCATCTTTTTGTTTTTCCTTTCACCAAAATTTCCGTGGTAACGGGGCTTCTAACCGCCACTACCTCAAACGGACCTGTCCAAATCGGTGAAAACTTATTTCTCCTCAACTGATTTTTAAGGAGTACCCTGTCTCCCACCTTAAAGTCTACCGAATTTACCTTACTATTATAATAATTCTTTGATGTTTTCTTCACATGATCTTGATTCTTTCGCACCAACTCGTGCGCTGTCTGTATTTGATACTTTAATACTTTAGATGGGTCGTCTGCATTATATACAAGCCTACATTTTCTCTTTAAATTTGTAGGCATTTCGGAATCAAACCCGTGTAGCGTTCTAAACGGCGTTTGTTTTGTTGATAAATGTGGTGTATTATTATGCACATGCATTGCTGAAGACAACCATTGATCCCAGTTGGACCCGTCCTCCTTTGCAAAACTCCTTAAATATTCTGCCAAGGGTCTATGACTACATTCTAACGAGCCGTTTGCTTGCTGGTGGTATGGCGTTATATGTAACTTCTTAATTCCTCGTATTTTACACACATCCGAAAATAGCTTTGACACAAAGTTTGAACCATTGTCCGTTATCAACACCTTGGGTGTATTGTGCCGCGTAATTATTTCGTCAAAGAATGCTTTCGCTACCGTACTCGCTTCCGCATCTGGCATTGGTACGCATACCATAAACTTTGACAAATCGTCCTGAAACGTCAAAATATACTTATTTCCGGAAACTGTCTCCGGTAAAATTCCTACCATGTCCATGTACACCTTTTCAAATGGCCGTTGTGGTGCCACTGTTAATACCATTGGCATCTTCGTTAGCTTTGAACTTTTGTTCAGCTGACACTTTTTACAATTCTTTACGTACCTTCTTATTTTGCCCTTCATGCCCTTCCATCTATATTCTTGCCTAATTCTCAAATACGTTTTAAGAGACCCTTGATGCCCCCCAAGTCTTGAGTCATGAAAATCTTTTATTATTGTTTCTATCTCCTTCGGGTCTGTCAGTTCTATTGCTACTGGTTTTCTGCTTCCCATTATATCCTCATCAACTCTGTTAATCTCCTCCTGAACTAATTCGTTTTCAACTCCCTCTTTCTTACTCTTTGATCGTGTATTGAACATATTTACATCTTTACTTATTAACTCTGGCGTTGTCAAGTGTAATTCTTGAAAAGACTTCCCTGGTGCTGAAACCTGTAATCTACTATTGTGTAAATTTATTATTTCTTTCAACCCTTGTTCCCAATCTGGAACCTTTCCATCAGACTTTAACAAACACTCTGATATTCTTTCCCTAACCAAATTCGTACTGCTGTGTTCTACTGAACTCGGTGATACTGTATGGTTTCTTATAATCTGAAAATCTTGGATTCCCAAACTTTTACAAACATTCGAAAATAATTTAAACGCACAACTTGAATTGTTATCCGTGATTATTGTTCTAGGAACATTGAAATTCAATATAGCGTTTTCAATTATTATTTCTTCCGCATTAGGTATGGCAATACCCTTCATATACTTCGAGAACTCGTCTTGAAGTATCAAAACGTATTTATTCCCCAGACTCGATTCTGGTAATTTACCAATCAAATCCATATATAATATGTTAAACGGGCGCTCAACCCCTTTTGCTTCACCACGAGCTTGCACTTCAAGTTGTGCGACTTCTTCGCTCCCATGTGGTACTCTATTTAGAGCGTCGGCGTTAAGATTCTTTTTCCCTGGCTTATAAATTATCTCAAAGTCATACTCTGATAATTTATGCCTAAATCTCGCTAATCTAGATGTCTGATCCTTTAAATTTGCTATTCCCCTTAACGGTTGATGGTCTGTATTGCCATCTGAATATTCTGAAATGCCTACCTAACAAATATGCCCTAAAATTCTTTGTTGCCCACACTACCGCTAAAAATTCCTTCTCTTTTGTCGAATATCATTTTTCGGCATCGTTAAGTGCTCTACTTGCAAACGAAATTGGTCTGTCCTTCCCAACTTCTCCTTGTGATAATACCGCCCCTAGCGCTTCATTACTAGCGTCTGTCCTCAGTATGAATGGCTTAGTAAAATCCGGGTACGCTAAGACTGGTGGTGATATAACCACCTCTTTTAATATTTTAAATGCTTTTTGACAACTCTCCTTCCATTTAAACTTTTCGACCTTCCTAAGTAATTTATTACTCGGTAATATTATTTTCGCGGCGTCTGAAATAAACTTCCTATAATAGTTGATTAAACCTAAAAATGCCTGTACGTCTTTTCGGTTCCGGGGTACCGGGATCCTCTTTACGCACTCTACTTTCCCTGGATCCGGCAATGCTCCTAGTTCCGAACACTTATGTCCTAAATATACTACTTCTCTGCGTAAAAATTGGCATTTTTCCGTATTTAATTTTAATGTGTTTTCCTTTAACACGTTGAAAACCCTCGTAAGCCTCTCTTCGTGCTCTCCTAAATTTTTCCCGTAAACCACTATATCGTCTAAATATACAAAACAATCTAAGCCCTGTAATCCTGTTAAGATATGATTCATAATTCTCTGAAATGTTGCAGGGGCACCTGTTAGACCAAATGGCATTATATTAAATTCGTAATGTCCCATCCCTGTACTGAATGCTGTTTTCTCTTTGTCCTTCCTATCTACCAAAACCTTCGTTCAATTTTCTAAAATCTATAACTAACCTCCATTTCTTTTGTCCGTCCTTACCCCTTTTTTTCGGTACTAGCAGCAAAGGAGAATTCCAAGGTAATTTTCTTGGTGAAATTATCCCCTCTCCTAGTAGTTTGTTCACTTGCTTATTTATCTCTTCCCTATGAGTCTGTGGTAATCTATACTGCTTCTGATTAATTGTTGCCTGTCCTGGTATAATCGGTATCTCATGTTTTAAAACTGATGTGAATGATAATTCATCACCCTCTAACAAAAATATATCGTGAAATGATATGCACAATCTCTCTATTGAAGATCTTTCCTCTTCATTTAAATTTGTATCCAACTCAATAGTTCCTAACAATTTATCTATTCTTTCTCTAGTATCCGGTGTTTGAAGATTATTAATTTTTCCACTACTTGACTCCTTATATTTATTGTAGTTTGAAAATTTTGGCTCAAAATCAGCCTTTAAAATAAATTCATTTTCTGTCGCATTTAAAATTGGAACGAAAAACCTGTTCCTCTTAACCTCTACCAATGCGTCCCCAAAATACACTCCCGGTTCTAATTCCTTTGTTTGTGAATAACTATTTCTGGTATCTTAGTTTTCACCCGCACCGACACTAACGTTATGGTTCTTGCCTTAATCTTTTTATCTTCAGTATAAAAAATATATCCCCATTCTTCTATGGACTTTAGTGGCAGTTTAATTGGTTTGCCCTGATCCCGACTAGCAAATATCAACTTTTTATCCACCGCGTTTATTATTGAATGATTCCATAAATTGTCCCTTCCTAGAATCACGTCCGCCGGAATACCTTGTTTCGTTTCTACAACTTGTAGATTAATGTGAAACACAGTTCATCCACCGATGAATGGCAAATCTCAATTGATCCCAAGGTGCTGACATATCCTCCGAATGCCCCGCTTAACTCTCTCGTGTCCCTTTTATTTACATTCTCACACGAACCTAGTGACTTCTTCTTAACCAAACTCGTATCCGCTCCGGAATCTACAAAGTAAAACGAGTTTTCCGTTTTTTGATTCCTTGCAAGGGATCTGTACGAACACATCATTTACTCCAGTCCCCGCTGGACACACATTTTTTCTCTCAAAAGTCAAATTCGATTGACGCCCGTTTGTCTTCAATCGGCTCAATGACACCTCCGTTAGACCCAATAATTCGGAGTAGAACTTGGTTAATCCCGTCTTAACGCGGGATAATCCTGTCCTTGTCCCATAGACTGCCTTTTTTATTTTTGATTCTTCCTAATTTAAAACTTCCACTATCCATAAATTCATCACGCGAAGTACCATTACAATTAATTGTGCAAATGAACTAACCACATTTTTGCAAGTGGTCCCCAGTTCACTTCCTTGGTTTTCCTCATTACCTTCAAATTCTTGTTCTGTAATATGCCGTGCTCCAACACATTTCTTCCCCTTTCCCTTTTCAACCCCTGTATGGTTGTCCTTATCTTCTTCTTCCTCCAATGTGTCCTCCCATATTTCGTCTACCAATACTCGGGAGCTTCCCCGTTTCCCATTCCTATGGCTCTCTCCTCTTAGTTCGGACCTAATGCTGGCAGCCTCCACTGCCTTTTGATAGATATTCATCCCATTTTCCCTCAATGCCGATGACAACTTATCTCCCGTTTCCTTTTGCGTCAACATTTCTGTGTTCACCTTATCCTCTTCCTTGATATTACTAACAAATTGTGCTACTGATTCCAAACCTACAATTGGCTTCCTTTCAAATTTATGGCAAAAGTTTATTTTATCCCGTTTTGATAACAATGACCACTTATCCACTGCTATATCGTATTTGTATTGCGATTCCAATCTATTGGCGTAGATTGGCCCGCATGGAGTTTCCCTGCTTGCTCTCTACGTTCATTTTACTATAACAATCTTTCATATAATATCCTGGCTTCTTGCACCAGTGACATGTCACTTGCTGTTGTTTACCTACTGTGTTATGGGATACCCTCGTACCCATGACATTATCCTTGAATGGATTATTTTTTCATTGGCTATCGTTTAATGGCCTACCACCATTATTCCCCCAATTTTTATCCTCCCTTGGCACGTATGGCGTTGCACATTTCCATCCTTTGTCATGGCCATACTCGTGACACTTCTCACAATAGGGCGTGTTTTTCCTAATGAGACACTCATCCCTTGTGTGACCTTGCTTGCCACAAAATGAACACTTGATATTCATCTTGTATTCGTCATGCCTCCGCGCACCTCCGTTGGACCCTCCTTTGTTTACAAACCTTTCCATTGGTTCCATACTTCTTATCCTTAACCCATGTCCCAACCTATCGTTCAGCTCTTGTATTTCATTTCTCTCTTGTACCGCATATGTCCGTCTCAGAGAACTCTTCCCCGCCACATTTCTGCTTCTGTTATTCAGCATATACTCTACATCAGTGGCCTTTTTTACAACCTCTGAAAAATCGTTTCCTGGCTGCGATAACACGAATGTTCGTATACCCAAATCATATATTCCTATTTTAAATGCCGTTAGGACTGAGCTACACAACTGCTTAAGCAATGTCTTGTCGTCCCCTATGCAGTCTCTACCTCTAGCCTCTATTGAGCCTAACCTACGTGCGATCGCACTTATCTTCTCGCCTGACTCCTACTCGCACTTAGACAATTCTATTATATTCGAATCATAAGTAGTTGCCCTTAGATAATTTGATTTGATCAATATAAAAATATCCTCAATTCTGTCAAATCGTCTGGACCTACATAGCTCGAACGCATCCCCGTGTAATCGGAGCTTTATGCATTCTATAAAACTGGCCATGTCTGCTTCCTTCATTGTCTTTGCAGCTAGATCGCATCCCCGTATAAACCTCCGCCGGTGACTCGGTACCCGAAAACAAAGGCACGAGATTATTCACCGTTTTAGCAGTATCGTTTACGTTCATGTTTGCGTAAGTGAACAACTCGTTTTCGTAAATATGATGAGTGTCTCTGTCTGTATCTACCTGTACTTCCTTACGGTACAGGGATGTCTCCGCTGCTAACCTTAACTCGTCTTCCAAATGCCTGTTTTCACCTGTAATTCCCTGATTCTAGCGTTAGCCTGATCTACTGTTTCGAAATCCTCCCTTGTTTGTTGAGCAATCAACCTGTCTATCAGGTCCGCCGAAATGTCCTTTCTCCTTAATAGGGCTCTTAACCTCTCGTTTTCTATGTCCAATTCCCCCGCTCTCTCTAATTCTCCATTTCTCTGCTGCTCAACCTCCCTGAGCTTCGTCCTCAAAGCTTCGAAATCTTTTCTATACCCCTCGAATTTTTTCGCCTGAGCAACACTCTTGTGCTCGTGAAAGCTATCTATGAAGTCAAACAGTACATCCGCCTCCTCTACTTTTGTCAAATTTTTCCCCACTGCACTCGCCTGTAGCAGTGCGAAATTGTCCTTATTTGATATTAATGCTTTAGCCCGGGTCCAGAGCTTGTCCACGAACCTGTCTAACTCTTCTAGCGTCTCCAAATAACTGCTTTCTATCTGAACCGTACTATCCATTGAAAATAACTCATTAGAAATTTTTTTTTTTATTTATTACAAATCAATTTTTATCCTGTAAATTCTACACAAAACCAGACTACGATTGCGACGGAACGAGAAACCACTTGAAAAGAACATAAGCAAACAGAGCTATCGTGTTCCTTCAAACAACAACATGAAGATTGTATTGACTATACATATATATATTTTGTTGAGTATATATTTGAGAATATATTTTTTCTTTTTCACAAAATAAACATTCTTTATTATTTTTATTATTTGTAAACCGCCTTCAGAGTGAGGTCTGTAGTCATGCGCTTATTACATTTGTTAGGTCCTGGTGTCCCTGATTTCCCGCCTTATTCGTTCCTTTTGTTCCGCACTTGTCGCCATGTTCAACTCCTTATGTAGGAACATCCGCTGAACTCGCTGCTTATACGCCTTCCCTTCCCTCTTCCTTTTCTGTTTAGGCCTCTTGGGTACGTATGGTTGCGTCTCTTCTCGAGCTCCAATCCCGATCCGCCGGTAATACTCCTCAATGGTTAACGGCTTGGGACCTGCTGCCTTCGACGTTGGAACGAAGATTGGATGTTGTCGGGAGGCCCCCTCCGGCTCGTATTCCTTGCACTCCTGTTCCTGCAATTGTTTCTCTAACTTGCTGAACAAGGTATTTATCCTTTCCTCTGTTGGCGCATTCACGTGTTGATAAAACTCTGTAACCAAAATCAATTAAAATATTTTTTTCTCTTTTTTTTTAAATTCTACTGAATTAAGCTACTGAATAATTCCACATAATCATAAAAAGAAAATAACCATACAAACGGCTGAGTACTATATAAAAAAAAATATCGACAAAAAAATTTTACTTCCAAGATATCCCTGTTGTTCCTATAACAAAAAAGCTTTTAATATTATTATCTCCTTACTGTCCTTGCGAACAGAAGGATACCGGATGCGGCAAATTGTTTTTAGTGGTTCCCAAACCGAAAGCATACTTACCAAAATTGTCCATTTTCACCCTGTTCCTTTAATTGAAAAAAAAATCTCTAGTTAGTTTTCTTTTAATTGAAGACTTCACTTTATTTTTAGAGCCACTCTCGTCACTCTATATTATTTTTACAACTTACTTTTGTATTCCAAAATACTAACACTTAACACTTAGGTTCTTAGTTGTAACATTGATATTTTTGCAAGATTGCTTTACGCATCTTGCACAATAAGTTTATCTAAACCTCTTCAATATTATGTCATGGAAATACCTTAAAATATTTACATACGTACATACATTTCAGCATTGATGCTCATTACAATTTCTTAAAAATATCTACATATACATACGTACATTTGTTTTAGCATTGATATTAACTACAATTGTGCCATTAAGCTTTTCTTTGCCCCTGGCACCATAACTTCGTTGGTTAGATTCTCTTTATGCCATGTTCTATTTTGCAAAGCAAACACACCAGCTTGTTCCGCAAGTAAAAAATAGGGTCACGTTGTAACGAACCTCTGGCGTCACGGTAGGTTTTCCAGCCGGGGTAGCACTCAGCGGCTGTCCAGGGTTCTGTCTCAAGAATTTGGAGGTTTGGTGGGTCCGCTTGCACTCCTTTTTTAAGGGAGCACTAGGATCGCGGAGATGAGTTGCTGCCGAATCGTTCGATGACTGCTTGGGTGACGGCCGTTTCTGTCTTGGCGGTCCGTCCGTCTGTCACAGTCGAAGAGGATTGGTTTGTGCAGAACTGAGGCGAAGGTCAAGCAGGGCTCACGAGGTCTAGTGACATCTCAGTGCACCTGAACTTGCCTGTAATGGGATGTTGGAAAGGATTCCTGCTGGTTTGCAAGACAAGCGTAAAGCTTGCGGGGCTTCAACGCGAGATCAAATAGCACCTGGGGCGCTCTTCGACCGTCAAGCGTGAAGGAAAATGTGTAAGTCAAAATAGTCAACTGGTGGTTGGCTCGTGCAGAGCTAGCACAAGGACAAGCAGGGCTCACGAGGTCTATGACAGCTCAGTGCACCTGAACTTGCCTATAATCAGGATATTGGATAGGTTTTAGGAAACTTACCGTCGTGGTGTCGTTGTCCGTCCGACCGTTGACCCGATTATTAGCCTGTTTGATTTCCACTTTGATTATGCAAATAAAAGACAGCACGTCTGTTCAGCTTGATGTCTCCAACTCGACTCTTTATTTCAAAAATCTTAACTCACCTAAATGGTGTCTGGCACCAGCGTCATGTGACGCATACAATTACATTTTTCTCTAACTTAAATGAGACAGCTAGACCCGAACACATTTGTGTGAGCGAGCAGCTGCTTAAAATATTATTTCGTTTCACACGTAGTGTCGCTTATATAATATGGTAGTATGTGTGACATACTCTGAGGGGAAAACTTGATTTCCAATACATTTGTTCAATATGTTTAAATAGCTAAGTGAATATATATATGTGTAAGTATGTTAAACGTAGATGTTCGAACTGAAGGTCCAATACAGGGTGAGTAGTTAAATATTTGCAACTATTAAATATATTATTATTATGAGAATAATTCAATGTTTCCTTACGATTATAATGTTTGCTTTATACAGCAAATATACCTATGTTTATATATGCCATAGATAGTGGCAAAAATAAAATTATCAATAAATTTTAGAAGTAAATAAAATGTTCTTTGAAGTGACTGTACCTGAGTATCAGTCGTATAACTTAAAATAATAAATACCGAGTGGCGCGATTTAGCGGCTATTCACGTTGTTGCTGTGACTGCTGTTGCTTGTAGCTATGTATGGCCATCGTGTGTTTGGTTGTAGCTGTGACGTTGTTTTGTTGTCTGGCTATGTTGATGTAGTGGTAGGCTGGTTAGGCTCCAGCTGCTGATGTGTGTGGCTGTTGTGCCTGTTGTCGCTGTTGTATGTGTTGTTTTATTACAGGGCCGCTGTAGGGCGCTCTTGGTGCGGTTGTTGCGGTAGGCGCGTTGTATTGAGGGCCGCGTTGACTTAGTGAAAGTCTGTTCATTTGATAGAAGATGGGGTGTGGTTAACGATGCTCTTGCCTTCACTCTATTGTGAGGGCCGGTTTTGACCCTTGTCAAAAGGGGTCCTTACACCCCCCTGATAATTCCGGGGTGAAAAATAAACCTTCGCCTTTCCTGAGCGGGCGATTCGGATCCGGTAGTGGATGTTGTCGATGCAGGCGGTGAAGGTCTTTTGGTTTCCACGTTTATGCCGTAACTGCGCATTTCTGACCCTTTGCTGCAGTTGGGTTGGCCAGGCTGGGTCCAGCTCGTCTGGTCCTCGGTAGGTGGACGCAATTATACCGCTGGGGATGAGCCATCCCACACAATCCGTGGGAGAGCTATCGTCGGCTATTTCATGTTCGGGGAGGCTGTCTGCGCGTTCCACTTGCGTGTCAGCTGGCGCTGATTGCCGTGGTTGGTGCTTGTGGGCTGGTTAGCTGTAGCAAAGCGTGGCCGGGCGTCTCACCTTCGTCGTGCATGCTTTCCGTGGTTGTCTCGGTAAGTAGAGGTGGCTCCAAGTCCCATTCAGGATAGAATGTGTGCTTGGCTGTGCTTGTATGGTCGTCTGGTTCATCGTCAAATCCGACACATAGTTGCTCGAGTATGCGCATCGCTTGTTGGACGTCGGGCGTGGGTATAAACGGTGTCAACGTGGGTACTATGTCGAGTTCGCTTGTGGTTGATGCGTGACTGTGTCGCTATCGTCTTCCGGTGAGCAAGAAATGAATGTGGTGTCCGCTATCGTGACTTCTTCGAAGGCGGCTACGTCATCGAGGGTGGGTGTGGTTCTGCCGATGGTGACTGACAAGTTTGTGTGGTGGTGTGTGTATGAGTGTGAGTGGACGGACGTCGTCTGCTGAGTAGTGACGTCGTCGTTGGCTTCGGTAAGCGCAGGTAGTGGAATCTGGGGCAGTTCTTGGCCGGCCAGTTCCTGGATTAGCATACTTAGCATCCTTCGTTTGTTGTTAACGAGCTTGGTGGCGAACCATGAGGCGCGCTCGGTCTGGGTATGCTGGAAGTAGCTGTCTTGCACGAAGCTCTCGATATATTGCAGTGCATAGAGCCCACAATCCGTCAAGTTTTGTTGTTGTGGCACGGTCATTCGGTGCCCTGGCAGGTTCTCGGAGGTGAAAGAGAAATCCTGCGATTCCGGGTGCTTGTTGCGCATCTCCATGGTCAGGAAATCGCGTATCGGATGGAACACATGGGACCGGTCGGTGTGGGCCAAGGAGTCAAACAGTAGCATGGCTGGTGCTGCTGCTTGTTGTGATGGTGTGTCCATGTTGGTGTGTGATCGGTGCCGGTTGGGATTTGCAGCGCATATGATGACTACAAACCAATGTTGCTGTTGATTTATGGGTACGATGACATACCTTTTGTTGAAAATGTCATGACGTCGGGTCCATGACTTGACGCCTGCGTATCGTCTCTGCGCCAAAGATGTGGCTGTCTCGCCATGCTGTGGCCTTGGGCGTGTGAGATGTCCAAAGAAATGCGGACTGAAAAAATGGTAGTCTTGCCGCTGGCTCTCGGGCAGTAGGACTCGCTGTATCCATTGCAGATAAAAATCGATGATTTTATCATTTAGGTATACATCTGTAGCCAGGCACGCATAATCGCTGATGCTGATGGCGATGCCTCCTGGACCGGGTGGGTAAGTGAAGAGTTAGTCTTCGTTTGAGCTGACCTCATCGTCGCTGGACAATTCGATGGCCATTGAGGCTGCCGGTGGGGCTGGTGCTATCGTTGTAGGGCACGTTTTCGCTATGGTGCTGGCAAGGCTGGTTGCGCGGTATGGCGCGCTGGTGGGAGCCTGGTCGGTGTCATGTGCTGCGTGTGCTAATGGCAGAGCATGAGTGGTAGGGTTGCAACGGCTGGTTGCAGTACGAATCGTGTGGGTGTGGATATGGTCGATGCCATATGCTGCGTGTGCTGTTGACGACGCATTTTGCTGCTCGTCTGTTGCCGGGGTCATGCCTATGTGGGTTGACTCGAACTGGGATATCTGTGTTTTTGGTGTCATCTCGTGTGGTGTCGTGTTGCTGGTTTGCCATGGGCCTATGCCGGCTATCGGGGTGCTTGAGCGCACTTGTACTGCGCCGCAGTAGACCACGGGTAAGCCGGTGGTGTTGCCTGTTGGCTGTTGTTGACGATGGGGCTTACGCTTACGACGCCGCAGTTTTGCCTTTGTTGACGATGGTTTAGGCTATGGGTTTGGCTTTGCCGTCGCGTGGCAGTTCGGTGCTTACGGAGTGCTGTGCCTTGTCCGTGCTTGCTGCTTGGTTACGTCGATTTCGGTTGGTCACAGTCGCGTTCACTTTGGTGTGTTTTTAGAAAAACAATTTGGCGATGTTCCTGGTAGCTGCTGATTTAAACGAAAATGTGTTTTGACCGCTGGGGTCACTCTGTTTGCCGAACTTGTACCGATTTACTTCTGATTCGCTTGAAGATACACTTATTGCGTCCTGAATTTAAATTACGTTGTCACGCGTTGAGCTTTCAGTTTGCAATGACCGTTGCTATTTTGCTTTGCTTATTTGAATTTATTTTGAAGGACGGTTCACATTTACATTTTACGTATGCCATCAGTCGCGGTATTTTCGCAAATTTTCTCCGTGAGTAGACCATTTGATATGCCGAGGGTGTGTGATGGGCGTATTGAAACCGTAAGAAGGCTTGGATCAAGTGTGGCGCTGTTGGATTGTTGACGTGTTGCTCGCAAGTGGCACTTGTCATGCTGTGTGGTCCAAGTGTTGAACGTTTGTTACCACGGCGAGGTTTGATGTCAAAATTTCGACATTTATGTTGACGTGCACTTGTCTGCTGGTGTCTGATGCTTGGTGATTGTTGTAATGGTGGCATGGCCATGTGGGCGTTGACTCTGACTGGCGGTCTTGCTGTGGCATGGTTTTGTGGCTTTTGTATGCCGAGTACGCTGTATTTTGGCGTATGTTGTTGTGCGGTGCTGAGACAATAACTTGTTGCGTGGTATGTTGGTGTTTGTTGCTGCTTTTCAAACTGCTGCGACAATGATTCACTGCGGCTGTGACAGGTTGTCTGGTGGGGCACCTGGGTTGTGACAGTGTTGGCGTGGTTTTGTGGGTAGTTTTTAGTGCAGATACGTGCTGCAGGTCCCAATTGGTATCGCAGATGGTGGTGCGGGTCCCTTTTGTTGTAGCAGACGGTGCGGCAGTTAAACTTACGATGCAGGATCGGTGTTGTGGCGTAGTTTGTAATGCAGGTACGGTTGCAGGTGGCCATTTGATGACGCAGTTGGGTTGCGTGGCTTCCAGTTGTTGACGCGGATTAGGGCCGCGGTAACTTCCAGTTGTTGACGCGGATTAGGGCCGCGGTAGCTTCCAGTTGTTGATGCGGATTAGGGCCGCGGTAGGTTCCAGTTGTTGACGCGGATTAGGGCCGCGGTAGCTTCCAGTTGTTGACGCGGATTAGGGCCGCGGTAGCTTCCAGTTGTTGACGCGGATTAGGGCCGCGGTAGCTTCCAGTTGTTAACGCGGATTAGGGCCGCGGTAGGTTCCAGTTGTTGACGCGGATTAGGGCCGCGGTAGATTCTAGTTGTTGACGCGGATTAGGGCCGCGGTAGCTTTCAGTTGTTGACGCGGATTAGGGCCGCGGTAGCTTCCAGTTGTTGACGCGGATTAGGGCCGCGGTAGGTTCCAGTTGTTGACGCGGATTAGGGCCGCGGTAGCTTCCAGTTGTTGACGCGGATTAGGGCCGCGGTAGCTTCCAGTTGTTGACGCGGATTAGGGCCGCGGTAGGTTTGGCGTTTGTGCTGGGGACTGGCGTGATTCGTCGTTGGCGAAAAACTTCTTAATATCGCTGATGTGTACTGTTCTGTTCTTTCCAGGATCCCAAATGACATGTTGTGAGTGAGCTTTGGCCATGGGCCATTCGTTGTTTGTTACTTTGAATGATGCCAAGTCATCTTCGGCGGGCGTAATTGGCCACTCGTCGTTATTGTCTGGCGGGCGCATCTTCCATACTCTTCTTATGCTGTTAATAGTGGTTGGCATGAGTACTACATGAGGATATGGTAGTGTGAATAGTAGCAGTATGAATATTGGTAGCAGGTCCTGTGCTGCTGTTGTCTTCTTGTCGCGTGAAGCCGGCGGCCTCTTGGGATGGGGTTGCAACATTGACCCGGTTGACTGCATGTTTATTGTCCGCTTATCTGGAGCTGGTGGTCCTTCGTATTTTTGTTGTCTGTATGGCACTGGTGGCCCTTCATGGTATCGTTGTTTAGGTGGCACTAGTGGTTTGTCTGGCGCTAGTGACCCTTCATGGTTCTGCTGCTTGCTTGATATTGATGCTGGTGACCCTTCGTGGTTCTGCTGTTTGTTTGGCATTGGTGCTGGTGACCCTTCGTGGTTCTGCTGTTTGACGAGTGTTAGCTGCTTGTCTGGCGCTAGTGGGCCTTCAAGGCTATGCGGTGTAGTTGGCCATAGTGACTCGTCTTGACTTCTGGTTAGACACGCTTGAATTTCTGGCGGTCGTGCGTGCTGGGCTGACGTGAATTCTGGTTGTTCTGGCGGCTTACTTTTAATGAGTTGTCGGTCGTCGGGATCGCCACTTTGTATCAATTTTGCTGGCTCTGAGGTTTGGCGCAAAACTTTTACCTTGGCTGACGTACTTTCGGGGTTTGAAGATGGCTCTAGAACGAGTGTGCTCGCAGGTTGAGTGCTGAAGGCGATGACGGATTCTGTGGTTACCTTTTCCTCTTCTGGAACCTGGACTTCCTCCTGCTGGGGTACGGACGGTTGCGGTGGTCCAGGTGCGACTGTTAATTGTCTCACTTCTAGGGGTTGCTCGTGTTCTTGTGGTGTGTCCAGTTCGAGGGATTTGACTGGCGCTTCCTGCATTAGTGGCGTTGGCGTGAGTTGTAGTTTTGGTTCTACCGGCTCTTCCGGCTTTAAAGCGATCGTTTTTGAAAGCGACGGTTGTTTTGGTGGTTCTGGCTCACGTTGTAGCTTCGGTGTAGCAGGCTTTTTAACTCTTCGCCTGGTCGATCTTGGAGGGAGCGGTGGTTTTGGTGGTGCCGGCTCTTTTCTTTTCTTGTTGTGGGCTTCTTGACTAGCTTCCTGCTGCCATTTTAGTCGGATCTGCTGCCGTAACTCTTCGAACATTTTTTCTTGAAACTGAAGTGGGGTCATGCGGCTTCCTGTGGCTGGTTTCGGGGTTTCTAGCTCAACGGCAGTTGTGGCTGCTTTAGGAGTAGGTTCCGATGGCCGTGTTACGGGTGGACAGCAATTACAGTATGATATCGGTGGTGGTTTCGGTGTTGGCAACGTTCTTATGGTCGTGAAGAAATCTAGGGGTTGGGTTGGTTGTGGCGCTGCTGGTCTCGTAGGCGGTTTTTTTTATCGCGTTGTGTCGAGGTGGGGCTGTAGGGAGAAGTGACCGCGCCTGCCCCTATTGTGGGCGTGGTCCGTTGGCGTTTCCCGCATTCCTACGACAGCATTTAATGGTGCGGACGTTTCGCTTACCGCAGTCCCAACAGAATAGGATTCTACGGTTGGTGCATCGGTCAGAAGAATGACCCTCTTGTGCACACTGGCGGCAGGCGAGTGCGCTGACCCGGGTGTCTGGCTGGCGTCTCTGTGGTTGGTATCGCTCTTCTTGCGTTTGTGTGGGATAGGAGGCTGTCTGACGTTGGTTCGCTGAGAATTTAGTGTCTGTCGGTGGTGCAGAGCGTCTGCTACCGATGCTCTCGAATTCTTCAGCGAGTTCTGTGAGTTCTTCTAGCGAATTGAAATCCCTACGCCGTATGTAGAGTTGGTACTCTGTGCGCATTCCTCGGTATATTCTTTCCAGCTCTTGTGCTGGGGTATAATTTAGATGACGCATCATATTCTGAACTGCGAGACGGTAGTCTCGAAACTGCTCTGATGACCGCTGAAAACGTCGGCGTACATCGTCCTCCAATCGTTCTAGGTACCGGGGAGGTAAGAAGAATCGTAGAAAGTCGGCTTTGAATTGGGCCCAGTCATCCCATGGCTTCTTGTTGTTCCTGTACCATATGGCTGCCTTGCCCCTCAATAGTTCGGGCATGGTGCGTGGGACGGCGTGTAATGGTGTGCCATAAACTTCAGCAAGCTCCTCTATCATCTCAATGAATCCGATAGGGTCTTGATCACCTTCGAATTTGAGTGCCCATTTTCTCACCTGGTCAATAACGGCTGGTTGTGATGACCGGTATGTCGGACCTTCGGGTTGGTGTACGGGGTAGAGGGTAGTTGGCTCCGGGGTGTATGTCTTCAGGCGTCTAGGGTCGGCTGAACTCTCGGTTACTGTTATGCCAGGAGACGTAGCTCTAGCATGTTTACCTTCAAGTTCTTGTAGTCGTGTGGCGACTCCGTCCTCAAATGTGCCTTCGTTCACAAATGCTGCAAACCTTTTGCGCAGTTCTTCTACGGTGCCGGTTTCTTCGAGATTGAACTCCTTACCGTATGAGAGGAGCTCATCCTTCCGCAGGTGATGGATCCACGAGGTCCGGATCATGGTTCGATGTTGATGACGAACCTCAGTAACAGTTAATGATGCGAGTTTGACGAGCTTGTGTGTTGCTCGTAGGATCGGCTCACAAGTTTTGATGAACGAGAGTGGGCCTTGCTGCTGCTGCTGACGATTTCTTGGCTTCGTTTGCCAGGCGAGTGTGTTGCGTATTGTAAAGAAGATTATCTTGTTTGAAGGGTTGTTTGACCACGAGTTCGATGAGTGCGTCTGTGTATCGCAGCTTTTGTTTCTGGGTTTGAAGTCGCTTTGATTCGGTGGCTTCAAACGAGTTTGACGAATTTGTATGATGGGCGTAGCCTCCCGCTATCTTTTATTTTTAAGATGGTTTAAAGATGATTAAGTTTGATGATTTTAATTTTCTGATGTGTGTAGCATCCCGCTATCTTTTATTTTAAATTGTTTAAAGTTGATTAGGTTTGATGAATTTTTCTGATGTGTGTAGCATCCCGCTATCTTTTATTTTAAATTGTTTAAAGTTGATTAAGTTCGATAAAATTTAATGATGTATGTAGCATCCCGCTATCTTTTATTTTAAATTGTTTAGAGTTGATTTAGTTCGATAAAATTTAATGATGTGTGTAGCATCCCGCTCTCTTTTATTTTAAAATGATTTAAAGTTGATTAGGTTTGACGAATTTGGATGTTGTGTGTTTGCAGCTTTTATTGTTGCAGCTGCGTTGGCACTTGGTGCTGGACACGTTGACGTGTGTGTGTGTGTATGTATGATTTATAGTCGTTGAGACTGTACTTTGATGTTTGCCCTTGGGGCTGCGTTTTGGATCACGTGTGTGGCTTCCGTCTTGATGTGAAAGCTTGTGGTCCTGGGTTTCTTCTTGGACCCTGTTCGCTTAAACGTTGTTTACAGAGTCCCTGCTCGGGCGCCACTTGTAACGAACCTCTGGCGTCACGGTAGGTTTTCCAGCCGGGGTAGCACTCAGCGGCTGTCCAGGGTTCTGTCTCAAGAATTTGGAGGTTTGGTGGGTCCGCGTGCACTCCTTTTTTAAGGGAGCACTAGGATCGCGGAGATGAGTTGCTGCCGAATCGTTCGATGACTGCTTGGGTGACGGCCGTTTCTGTCTTGGCGATCCGTCCGTCTGTCACAGTCGAAGAGGATTGGTTCGTGCAGAACTGAGGCGAAGGTCAAGCAGGGCTCACGAGGTCTAGTGACATCTCAGTGCACCTGAACTTGCCTGTAATGGGATGTTGGAAAGGATTCCTGCTGGTTTGCAAGACAAGCGTAAAGCTTGCGGGGCTTCAACGCGAGATCAAATAGCACCTGGGGCGCTCTTCGACCGTCAAGCGTGAAGGAAAATGTGTAAGTCAAAATAGTCAACTGGTGGTTGGCTCGTGCAGAGCTAGCACTAGGACAAGCAGGGCTCACGAGGTCTATGACAGCTCAGTGCACCTGAACTTGCCTATAATCAGGATATTGGATAGGTTTTAGGAAACTTACCGTCGTGGTGTCGTTGTCCGTCCGACCGTTGACCCGATTATTAGCCTGTTTGATTTCCACTTTGATTATGCAAATAAAAGACAGCACGTCTGTTCAGCTTGATGTCTCCAACTCGACTCTTTATTTCAAAAATCTTAACTCACCTAAATGGTGTCTGGCACCAGCGTCATGTGACGCATACAATTACATTTTTCTCTAACTTAAATGAGACAGCTAGACCCGAACACATTTGTGTGAGCGAGCAGCTGCTTAAAATATTATTTCGTTTCACACGTAGTGTCGCTTATATAATATGGTAGTATGTGTGACATACTCTGAGGGGAAAACTTGATTTCCAATACATTTGTTCAATATGTTTAAATAGCTAAGTGAATATATATATGTGTAAGTATGTTAAACGTAGATGTTCGAACTGAAGGTCCAATACAGGGTGAGTAGTTAAATATTTGCAACTATTAAATATATTATTATTATGAGAATAATTCAATGTTTCCTTACGATTATAATGTTTGCTTTATACAGCAAATATACCTATGTTTATATATGCCATAGATAGTGGCAAAAATAAAATTATCAATAAATTTTAGAAGTAAATAAAATGTTCTTTGAAGTGACTGTACCTGAGTATCAGTCGTATAACTTAAAATAATAAATACCGAGTGGCGCGATTTAGCGGCTATTCACGTTGTTGCTGTGACTGCTGTTGCTTGTAGCTATGTATGGCCATCGTGTGTTTGGTTGTAGCTGTGACGTTGTTTTGTTGTCTGGCTATGTTGATGTAGTGGTAGGCTGGTTAGGCTCCAGCTGCTGATGTGTGTGGCTGTTGTGCCTGTTGTCGCTGTTGTATGTGTTGTTTTATTACAGGGCCGCTGTAGGGCGCTCTTGGTGCGGTTGTTGCGGTAGGCGCGTTGTATTGAGGGCCGCGTTGACTTAGTGAAAGTCTGTTCATTTGATAGAAGATGGGGTGTGGTTAACGATGCTCTTGCCTTCACTCTATTGTGAGGGCCGGTTTTGACCCTTGTCAAAAGGGGTCCTTACAACGTTGCGAAAAAATATTCTTTAAGTTATAGAAATTTTCACATCAAAAATATATGCATGTAAAAAACAACAATAAAATATCTGCCTTAGCAGATATATCTCGTATTTTTGATCCTCTAGGCTTCATTGCTCCAGTAATAACCACCGCAAAAATAATTCTACAGCAGTTGTGGAAACTGAAAGTGGACTGGGATGCCGCACTCCCACAAGATCTTCACACTACCTGGCTAAGATTCAAAACAGATTTCAAATTATTGCAAAGCGTCAGCATCCCTCGTCATATCTTTGGCCATAAGGAAGCGAACAATCCTGAAATCCTTATTTTCGCAGATGCTTCAGAGCAGGCATACGGAGCTGTAGCATACATGAAGACAACACATGCTCACAACTCTACAGTCGTACGTTTTATGTGTGCAAAATCAAGAGTAGCGCTAACAAAAGAAGTAAGATTACCACGATTGGAACTATGTGCAGCCAAGTTAGCCGTAGAACTTATACAGAAACTTCAAGAAGCCAACATCATCAAGGAACTGATTGTTCACTTATGGTCAGACTTCACTGCAGTGTTAGGATGGATAAACGCAGATTCATCCCATTATCATACTTTTGTTGCCAACAGGATTTCAACCATTCAGCAGCATACATCTCCACAACAATGGCGACACGTGCAATCCGAAGACAATCCTGCTGATCTTATATCAAGAGGACTGACACCAAGCAAACTTATAAAAAATAATCTCTGGTTGAATGATCCCCTATTTTTACATAGATCGATAACAAGTTGGCCTCTCCAACCACCACGAGGAGAATGCCTGTTAGAGCGCAGGATGAAGGTAGTGGCTGCCATAACGGCAACAGCTAAAAACCGCACAAGAAACTGGCTTGAAGAAGTCAATCACAAAAATTCTTTCCGGCACTTGCAAAGGGTATCGTCATATGTTCTACGGTTCATCAATCATACTCGACACCAGTCGCCCAAGGCAGCAACGACATTATTATCTGCAAATGAAGTGGAATAAGCGCTGCTACTTATTGTAAAGATTATGCAACGGAAAGAGTTTGACAATGATATTAGTCAATTAACTCGCTATTCCACTGTGAGCAATAACAGTTCAATTCACACTCTAACACCTTTCCTAGATGATAAAGGCATTTTAAGAGTGGGGGGACGTTATGAGTCATCAAACTTAAGCTAAGATGCTAGACACCCGATGCTATTACCATACAACAACATAGTTACAAAACTTTTACTAAACGATCTGCACAAGGAACACCTTCATGCTGGTCCTCAAACACTTATGTCTATCACAAGACAAAGATTTTGGCCTCTAAAACTAAAAACCTTAGCTCGCTCCGTCACTCAAAATTGTGCTCAATGCACTAGAGCCAAACCAAAATTATTACAACAATTGATGGGTAATCTACCCGCCGACAGTAGATTATTAGAGTAGATCTCCAATTTGGACTCATTTCAAAATTCGAGGTAAACCACCGCTTGATCCACTCGATCTCGGGCGGAATTCCAGGTGCAATATTATTCAAAATGAATTGAGTTACCTTGTGATCGCTCTTTAGTTTTGGCCATGAGAGCACTCCACGGCTTTCCCAACTAGCTGGAACGAGTGCTCGCGATCGCTTTTTTCCGTCCTTCGTGCTTATAATTTTAAATGAAACTGCCAACTACAATTTCTTTATTTATTGAAGCACACATATATGTTTTACCTTTTAATTTTTCTATTCAACTTTTTACATTTTTTAATTTTGCCGTTTAACAAAGAGGAATACGCAGGGTTGCTAAATAACTTTAACTACCTCGCATGTCTTTATAATCATTTTATTACGTACATTATAAAGACACTAATGCGAAATGCCGCAATGTCTTTATAAAAACTTCAATATGAGCTCTAAAAATGCATATTAAAGAAATTTTTTACGTATCTCTTTTTAATGGTCTTGTAAACGCTTTATTGGGATATTATAAAAGCAAAAGTTTGCTATAAAGCATAGTAACTTTTTAATTACATTACAGAGCTATTATAAATAAATCGCTGTTTTGTAATCTGGATTTTGTACATATAACTCCTTGTGCCACTAAGGATGGTAGAAGGATAGAGGTATATGCAGCGCTGACTGTGCTCTCTTTCCATACTGCCGTGTCTGTCAAATTTAGCTGTGTGGCGAATGGAAACAAAAGAAAATAAATAAAAACTTTTACTTCGTTTTGACATTTCCGGCAGTATGCTCTAATCCGGTGCATCTACCTGTATTCTTGTACCATGGGTGCCCCCAGACTATATGTTTCGTACAGATGACATGTCAAAAAATTACATACCGAATTTTATCTGTGTGTCAAAATTTAGTTTTTGTCATACAGTTTTTTCTTTTGTCTCCACACTATCTGACACGTCATTTGAAAATAAAATACAGCTTTTGAAATTTTTGTAAGCCGTAAAGCTCTAAAGTGTTCTACTTTGGTCATTCAAACTAAGAATAAATTCATTAAAAATCAATTCATTGAATAAATATCTGGAAATTTGCCTTTTCTTCTATTTTCACATAAAAAATTTATCAAACTGACATTTTGCACAGAAGGAAAAACATACGAAATTAGCGACTGTTCTAATTCAAAAATTTACAGACGCAAATACAAACCATGATTCAATTATTATAGGTTGTCCATTCGTTTGACAACACCCGCAAATATGTAAACAAAAATATATTCTCTCTCAAAAATAAAGGACAACCAGGGCTTTGTGGTCTTCTATAAAAAAAAGTTATGTTTCAGTGTTTTGTTGTGTATATAAAAAAAATAGTAGATATTCTATATTTTGCTGTTAGCAGGGGAAAAAATAGTGTGCATTGCGTTTATAATAATTATTGCTTTGATAATTATTAATGAACATTTTTTTAAAATTTTGTTGCGAGCCGTTTTTTTTCAATTAATATATAAATCGCAACTATTAAGTTGCAATTATTAAAATATTATTCCTTCAATATCTGGTACTTGCAAAAATTTAATTCTGGAGATGAAATTCGAAAATATAATGTGCCAGTGGATTCAGTAAGCCGTCAGCGGTGGAAATATATTTGCACAACAAAATATTGAAATTAGCTTTTTAAAAACTCACTTCCATTTTCTATCAAAACAAACAAGCAGTACAGAACGTAGTAGAAAAAGCAGCAATGAAATGTATCCTTAGGTATTTAGTATTACGAAAAAGTATAATATTCCTTCAACTGATTACTTTGATGGCATTAAAAAATTATTCTTTTGCTCTCCTCTTCAATTTTACGGGTGTATATCTTCATTCTTGTGAGTAAACGTCAAATGAATGGACAACCTATAATAATTGAATCATGATACAAACGACATTTCAAAACGACATTTTCATATGTTCCACACTATCTGTAGCTAAAAACTATTTGTAATTTTTGACGTGTCATATGTATGAAACATATAGTGTAGAAGCACTTTTACTGATAAAAGGCGTGCGAACAGGGACAGTGGTTTTGTAGGAGTTTTTAATAAATTAAAATAGTCATAGTTAAATTAAAAATAGTAAAGGAACAATACTTTAGTATTGTGATACAATGCTAGAAAAAATACTCGATTTTTAGAAAACATCGATGTTTCTCAGCGATATATCGGAAAGTATCGATGCACTGTCTCGATGCATTACATCGAAAAAAAACATCGATGTATTTTTTAAGTGGACACCCCTAACCTGAAGTACCATCAAAAAGGATGCGACTGCCACAATTGGTGGTCAGCAATATAGTACTAATAGCCTTTTTAATACCGCCATTAATACTAGGTAGTCCGATTGATATCACACAATTTAATAAAAAATCCGGTATACATTTCGAAGCCATAGGAAACATAAAATTAGTAACAAAGGAGTGGAATTTAATTGCTTTCTATAAAATGGCACCATTTCGAGCTGAATTAGAGAGCCTGACAAACGGAACAAGTTTTCTTAGTCAATTAAGCGATCAAGTTCATCTAAGATCTACCTGCACGATCCTGGTCGACCAATTCATGCATTCTAACGAGGAACATGTAAGGAGTTTGCTGAAGACACAAACTTCGATAATGAATTCAACTATCAACATAATGAAGCAGCATCAAAACGTGACTAAGGTCAGATTAGGAATGATCGAGCATCAAATTGAAGAAATCGCAATTCGACTCAATATTACATCAGAAGAAGCAGTTCAAGATAAAACTTTTAGACTGTTATTATCATTAGCAGTACAAATGACATTAACACTATCAAATTTACAACGAATTCAATCATCATTGTTGGATATTTTAATTGACACTCATCATGGGAGAACTCATCCAATGCCAATAAGCCCCCAACAATGTTGACAGGAAATAATGCGCATCAAGAATCACCTTCCATCCCAATTTCAGTTACCTGTGGAGTATGACGAGCTCTTGTCCCTTTACAAGCTAATGAGGGTAAAAGGAGGCGTCTCGGCCGGTTATGTGATATTTGACATCAAAATACCATTGGTCAGTCAAGAATTATTTGAAGTTTTTAATGTGATACCTATTCCGGTCTTGTTCAACAATACAATGGTAACCATAAAATCAACAACTTCCCTCATGGCAGTTAACCTACATCGTGGCCGATATTTTTCTACATTCCCCACGGTACTCAACCAATGTATCAAGGCAAAAGAAGACACATTTTTTTGTGACAACATTCTTTCAATTTATAACAAAGGAACTGGCAAACAGCCATGTGAAATCAAATTACTGCATAACGAGATTACTAGCTGCGAATTCATAAAAACCAACTCCAAGGAAATCTGGATTCAAATGGAACACGCAAACCAATGGATCTTTGCCGTATCATCAACACGAATGTCAGCTGTGTGCAACAACGATGTATTTCAACTAGTTCTAACTGGATCTAGTCGGCTTAGCCTTCAACCAGACTGCACATTGAAAAATGATTATATAACTATACAAGGACACTTTATCGTCACCACTTCCACGCATTCGTCATACACAAAATTAGGCATTATGACAGAGCTGGACGCTCCTAACAACATGGAACCATTCCTCTTGAACACCAAAGAAGTAGCAGCGGAAGATCAGCTTAGCCAATTGACAGCACTTCAGCATGAAATCGCAAATCTACGCATCGACGATCTCAGCAATGTTCGACTACATGATATTTATCAATACATCGTAAGCAATTCATGTGTCGCCATCATCATTTACATCGTAGAGTGGTATGTGTGGAAACGAATCAAAACACTCCACAACAAGGATCGATTTTCACCACAACCAGCACCAAGACACAACCTCAACACACTTGATACCGTCCAAGAACATGAACCTGAAGTTATCACCACATATGAAAGATAAGGTTGAACGACATTCGCTCAACGCCGGGGAATATGTTTGGATATATATATATATATATATTTATCATATGTTGTTATCCATTTAATGTTTAATAAATTAATAGTACACAACAAGGATCGATTTTCACCACAACCAGCACCAAGACACAACCTCAACACACTTTATACCGTCCAAGAATATAAACCTGAAGTTATCACCACGGGGAATATGTTTGGATATATATATATTAGGGCGGGTCGATTTATTTTTCGACAATATCCCTATGATTTCCGTATTCTATGGGTTATTCCATGAAAATTTGCCAAAGGAACCATACCTCTATCATTAAAATCGAGTCCCCTACTTTTTGTTGGTAGATTTTTTCCCAAATTGACGTTCGTATGAAATATTACCTACACGTTCACATCCATAACTCAAAAACTATCGATTGGGTTGATTCGCTTGGAAAGGTGAGCTCATTTTTATCAATTTACAAAAAAACATTGTAAACATTGGTCCAACGGTTCAAAAGTTACGGCCATTTTTGTCCAAATTTTGGACCATTTTTCCATTTTTTTCATGATTTTGTCCAAGAATATTACTTTCATGGCCATTTTTTGGCTCAATTTTTTTGACTTACGAAGCTTACGAACCTTACGTTACGACTGGACTGATTTGACATTAGAGAGCCGTACGAAAACACCAAGACTTGAAAGCAAACAAGACTTTTAGAAAAATAATGTTTTTTCACATTTTGTCTTTTACTACACTCAAATTGAATATTTTTTTTTGATAATAGAGTTTGATAGATACTTTATTATCTCTTAATTTGAATTTTTGTAGAAAAAAAAATAAAAAGGGAAAAAAAATCAAAAAGTTGGTTTTATGTGTTATTTAATCAACCGAATTCGATAAATTTGGGCTTAAACTCTTCGTTTTAAATTGTAAATTGAATTAAATAATGGATTGAGCCAAAAAAATGGCCATGAAAGTAATATTCTTGGACAAAATCATGAAAAAAATGGAAAAATGGTCCAAAATTTGGACAAAAATGCCGTTAACTTTTGAACTTTTTACCAACAAAAAGTAGGGGACTCGATTTTAACGATAGAGGTATGGTTCCTTGGGCAAATTTTCATGGAATAACCCATAGAATACGGAAATCATAGGGAAATTGGTGAATTTTTTCACTCCCTACAAATCGACCCGCCCTAATATATATATATATATCATATGTTGTTGTCCATTTATTGTTTAATAAATTTATATTTCAATATCTTTATACTTAAGCCATTAGTCCAAACAAAGGAAAATACAAACAATAAAGGCAATGCACCCAAAACTGCATGGTTAGCAGAACAAACTTTACGCTAAATCCAAGGCCAGTGAAATGTGCTTAAAAACGCTTACAGTGCATAATATTTCGACAATGAACTTACTTCAAGGCTAAGTAGCAATTCATTGAACTTAGGTTGCCAGCATTTTGTATTTATGTTGTTTATATTTGTATTTTCCAAACATTAAATTTTATCTATAAATAGTTTACAAAATCAATAAAATTGGGAGTACAATTGGGAGTACAATACTAATGGCTTAAGTATAAAGATATTGAAATATTGAAAATACACGCTGTGTTATTATTAACTCCAAATCCCAGTATAATTGGTTAATGCACCAAATATTCATTGAATAGAACACGGCTCAAGTGCCTGCTCTAAAATATAAAATATAGTATAAAAGCATACTATACAGCCGTTGTTTGCGAATATCTAGACCTATGACATATCCGTGCAGTTCCAAAACCGGAAAATGAATATGCTCCAAAGTATTACTATTTGCTTCATCATACTGTCATCAAACAAGACAGCTCCACTACGAAAGCACGCGTCGTATTCAATGCTTCCAGTCCATCATCCAATGAATAAGCCTCAATGATGTTTTATACACCAGGCCTGTGTTTCAATCCAATCTCAATATATTAGAGCAGTTTCGGGCAGCTTTGCACACTTGAGATTGTGTTTGTGCAGTAAAATATGCATTCATCTCACCTACAGAACGATCAAAGTTTCAGTTTATATTAGTTTATATTATATCTGTGTCGATAAGCAATAATAGCTTAAGTCGATTTATGACAGAACTGAGTTGTTGATATAGTTGTGTTAAACGTATATATCATTATGAACACACAAAACCTAGAACTTCTAGTATGACCTAAGCCAAAGATATGACGCAAAAACAAAAGACCCTTTCATATAATTTATATGGCGATTGAAAACTTTGAAGCAAGATAATGAAAGCATCTTACGCTGTCAGTTTTAAAGCCCTGCGTCGGTGCATCTATTTGAACGTACACACACTGTGATTTATTGCATTGCTCACAGTTGACTGTCATCTAATAACACTTGAGAGTTTGATTTGCTCAACACCAAACGAAAGCCTACAACGACAAGCAATACACACTTTCTCTCTCGGCAATCCAAGCATGGCGTGTTTTTGTTCGTCAACACCACAAGCAATGAAATTTAATCGTTAAGGGTAGGATGAGCAATAAAATAAATAAAATAAGAAATAAAAAGCAATATATGGCAATAGATCATTTTGATTATTTTGATAATTTTAATCAGCGGTCGTCAGCGCCTAGCTAGACATTTTTTTACACCAACTTCAAGATTTTCAAGATTGACTAGGTAAAAAGGGGTCGCTGAATCTGAATCCGTGGTCAGAATTTCAAAATTATAAAAATTTGAAATAATAGGGTTGCCACCTAATAATATGTATTTTTTAGAGTTTTAAACATCATTTAACAGTGTTAGGGGGTCGCTGATATCGAATCTGAAGTCAGAATTTTAAAATTCAAGATGGTGGATAGGGTTGCCACCTTAATTTTTGCATTTTTATGAATTCGGGGCTGGCAAAAAAAAAATGATATGCCAAAAAGGGGTCGCTGAATCCGAATCCGTGGTCAGAATTTCAAAATTATAAAATTTTGAAATAATAGGGTTGCCACCTAATAATATGTATTTTTTAGAGTTTCAAACATCATTTAACAGTGTTAGGGGGTCGCTGATATCGAATCTGAAGTCAGAATTTTAAAATTCAAGATGGTGGATAGGGTTGCCACCATATTTTTTTATTTTTAGGAATTCATTTTTATTCATAAAACCATCTTGAATTTTAAAATTCTGACTTCAGATTCGATATCAGCGACCCCCTAACAGTGATAAATGATGTTTAAAACTCTTAAAAATACATATTATTAGGTGGCAACCCTATTATTTCAAAATTTTATAATTTTGAAATTCTGACCACGGAATCGGATTCAGCGACCTCTTTTTGGAGTATCATTTTTTTGCCAGCCCCGAATTCATAAAAATGCAATAAATGATGGTGGCAACCCTATCCACTATCTTGAATTTTAAAATTTTGACTTCAGATTCTAAATCAGCGACTCCCTAACACTGTCAAATTATGTTTAAAACTCTTAAAAATACATATTATTAGGTGGCAGCCCTATTATAAAAAAATAACATTATTTTTAAATTCTGACGACGGATTCGGATTCAGCGACCCATTTTTACCTGAGGTTCGCACCAGCATCGCATTTTTAAAAATAAAAAAATATGTGGCAACCCTATTACCCATTTTTATTTTTAAAATTCTGACTTCAGATTCGAAATACTCTGTAAAATAATGATGCGTGACCCATTTTTACCTGGTGTTCGCGCCAGCACCGTATTCGTTGTCTGATATAAATCATCTATTGCCAGTCAACAAGCTTTCGTTGCATTGATTGCAGTGAGCTCTCTGACAACGATATCTTAGATCAACAATATCAATGATCTGTTTTTTATTGCTCTATCATGTTTTGTTCGTCTTCGCTGCAATCACACACATGATTTCTTTGCAGCAAGCAGGACAGTGCAGTGTAGTGTGAAATGAACAAATGTTTCGAAACCGGTTTTAAGTGCACCTACGCAGGGCTCTAGTCAGTTTAGCCTTGGCAAAACACAATAAGCAACATTAGCACAGTAAAAAAACATATATGTTTTTTACAATTAGCAGGCCTTTTTTACATTTCCGTCTGCTTATCTGTATTTCACATTATCATTAAGTATCCAGTGTGAGCTTTAAAGCGCTCATTAATACATACTCAAGATGAGAAAGTTTAGGTGTGCAAAGCTGCCCGACATTGTATCAGAGTCTTCAAACACAATGGTTTGCGTTTGTGAACTCAAAACTGGAACATTCGGAGTTAATTGTGCACCATTTCTAGCCATCCGTACGCTTCTTCAACTAGAAGATGATGTTGAAAAAACTTTTCACTTTGCTAGCAAGATTCTTTAAAACAACATGTACTTTAATAATGTGCTTGCTGGAGCTCATGACATCAATACCGCCGTGCGATCACGTGATGAACTCCTATCCAATTGCCTTAAGAAGTGGCAAACATTCAGATCCAATTATCCACAAATAAATGGCATAAATATTCCATTATGGATAATATATTCTCCAGAATATAGAATCCGACTCCACGAATTTTGTGAAAAAAACACAGGTGGCCTACCAATCGCTTAAAACACAGTGTTTGGGTGGACTCTTTCCAGTCCTTGTGCCTTTAAAATTTAAAATTTTCTTAATTCTTCAATCCACGTATATGCCCGCACAAGAGAGTCCAATCCAGGAAGCTTTTCTCAAACCAGGGATCCCGGGATTAGTTCGGGATTGAAAATTTTAAGAAGTAAATAATTCAAAACGATTTTAATACAATTTTTTGTTATTTATTACTTGAAACTAAAAAATGTAAATTAATTCATTTATAAAGTAACAAAACAAAACAAAACACATTAAGGATATTCACAATTGCGTGGTTTTCAGTGTAGTTAAAAAACCCCGTGGTGTTGTACCACACTTTACCGAGCGGTTTTTATATTTTTTCGTGCTTTACATGAAATCTCTAAAAACCAAAAGTGTGGTAATTATAAGTAGCCCAATGATATGTTTAACGAACGTGGTTAATGTTCCATAAACAACTGATCGGATGCCAGTTATTTTCTAATTGCAAAAAATTAAAGAAGCTAAAAGTGCAAGTTAAACTTTGTTATGCCATATATTAATAAAATATATCAAATGGGATAGTTAATTTATTTGCATAGTAACAAAAAGCTATAGTGAGAGGTTCCCAATCACAAGTTTTATTTTAAAGGGTGCTCATATTTCGATTTTCAACTATGGCAAAAAAAACCATACTACTATACCACACAATTGTGAATACCCTTATTGTTAATAAACACAAAAAACATAAATAATATTAATGACTAGTACATTGTATTAATTTAACCCTTTCAGTGGATATGCTCAATATATTGGACACGTCAGACAGTAAATTTTATATGTATTTATTTTGAAAAGCATTGTTTTAAATAAAATCGCTTGGTTCTATGAAAAAAGATGAATCAACATGATAAAAATAAATTTAGAGATATATTTGACATTAAAGTCAGTTGGCTTTTCGTTTTTGTGGCGAAGAAAAGTAAAAAAAAATGTGTTTGGCCTATTTTATAAGAAAAAATCAACCGCAAGAAGATCAAATTTATGTTTTTTTATCTTTTAATGGCTTTAATGTTAAGAATTTTTAGAGGGTTTAAAAAACAAAGATCTAATGGATTGAGAAAGATTAAAAAGATTAAAAAAAGACTGTGCCGAACAGGAGTAATACAATTTTTTCTTTGTATAAGCTTGTTAAACGAAAGTAGCGCATATTAAAATGAAATGAATTTTCATCTTTTAAGAACCTAAATGATAGGACTATTACCTCAAAAAAATTATTTTTTCTTAGTTTATCCTAGCCATTGAAAGGGTTAAAGAACAAAAAAAAAAATAAAAAAACAGAACAGTTTAACCCTAACACTGGTACTATTTACATATGTAAATATTTCACTTTTTAAATGGCTGCAAATTTTATGTTTTTGGCACGATTTGAATATAATTTACATTCAGTGGCTAATTTTTAAATTTGTTAAAATAAACAAAATTAGCCACTGAATGTAAATTATGTTCAAATCGTGCCAAAAACATCAAATTTGTAGCCATTTAAAAAGTGAAATATTTACATATGTAAATAGTACCAGTGTTAGGGTTAAGGTATTACTATATAAATGTTACACTTCTATTTTTGTACACCGTCTTTATGTTTTTTTTGTGTTTAAGGGAAATTAAGGTTGAAAAAGACTTTTCCAATTAACAGTCCTATTCTGGGAAATTAACAGTTGTTAACCAGTATTTTTTATATTTCTATATGTTTGTTGTTTTCAAAAGAAAATTTGAAGCTAAAAAAATTTTTTAATGAAATTGTTAGTAACTGAAAAGCAGTTGACAATTTTTATCAAAATTTATTATTTTTGAGCTTCAAATTTTGTTTTGAAATCAAAAAGTTACAACAAACACATAAAAATACTCAAAATACTGGTTAACAATTGTTAATTTGCCAAAATAGAGCTGTCAATTTTCTGTTTTAATAATTTTTAAAGTAATACATTAAGCAGGTCAACTAGTTTTATTTTTTATTGAAGAGTTTTGTTCGAATATTATTACGAATATTGCCCGCTGATGAGAAGCACCGTTCTGATTCTATGCTAGTTGGAGAAATAGTTGTACAATAGTCGTAAGCAATTTGTAAGTTTTGATCACGATTGCCTTCACCATAAAACAAAATTATTTTCTAAGTCAGAATGTCTGACAATTTTTAAATACATAGCTGACTTCCCGATGTTGCAAATTCTTCTAAGACTTTGCAAAGTCTTTGCTTCATTGATTCACACTTATCGTCCCAACAATCTTTTTCAGCCTCAATAAAAGTTTTTTCTAATTCTATATTCATATTAACTTAAAATGAAATGTTTGCATTTACATGAATTATATAGTAATATAAATTTTTTATTTAAAACTCCCGGGATCCAGGAAAGACAATCCCGGGATTTAAAAGGACTTAAATCGTCCGGGATTGACTTCCCTAGCACGCACGTACTATTATATTGAATTATTGAAATTATATGCAAATGCACATCTTTTACTTATATTTTTTATAAAATTTATATTATTCCTTATACTTATAAAGTACTATATATATCTAATTATATTCATTTCGCATCTTATCATGAGTCTATAATATTATCTACGAAATTTGAATTGCCTCTTTGAATTAATATATTATAATTGCATAAATATTTCATAAATTTTGTTGACAATTGTATCTATACATAAATCTTATTGCAGCCGTACTGCAAGGCGGGGGGAATGTTTATGAGAACATTTTTTATTATATTTATGATAAAGTTATATTGAAACCTAGATGGCGCTTCACGTTCATCTTTACTAACTACATTTTATTATTACGAATATTATTACGAATATTGCCCGCTGATGAGAAGCACCGTTCTGATTCTATGCTAGTTGGAGAAATAGTTGTACAATAGTCGTAAGCAATTTGTAAGTTTTGATCACGATTGCCTTCACCATAAAACAAAATTATTTTCTAAGTCAGAATGTCTGACAATTTTTAAATACATAGCTGACTTCCCGATGTTGCAAATTCTTCTAAGACTTTGCAAAGTCTTTGCTTCATTGATTCACACTTATCGTCCCAACAATCTTTTTCAGCCTCAATAAAAGTTTTTTCTAATTCTATATTCATATTAACTTAAAATGAAATGTTTGCATTTACATGAATTATATAGTAATATAAATTTTTTATTTAAAACTCCCGGGATCCAGGAAAGACAATCCCGGGATTTAAAAGGACTTAAATCGTCCGGGATTGACTTCCCTAGCACGCACGTACTATTATATTGAATTATTGAAATTATATGCAAATGCACATCTTTTACTTATATTTTTTATAAAATTTATATTATTCCTTATACTTATAAAGTACTATATATATCTAATTATATTCATTTCTCATCTTATCATGAGTCTATAATATTATCTACGAAATTTGAATTGCCTCTTTGAATTAATATATTATAATTGCATAAATATTTCATAAATTTTGTTGACAATTGTATCTATACATAAATCTTATTGCAGCCGTACTGCAAGGCGGGGGGAATGTTTATGAGAACATTTTTTATTATATTTATGATAAAGTTATATTGAAACCTAGATGGCGCTTCACGTTCATCTTTACTAACTACATTTTATCCATTTCCTGGCGCTTTAATATGTCAAACTTGTTTATATTTAATAATTGTTAACTTCCTTTCTTATATCAAGATTGGTACTCGTTCACTTTTTCGAGCAACCACATCCTGAGTAAGTTCTTCCACAAATCTTTGTCAATAAATTCACTGTTTCAGAAAGCTAACACTTAGACCCACTTCTTTCATTTCGTTAAACTCAAATTACCTTGATTCGAGTAATTCATTTACAGATAAATCTATTGCTTCACCATTTCACTGGCATCCATCCTCATTCATTTCTTCATGGTCCTATTCGAGCCGGATTTTTAGGTAGCAAAAGATTTATACCTGGGTCTAGGCTGAAACATTCATCCAAAAAGACATCGATCATTTCATCCAATAAAAAGACATCGATCATCTCATTCAAAGGAGGATTTACTCACCTCACACACATTTCACCATCATCATCGATCTCATCAGAATAAGGTGTGTTTGCATTCTTTCTTATGTTTATATATTAGTACAAGTGCATTGCGTTAACTAGAAGAAACGCTTCTATTCTCTCTAAAAAAGTACATTTCGATACATTTCCGTAAGAGACGTGATCAAATCAAATACTGAAAAGTAATTCAATGTGCCTAATTGCATTAAAAAATCATAATTTAAAAGTAAAAGTGGGTTAAAATAACTTAAAATAGCTTAAATAAGTTAAAAAAAAATTACCGAAGCGCAAACATCGGGAGTTATTTTTTCTTCATTAATATACAGGATATATATATGTACATACATACATATTGACATTTAAACAAGAACGATCGTGCTAGCTAGTGCGGTATGTAAAAATCATATTTCTTGTTTAAAAATCGCTATAAATTCCTATCATTGAAAATTTATTCATTAAAAGTTTATTTTATTTAAAAGAAAAATCATTAAAACTGTTGTAATGTTTTAGTTTAAATTGTTGTGTTAAAATAGAAAAGGACCTGCCTCAAATTCTTTGCCGGCGCTTAATAACGCCACTGGCTCTAAATATTTAATATTTTTATTTTTGAATGTCAGCCGGCATAAAAATGCACTTAGGCTTGTAATAAAAAGATAAAGCTGATTTAAAGCTTGTAGAATTAATGATCTTTATTTTTCAAAGTCGGTGCTTATAAAGCCAAACAACGGTATTTTCTTAAATCTAAAAAGTGCATAATTCTATACATAAAAAGTGCGTGAGTGACAAATAAATATTAACTTAATGTGTGATTTTGCGAAATGCAAAATAAATATATAACAAAAATAATAAACATTGAAAGTGCGTGAGTGAAAGAAAGCTAAATATAAACTTAGTGCGAAAGTGCGTAATGCATATAAGTATATAACCACGGGTCATTGTGCGCGGTGAATAACAATAAACATAGTTACAGTGCAATCAATAAGTTTGTGTACAGTTGGTTGCTTAACTCGGTGCGCACTACACCCCCATCCTTAAGATAAAAATTATTTTAGAAAAGAAATAAAATAATTTTTAAAATTTATACAATTCAAAGCTTCTTATTTAAATCTAACAAATTATTCAGTTTGAAAATTTAATATTTGTTTTATACATTTCAATTATTCTTATTAACTAAAACAGATTATATTTTATATTTTATTCCAAAAATGGTTTCAAAATAGATATATGATTTATGTTATTAAAAATTATACCAATTAAATTTGTTTATGAAATTTATACAATGCAATTGTTTCAATTAATACATTTTTACTTTATTTAAAAATTTTGAACTAAATCCATCTTTTTAGTAAATTATTATGGTATTCTTTGATTTAACCATCTACATTAACTTTAAAATTCACTCCATTTTTAGCAACTATAATGGTGGTTGGTTTTTCATTTTCTTTATCATTACTTTTTCACCAATTTTTATATTTAATGGTGTAGAAGTGACTATATTTTTAATTCGTTTTATTTTTGCTATATTTATCAATTCTTTTGTTTTTTCTAATGAGTATTTTAATCTTACTCTCAATTCCTGTGCATAATTGTCTGTGTTGTAACATTTTGAATTATCTAGTTTATCATTTGGTAGGTTTGCTAATTTGCCAAATATAAGTTCAAAAGGAGTGTTATTAGTGTCAACATGAGGTGTTGTATTGTAGGCAAATGTGAAGTATGGGATCCAGAGGTCCCATTCATCATCTTTGCAAAAATTTAATAAAAATTAGTTCAATTAACATTGAGATGTCAAGCCTTTCGGTTGCTCGTGTCTTGCGCTGATCGATTGTATTAATAAGCTTGTCGTTTTACAACACACGTCCTAAGCTTGTATTAACACATTTTAATAGTAAAAACGTGCGGTTTTACTTTTCCTATTCTTTTTCTTCAATTCTCCTAATATTCTTTTTTTAATCAAAATGATCTGCTCTTCTTGCGCAAAAAAAATTGATCGTGCTGATTCAACAAAAATTACTTGTTCGGAGTGCAAATTAATTTTTCACTCGAATTGCGCTAAAATTAATATAAATGATATTGAGTACATGCGTGCAAATAATGTCGCTTTTCGCTGTAATAAATGCACTGCTATACGTCGCAAATCTGCTCAAATCGGTATTGCTCAGAAAAAAGACATCGTGAGTTCTGAAGTTGTCGTCGGCGATGAGAATGCTGCAGCTAACCAACAACATGCTATCAACAAAGTTACTGCCCTACAAGAAGACTATCGGTTATTTAACTAAGCAAAAACGGTTTTTCTAAACTGAAATATCGGTTACCTCTTCATACCAAGTTTCGGTTATGCTAGGAAGAGCCTCGGGAAGAAATTAACCGAAACTCGTGTATACGTGTGATCTGGCATCCCTTTTTCACACGTATCAATTTCCAATACCATTGAAATATAGCCGTCTCGCTCTCTTTCTAGTTAGGGTTAACATAAATACAGGTTATAGGTAACCAAATCTCACCAGATAAATCTAACCGAAAACTCAGTTATATGTAACCGTTAGAAATAACGTAAAAATCATTTTTATCTAACGTACCTCTTAAAAAATAAAAATGCATGCAATTCGTTGGTGTCTTGAAACAAATGGTTTTAATTTATTATAACATTTTTTATTGTTGTTGTTGTTGTTCTTACTGTTATTGCTGCTACTGCGAGCCACTTCTGTGCCGACGACTTTGGGAGTGGAATTAGATGTGGCGAATGTTGAAATGCTCACTGCATTCTTGATATTGGCAAGCGTGCTTATTCGCTCATCCTTCTTTGATGGGTAGCAGCGTTCGAACAGTAAGCAATTTAAAGATATTTAATTTTTTTATTGCAGAACTTGGTTTTTGTTAGCGAAACCAGGAATGGTAAACTACAATGGCGGATATGCAAAAATTGGACATGATTTTTAATAATGATACCTTCTCTTTCTTTCACATGCACTTGCTAAAATCTTCATATTTTTCCCTGTTTCACAATTTTTGACACTGAAATGAGTATGCGAATGTGGTTGTAAACAGAAAAATGTATGTGATTGTGTTAGAGTTTTGGTTAGCTATTTCTTGTAGGGTACTCATTGCGCTCAACAACAACATCAAATTAGTACCATTCCATCTGAAGGCGTTACTCTGCAGATGTTATATTCAGAGATCATTTGTCTAAAAAACATTAACGCCGAGTACTTGACGTCTATACAACGACTGTGTTGAATGTCCGTCTGATAATAATCTTGACCGAATGGATCCGAAGCGATTATCGATAGAGTAAAAATGCTAATTGTTTTTAATAACTATGATTTTTAATGCAAAACAAAATTGTTTGACAATGTGCTCAAAGAAAAAGTAAGTCCCATCTGAGAAGCAAAAAGGTTACAATAAAGAATATAAAAACAAAACGTCAAAATTCATAGGGTGACCATATTAAGTAAAAAAAAGGAATGACCAGATCCAACATATCGGCCCGACGATGATGTTCTTTCAGAATGTCATCCAGATACAGCAACAGCTTCTTGTGGTTTTGTGATATAGACTTCTCCATGCAGCCCCTAACCTGTAACCGAGAACAAGTGCTTATGATATTATTGTGCAGTGGTTTCTGTCACTGCGTCCCAGTTTTCTGAGATAGGCAAAGGACAAATCTTTACAATTGGCCGTTTTATGATGCCATTTTGTGTTTTGAGCGTAACTACTCGAACGATGTTATCGGTTCCAGGGTGTAACTCCACAATTCGAGCAAGCGGCCAACGGTTGCAAGGATACCTTTCATCTTTAATCAGTACTATGTCGTTTATCTTTACATTCGGAAGTGCCTTTAACCATTTCGGACGACTTTGCAAACGTGACAAATATTCATTGCTCCATTTTCTCCAAAATTGTTGAACCAAATATTGGCCATGTAGCCAGCGGTCTCTTAGGCTCGTCTTTACATCACCAACAGGCAAGGCTAATAATGAGCCGCCTACTAAAAAGTGCCCTGGCGTTAGTATCATTAAATCGTCGATGTCGCTGGTCAACGGGCAGAGAGGCCTTGAGTTAAGACAGGATTCAATCTGTGCTAAAACAGTGTTTAACTCTTCGTACGTAAGTTTCTGTTCTCCAATAGTTCGTTTTAGGTGGTGTTTGACCGATTTAACCCCCGCCTCCCATAGGCCACCAAAGTGGGGGGAGGATGGTGGTATGAAATGCCACTGCACCCCGCGTTCAGCCAGATGTGGATATATATTTTTTATAATAAACTTTTGGTAAGAGTCACGATCCGCCTTAAGCTTACGATTAGCTCCAATGAAATTGGTCCCGCAATCACTATATATATTAATGCATAGACCTCGTCTAGCAATAAAACGGTTAAGAGCTCCAATAAAAGCATCCGCGGTGAGATCGCCCACTAACTCCAGGTGTATTGCTTTGGTTGATAGGCATACAAAAAGGGCAATATAGCCCTTTATTGATGTGCGCCCTCTTCCTTTCGATGGTAATATGTTGAAGGGTCCAGCGTAGTCAACACCTGTTGATGTAAATGCTCGAGCAGGACGTATTCTTTCAGCTGGTAAATTTCCCATTAGCTGTACGCATGGCCTTGGTTTTTGCCTGAAGCATGTAGTGCAGCGATGCGTTATGGAACGAACCACATTTCGTCCATTTAATATCCAAAATCTCCTTCGAATATGAGTAAGAGTAAGAGAGACACCGCCATGCAGAGTTTTCAAATGACTGTCATTGACAATAAGATTAGTAACATAATGTTTCGATGGTAATATATATGGGTGCTTTTGATCCATCGGTATTAGTGCTTCGCTAAGCCGACCCCCGAGCCGAATAACTTGTTCTCGTTTATCAAAATAAGGATTAAGAGCACGTAGAGCACTGTTGCTCCGAAGTGGCTTGCTGGATGAAAGTGAATGCCAATCCTCAGGGAAAACTTCACGTTGAACCATGCTCACTACACAGCTCACACTCCGCTGCAATTCATTCGTAGTTAAATAACCTTTGTACGCAACCTTGGACCTACAATTCCTTCCGAATCGGATACAATAAGCTACCACTCTTACCAGCGATGAAAAGGATGACCATTTTTCAAGAATCGATGCCTGACTAGATTTATCCACAACATTGACATGAACTACAACTTTTCTGTTTTCATTTTCAATATATTGATACGAGTCAATATAATTCAGCGTGGATTTTGGCCATTCATGAAACGGTAGCTGAAGAAACGCTGGAGCATTCCACCAGTGATTGCAGTTCGCAAGCTGGGAGGGACTTATTCCACGACTAGATATATCCGCAGGATTGTTTTCGGATGCAACATGACGCCATTGGCTTACTGATGTGGTTTCCAAAATCTTACTAATTCGGTTAGATACGAAGGTCTTCCATCGACCGGGTTCCCCTCTTATCCAGTGCAAAACAATCGAAGCATCGGTCCACATAAAGATATTAGAGCTATCAACTGCAATGCAAAAAGTAGACGTGATAAACTTTAGTAGTTTTGCTGCCAAAACTGCTCCACATAGTTCTGCCCTTGGGATCGTTAGCTTAGGCTTTATTGGATTTACCTTGCATTTTGCCATAATAAGACTCACTGAAAATTTACCCTTTTCATTTAATCCCCTAACGTATGCTACAGCTGAATATGCGTGGTTGGATGCGTCGCAGAATAAATGCAATTCGCAAGGACCTTTGGTAATGTCGATCGTGAGCCATCGTGGCACTCGAAGCTGTTCTATGTGGTTTAACTCTTCAGCAAACCTTTTCCAGGTTTTTTGAAGACCTTCCGGTACTGGTGTGTCCCAACCTATTTTAGTCATCCATAATTGTTGCATTATTAGTTTAGCAGACAAGATGACTGGGTTAAGCCAACCTAGGGGATCAAAAAGACGTGCGATGTTGGATAGAATAGACCGCTTGGTAATGTTTTCAATACAAACTTTAAAACCGACTTTAAATTTAAATTCATCTGAACATGGATCCCAGTACATTCCCAAGGCTTTAATCGAACCGGAATGATTAAATCTTAACATGTCCTTTACCTGTCTGTGCTCCACTGGAATGTTTTCCAGAAGAAACTTGTTATTGCTTGCCCACTTTCGCAATTCAAAAGATGCGCTCAAGAACATGGATGTAACCTCCTCACGAACACATAAAGCAGCTTCCAGGGTGTTCCCACCGGCTAATATATCGTCCACGTACATTTGCTGCTTAACAACTCTAGCGGCCATAGGAAAACGTTCGCCTTCATCGTGCACCAACTGTTTAACTGTACGAAGAGCGGTGAAGGGTGCAGAGGCGGTTCCAAACATTACAGTTGAACAAAAGTACTCTTGAATTTGCTGACTTGAGTCCTCTCTCCAGAGAATGCGCTGATATTGAGCGTCCTCATCATCGACGTCAATGCATCGAAACATTTTTTCGATATCGGCCATAAATACGTATTTCAAGGTACGCCAGTTAGTTAATACCGCAGACAAATCTTGCTGAAGAGCTGGGCCTTTAGCCAAAATATCGTTTAATGCTTTTCCGTTCGTGGTTGTGTTCGAAGCATCGAACACAATTCTCACTTTTGTGCTAACAGCCGACTCCTTAACGACAGGGTGGTGAGGGAGATAGCAACAGGTTACCCTTGTGTCGTTGTTTGCATTTACCGTACAATGATGTTCTTCAGTGGTTGTTACCAGTTTCATTTGCCCTAATTTTATATAATCATTAACCTGTTCTGCATATACTTTCTTTAAATTTGAGTCTTTCATGAGACGGTTCTCCATTTGTAAGAAACGTTTTAGAGCTGATGCCTTTGACTTTCCAATAAAACAAGATGAATCAATCTCAGATTTTAATGGCAATCGGACTAGGTATTTTCCATTTGCCAATCTTCTATGTGTTTTTTGATAATAACTTTCGCACCAGTTATCCTCGTCCGATAAAACCGTTAAATCACTTATGCTTTCTAATTCCCAAAACATTCTGAGTAAGTTGTCAAACTCGATATCTTTGTTTACTGATAAATAAGATAAGTTGCTCAATATCGGAAGATTTGAAATATTTTTCCCTGATATTATGTACCCAAACGTTGTTTTTTGTGCAATGGGCCATCCCATCCCCTGCCTTCTAACATCACTCAAGATGCACTCATCATAAACGTCACTTCCCAAAAGTATATCAACAGAACGTGGCTCAAAGTACCTTGGATCCGCAAGTTGTAAGCCTATGAAGTGATCAAAACTATCCGTAACAATTTTGTTTGGTGGTAATACTCCACACACCTTTGGTAGCACATACGCTAACGAATGATATTGCACGCGGGCATCTAATCTTGAACCCACAACAATGTTTACACAAAAACGCCCCGTCGTGACGCTAGCCCCAGATAAACCGGTGATATTAATGTGTGCCTTTAGTCGAGGTAGACCTAGCAATTGGGCGGCTTTTTCAGACACAAATGAAGCCTGAGACCCTTGGTCCATCAATGCCCTTAAATGGAGAGTTTGACCGGTAACAGATTTCAGCGTAATAATAGCTGTAGGCAAAATAACATCGTATGTCTTAGGGCCTACATCTTGGCTGCAGAGCTCTTGGTTGGATGGGGTAGCTGCCACATGCATTGTTGTTGTTGTTGGCGCAGCCGAAACAATAACATCTTTATTTAAATGTATCAATGTATGATGCTTACCTCCGCATATTCCACAAGTGCGGCGGCTACTGCATTTTGTTGCTGTATGGTTGTAACCTAGGCAATTGAAACACAGCTTATATTTTTCTATAGCCGCTCTTTTCTCAGCAACGCTCAGTTCGATGAATTTTTGACATTCTCGTACCGGATGATCAGCTTTTTCGCATATGGGACAAGTCGTGGATTTCTTTACGATGTTCATTGATTTAATGTTGCCTTTGCTATATGCGGCAGCGCAGTCTGTTTTACGCCGAGAGTGTGATAGAGATTGCTGCTGTGCTCCTCCTACTTTAGAAGTAGTCAACATCATCATATATTGCTCATCTAAAAGAGAACACAGTTCAGAAAATGTTGGAATATTACTTTGTTTGCGCAATGAGCGCTGCCATTCAGTACGAATTAAATTTGGCAGCTTTTTTACCATATAATAAACCAAAATTTGATCTTGGTCATTAGTAGCTACTCCTTGTTTTTTGATTGAGTTAACACAAGACCTGCATGTTTGGATGAAATGCTTTAAAGATGCAGGATCGTGGTGATTGACCTCGGGTTGTTGATCTAGGACATCCATGTAGTGCGTAAATAGTATTCGTTTGTTGTCGTAGCGATTACACATCATTTCCCAGGCTTCTTGATAGTTTTCGCCAACAAGGCTTATATGTTGTATATCTTGAGCAGCGTCGCCCGATAAACTCGACTTCAAATAATGAAAGCGTTGTAAATTGTTCAAACCTTCATTTGTATGTACGCGATCCACAAAAATTTCCTTAAATGCAGGCCATTCGACGTAGTTTCCACCAAAGGTTGATAGTTTTACCTCCGGCAGAGGTACTGAGTTTTGCGGCAGGCCGGTTGTTGCGGTAGTGGTGTTGCTGAAACCTGAAGATGAATCTGATGATGTTCCTGTAGATGACCCTTGTTGTCCAGATGATGTTAGCTTAGCTTGAAGCGATTCCCGAATGACAACAACAGTGTCAAGATAAGCTTCTTCAAATTGGTCGCAAATTTCAGCCTCAATATACGATCTTTTAACTTCAGTATTTTTCGATTGCCGCATTAAAATCCGGTGGTTGTCTCGAAATTCTGCACGATATGAAGTTAAGGTATCCAAACGAACGCTGTGATATGCTTCTGTTTTACGGGCTACCGTGTCCTTTTTAAAGTTTCGCAATGTGGTTTGAACCGATTGAAAAACATCTAATTGCTGCGCAATGACTTCGTCTATGCTGACTTCGTCTTTTTGTCCAACCATTTTTAGCACAAATATCAAAGCACTTACCTCGTGTTACTTTAAGGTTAGGTTTATTTGATGCAAATTTGCTCTCCGTTTTAAAATAACCGCAGCAGATCCTCACAGGAGGCACCAATGTTGAATGTCCGTCTGATAATAATCTTGACCGAATGGATCCGAAGCGATTATCGATAGAGTAAAAATGCTAATTGTTTTTAATAACTATGATTTTTAATGCAAAACAAAATTGTTTGACAATGTGCTCAAAGAAAAAGTAAGTCCCATCTGAGAAGCAAAAAGGTTACAATAAAGAATATAAAAACAAAACGTCAAAATTCATAGGGTGACCATATTAAGTAAAAAAAAGGAATGACCAGATCCAACAGACTGCAAAATGATAATCAGCTACTCAACAAGAAGGTCTCTCAACTGGAGAATAAACTAAACTGCCTGGAGCAAAATAAATTAAAAAACTCAATTGACATTGTCGGTGTACCGAACGCTACAAATAATAACGCGTTAAATTTAAGTCTCAAACTGTTTAAAGACTCACTGTCTGTTAACTTAACAGCTGATAATGTTATCAACTGCTATGTCAAACAATCTCGTAAAATGCAAAATGAAAAATCCAATGTTACAAGCAATAATAATAATAACAATAACAATGTAAAAAATCAGGTTTCTGTAATTTGTCTGGAACTAGCTTCAGCTGCTATTAAGAAATCAGTTCTACTGGCTAAAAAATCTAATTATAAAAAAATGAAAGCATCTCTTTATAATGTAAATCTTAAGAATAATATTTTCATTAATGAAAGTTTGACCAATTACTTCAGAGCTTTATATAATGCCTTAAGGGACTTTAAAAGAGAAAATAATTATAAGTTCTTGTGGTATGATAACACTAAATTTATGTTAAGAAAAACTGAGAACAGTAAGGTTGTGGTTGTTAAATCTTTTGAAGAATTTGAACTTCTTAAAAACAAATGTGTAAATTGATTATAAAATGACTAATGTTAACAACCCTACTGTTCACTTAATTAATTATTGTAGCAATTTAAACTTTCAAATTATTAATAGCGAAAACTCATTGCTAATTGTTCACCAAAACATTCGTAGCCTAAGACGTAATTTTGACTTACTTCTATCAAACTTAAATGCATTTCCTAAACTTCCGGATATAATACTTGTCTCAGAAATATGGATATATAGCTATGAAATTAATGACTTCATGTTACCGGGTTTCAATTTTTACGCGTGTTGCAACGACTCGTATCCTGCTGGTGGTGTTGGAATTTTCGCAAGAAATAATATTAATTGCAAGTCAGTTTGCTGCAGTACTAGTGGTGCAGATATTTAAAAAATAACATTAAAGATAAACAATGATAATTATTCAATTTGGTGCATATACAGACTTTACTCTTACCCAGTACAAGACTTTCTTGTTGATTTTAATAGTTTACTAAGCAAGGAAAAATGCCAAAATTTAATTGTTATGGGGGACTTGAATCATGATACATTGTTGAATAATGACTCTGTTGATCGTTACAATAGCATAATCGCAACTCACGGTCTTTACTCTTTTATTAATGATTGTACTAAGCCAAGTTCTGGTTCTTGCATTGATCATTTATTGGGTCGTTTTTCAAGTAGTCAGGAATTATATACTGTATAAATATAGACTTGAATATTACTGACCATTGCATGACAGGCATCGTGCTTAAAAATAATGTCGCTACTTGCGTTAAGAAAAATGAAACAAAAACTATTTTTACAATTGACTATACATGTCTTAACAATTTGCTTTTAAAAGAGTCATGGTCTGATGTTTATAATTCACATAATGTATGCATAGCTTACAATTAATTTTTAAGTAAATTCAAATCTTATATAGATCTAGCCACTTCTTCTAAGTGCGTAAATAACAAAAAAAATGTAAAACTAAAACCTGGATTACAAATAATATCCTACGTAAAATAAAACTAAAAAATAAACTTCAGATGAAATCGTTAAAACATCCTTATAATAGTTAATTAAAAAATCGCTTAAACAAACTGGTAAAAGAATTAAAACATGATATTCCTCTAGCTCGTGACAGTTTTTACCAAATCGCATTTCATAAGTCCAGAGGCAATTTGAAAAAAGAATGGGAATTAGCAAACAAAATTACTAGTAATTATAAAAAATGTGACTCAGAAATAAACTTGAATATTAATGGTGCTCCTTCTTCTGACGAAAATTTAATAGCCAACTCCTTTAATGATTTTTTCGTATCAATAGCTAAAGCTGCTGCTCATAGCCACACAAGCTCAGAGCATTACGATATATTACCTGATCCGCCTGCAATGCATAGCTTCTTTTTCGAAAGTATTTCTGCAATGAAAATTATTAAACTAATAAATTCTCTCGATAACAGCAATTCTTGTGGTGTTGACAACATTCCTAACGCTCTGCTTAAGAAAGTTGCTTTCAATATATCCGATATATTAGCTTATCTCTTTAATTTCAGTGTCCAGTCTGGTGACCTGAACTCAAAAGCGCTGTGGTCATTCCCCTCTTTAAAAAAGGCGATCAAAGAAATATGCAAAACTACCGACCAATCTCTCTGCTTCCATCCATTGCTAAAGTTTTTGAAAAAGCAATGAAAAAGCGTATTCTTAATTTTCTTTTTAAGAACTCTTTTCTTAGTCATAGTCAGTTCGGCTTCAGAGAAGGTAAATCAACGGAAGACGCTCTACTTGACTTTCTTTCCTTCGTGAATAAAGCAATAGATGATAAAATGTTGACTGCATCACTTTTTGTAGATATCACAAAAGCGTTCGATATGGTGGATCAATCAATTCTTCTAGATAAGCTGAATTCCATTGGGTTTAGAGGGGCAATTCACAAATGGTTTTCTCAATATCTAAGTAACCGTATTCAAAGGGTAAAAATTGGTAACACTATTAGTAACCCAGCCACTACTAATATTGGTGTTCCACAAGGTTCTGTCCTTGGCCCAATTTTGTTTCTTATTTATCTGAATTCAATTTTTCTGCAAAATTGGAGCGGTCGTATTACAGCGTTTGCGGATGACTTGGGCATTTCATATAAAAATATCTTCTATGCTTGAACTTACCACAATGATAAACGCTGATATAGAATTGCTGAGAAAATGGTTTAGCAGGCACAAACTAATTATAAGTAACAAAACTAAATTGTTGTTTTTTAAACTAGCCACTCAAGATATCTCAGAAATATGTTTTAAATACCACGACCCGTCTTGTAAAAAGTTTGTCCTCTATTCCAATGATCCAAATTCATATAATCCAGTATGTAACTGCGACATGAACTGCTTTAAAATTGAAATTGTCAATAATTTTAAATATTTAGGCATAATAATAGACAATAAATTGAGCTGGAACGAATATTCAAACTCTCTAAAGACTTATTTTCAATCTGTTGTAAGAAAATTCTATCGCCTGCGTAACTTATGTTCATTTAAAGTCCTAAAAATGCTCTACTTTGGTCTGTTTCACTCTAAACTCAGTTATGGTATCTGTTGTTGGGGTGGAGCTTACAATGTCAAATTGAAACCATTGCTAACTTTACAAAAATGCATCATAAAACAAATTTTTAATGAAAGTCGACTGTCGCCTTCATTTGAACTATTTAAATCTGCTAATATTTTGCCTATTAAACACTTATTTTATTATAAAGATTTGGAAGTATTCTCTAAAAAACACAGCAACCTAATTTATCATACAGTGAGTCATTATAATCTCAGGAGAGTGAACTCTGTATTGATTGCTCCCTACCGCACCACTGGTTACCGGAATAGCTTTTCAATTGTAGCTTGTCGCCTATACAACATGCTACCTGCTAGCATTAAAGTCATAAACTATATGAAGTCGTTTCTGAGGCACCTGAAGTCCTGGCTTTTTAACTTCAACTTGGATAACATTGATTTACTCCTGCAGACTTTAGTCTAGTATCCTCTCCTTTCATCAAATTTTATACTTCTTCTATTTTTTTACCTTCTATTTTTCATTCTATCTGTCTTTTCTCTTTACTCCGCACATATTTAAAATTTAAAATTAAATGTAAGTTACATTTTAATATTAACTCGTGATGGGTAACACAGTAATTTATTTACTCCACCTATCACTACCTTATCTCTTACCTTATTATACTTATTGATATTAATGTTAAACTTTTTATAAAACATGTATTGTATTAAATAGATATTTAAGAGAAATGTGAATAAATTGAATTGAATTGAATACTCTGTGATTTCTTTCTATTGAACCGAGGGTCTCATAATGATAAGGCGTGCTAAATATTTGTTTAATGTTAAGCTGTTTGCAGATCTCCGACATCAACTCACTGGTAAATTCAGTACCCCTATCTGATTTAAGAACTTTAAAATGACCATAGATTAAAATAACATTTTCTATTAAGGATTTGGCAACGGTTTTTGCGTCTTTGGTCTCCATAGGACAAGCAATGACATATTTCGTTAACTCACATTGTATAGTTAATATATAACGTAAATTATTTGATAATCGCAAAGGCCCTACAGTATCTATTGATATTGTTTCAAAACTTGTTCCTGGTGTGTCTGTCAAAGTTAATTCCTCTTTTGTATGTCTGGTTTGTTTGTTTATTTTACATTGTTCGCAATTTAATATATATTTCTTTATCATTTTGTTCATGCTTTTCCAAATGCATTTTTGTTTCATTTTTAAATTGGTTTTTCTAATGCCCATGTGTCCTCCATGAGCCGAATTATGATATTCTTCAATTAATTTATTTTGTATATCATTATCAATTATTCTTGTTGGTTCATTGTATATTAAAATTTTTAAATTTTCATTCTTTTTTCTTTGTAAATTATTAAATATCTCTTTAAATTTATCCATTCTTATGGTTTCAAATATTTTATCGTTTTTACTGATCGATGGATTATCGCTGCATCTTGCAATAACTTCTCTATTATTTATATTAATTTGGGTACCCTTGTAGTTTCTATCAGTTACGAACCTTAATTTTATCATTTTGTTTATATCCGATTTGGATGTGCACTCCCAAGCAAAAAGTTGATCAGTCTTCTTGTTAGCAATGGCCGCATTCAGCGCAGACAACAGTTGGCAACTGTTGTGTAAAAATTCGCTGAATGGTACAAATTTGGTAGCGCTAACTAAAACTGATAAAGTATCGAACGCCTTTTAATCGAGCGAACAAATTCTATGCTACATGAACACAACTGTTTGCTTAACTGTCAGATGCTGTTACTGACTCTGTTAAATTAATAAACGCAGAAACAACGCAGCGAATTTAAGTGAGAAATCTTTGCAATTGAATTAAATTTACATAAAAATTAAATGGATTTTAACTTCTGACGTGTATAGTAGCAACACATTCAGAGAAAAACATCGTAAACTAAGGTAGCGCTACCATTACAGTTCACAACAGTTGTCTGCGCTGAATGCGGCCAATGTCACTTGTTTTGTCTGAATTTGTGTTTTGTGTATGTTTATTTGTAACCATACTTCTTGTTATAGCCAGTATTTTGCTATCATAATTTGCAGGTATTTTACTATTTGCAATGAAAACTCCATTATTTATTTCCTTATTGAGAACTCTACTATCCTTATCAACCCTAATATTTATGGGGACCACTGCTTCTGATCGAGCAGGTACTGTAAAATTTTTATAATTTAAAATTATTGGTAATGTTAATTCTTTTTCATTTATTAAAAATGTTACTGTGTACGTTTCAAAATCTATTTTAGACATATACTTTCTCAACATGTCACGCCCTATTATGCCATCCGTTAATATTGGAAATTCATTTTCTACTATGTGGAAATTGTGTGTAATTTCCTCCGTTTCAATTAAAAATTTTAAATATGATGTGCCTATGCACTCTATACTTTCGTTAGTTATACCAGTTATTGTTGACATATTTCTTGTTTCTATTTTATTTACGCTTCTTTTCTTGCAGAAAGAAATATCTGCTCCCGTGTCTATTAGGAATTTCAGATTCTCATTTGTATTTTTGCAATTTAATACAATAAAATTTGTTAAATTTTTAGTTAGTTGTAGGATCAGTTTTGGCCTCTGTGGGTAACAATTCCTGCTACCCGGCCATATCAGTTTCCCTGCGCATAGTTGCTGTTTCTAAAATTTGTATTTCTATTGAAATTATTACTTCTGTTATTATTGTTTATAAAATTATGATTATTATTTCCGTTATTTCCACGGTAAAAATTATTGTTATTTTGAAAATTGTTGCTTCTGTAATTGTTATTATTTCTGTAATTGTTATTTTGATTGTTGTTTTGAAAATTATTATTGTTTCTGTAATTATTATTTGAAAATTTCTGATTTCTATTTTGAAATGTATTATTTCTGTTATTGTTATTATCTCTGTTGGAAAAATGTTGATTATTGTAATTTCTGAAGTTTTGATTAAATCTATTATTTTGCTCATTATAATTTCATGAATTATTTCTGTTTTGTATATGTAAAATATTGCTTTCACCTGTTGAAAGATTTTGCTCAATATTCAAGCAACTTTCAGTTGCTTCATTAAAAGATTTTGGCGGATTTGCCTGTAAAATAGTTTGATATTCTGTCCTGATACCTTTTGAAAAACTATTAAGTGCCATACTTTCGTTGACCTTATATATTGCATCTTTTGTCTCTTGACTGGGTTTCTCTAAGCTTTGTAGCTCTAAATTGCTTAATTGCTTTGCTAATTCTGTTATTTTTTCTCTAAATTGTGAAATTGTTAGATTATTCTGTGATGTAGAACTAAATTCATTTAGCATTTGCTGTACTGTTTTTGGATTGCGATAAGATTTGACCAATAAAGATTTTAATTCAATCAATGTCGAAGGTCTGTTCAAACGTCCAAGTATACTTCTCACTTGGGTTGTTAATTTAAAATTGTAAACATACTTAATAAAAATGGCCTTATCATCATCTTTTATTAAATCATGAAGCAATTCTGCTTTCACTATAAAATCATCTAATTCTTCATAAACTCCTTTAAAAACTGGTAGGTTTTTACCTACTACATTTACGTCAAAGTTTGACATTTTTGGCAAATTACTTTCTTCCTCCCAAACTGATGATAAATCCAAATTTATTATATCTGCTTTTCGTATTATTAAATTTTTTATGATTTCATTCAATTCATAATAAATTTTATTAAATTCTAATATTAAATGTTTGCAATCTTTTAAAGTTTCATATTCGACTATTTCGTTTTTCAATTTTTCAATTGTTTGCAATTTAGCTTTTTTATATTCTTCATTATAAATCCGATTTGTACTTTTTCTTAAATTTTTCTTTAATTTTTCAAGAAATATTATGTTTTCTTTAATTATGTCCATAAATATATGTCATGACATCAAAACATTAAAATTTTTAATTTTTTATTTCACATGAATCACCCTGTGATTCATAGTGCCAATAAATCATGCATGCCAACATTTAAACATGTGTCTGCAATGATTGATTGCTAATAAGAGTACAAAGAAAAACTGAAACTGACGTTTCATTTTAATGAATGAAAAATATAATGGCGGTGGTGTTCGCGTAGTAGAAAAAAGTTTATTTTTTTTACAAGTATCGGTTGCGACTTAAATAATATAAAAAAAGGTAATTTTAATAAAATATAACATGAACATATTATAATCCGTGCGCGTAGTTTTCGTTTAGCATATATTCGGCAAAATTTATGCATTTAATTGAAGTTAAGTGTAGTGTTTTAAAGCAACAATGGAAAAGAAACAAATGTTGTTGTTGTTGTTGTTGGCAAAAAATTTTGTTTTGCTAAAATAGTGTTTGTGTGTGAGTGCAAAGAAGTGCAACGAGTTGTTCTTGAACACAAAAAAAATTTGCAAACTATGTGCGTGTTGTGTTTGCATATTATGAAAAGAAAAAAAATTGAGTTTAAGCAAAGTGCAATTAGTTTAAATATTACTAGTGAAAGCGAAGAAAATAATTTTTTTTTGTTTTTATAATCGTTACCAAAAAAATGGATTAATCTTTTTTCTTTAAATTCGATTGTAAATACAGTAAATTGAGCAAAAATTAATAAATGTAAAATAAGTGTTTTCGTATGTTTTGCCGTCGGCTTTCTAGTTTTTATTGTTTTTCAAAAAAAATTATTAAAGAATTCATTTAAATAGTTTGCAATTAATAAAAACAAAGAAAAGAATATAAAAATTTGTTTTACTTTTTGCGACGGCTATCCATTTGGGCTTCTAGTGCATCGATTTGTTCCCAGATTTCGGATGCGATGTGTCAAGGTGGTGGAGGATCACCATTAACTATGCGCCTTCTAGTGGCAATGGCCTTGCGTAGCTTTACCAGCTTGCCGCACCTCCTATATTTGGACTTCTGTGTTGCTGGTATTCGGGTCAGCCGTTCGTCTTTGTTTTGCTCCTGACGCCGCTGGTACTCCTTAATCGTAAGCCGCTTAGGCTGCTGTTGAGCGCAGCTGGATGGAACGTACTTGGGTGCGTCGCTGTTAGTGCCTTCAGGCACGTACTCCGGCACTGATCGTTCCGTCGTTGGTAACGTTTGTTTGCCGTGAGTTGGCAGGATCGCCATGTAATGTTTTAGTTTAAATTGTTGTGTTAAAATAGAAAAGGACCTGCCTCAAATTCCTTGCCGGCGCTTAATAACGCCACTGGCTCTAAATATTTAATATTTTTATTTTTGAATGTCAGCCGGCATAAAAATGCACTTAGGCTTGTAATAAAAAGATAAAGCTGATTTTAGGCTTGTAGAATTAATGATCTTTATTTTTCAAAGTCGGTGCTTATAAAGCCAAACAACGGTATTTTCTTAAATCTAAAAAGTGCATAATTCTATACATAAAAAGTACGTGAGTGACAAATAAATATTAACTTAATGTGTAAGTGAGTAATGCAAAATAAATATATAACAAAAATAATTAACATTGAAAGTGCGTGAGTGAAAGAAAGCTAAATATAAACTTAGTGCGAAAGTGCGTAATGCATATATATATAACCACGGGTCATTGTGCGTGGTGAATAACAATAAACATAGTTACAGTGCAATCAATAAGTTTGTGTACAGTTGGTTGCTTAACTCGGTGCACACTACACCGTTAAAAAGCATCTAAAATAAATTATTTGATAAAAAATTGTTTGCATCCATTTTGGGTTTGAGAACGATTGCAATACAGCACTCTCATCTCAACACAATCGGTTACACGCTATTGAAATAACTTACATTATGCTTAGCCGATACCAGGACCTATCTGTACAGGTTAACAGAAAAGTTAATTTTCAGTGCTTTTCTTCTTAAACTGTTGCTTTGATGTTCTAAGCTGAAGGTAAATCTCTGTAAGTTAAAAGTGAATTTAGTTATTAGTGGCAGAGAGATTATATAAAAGAGAGATGTCATAGAAACATTAACAGAACGTTAACATAAATCCAACGATCCGAATATTAATACGGTTCGAACAATTGGTTGCCAGCGTGCGCTGCCAGCAACACAGACTCTGCCAGCAGAAAAAAAAACCACCACCAAATGCGAGACAAGCAACAACGAAAAACAAAACAAATACTCCAATTGAATTTTATGAATGAATTGGAAAAAAGTTAATAAACACTATTTGTACTGCTACTTATTGGTATGTTTGTGTGCTTATGCAGAATTTGTTTTGTTTTTTGCTTGGCGTTGTTGTTATGCTTTATTTTATGCTTTTGATCGTGTTTCAGATATTTTTCTTGTTTGGCTGGGCTGAAATAAAAGAAAGAAATTGGCCAATTTGTTCTGTTTCTTAGCTTAGCCAAATATGAAACAAGTGAATGTCGTTATGGCCATGGTAGAAGGATAGAGGTATATGCAGCGCTGACTGTGCTCTCTTTCCATACTGCCATGTCTGTCAAATTTAGCTGTGTGGCGAATGGAAACAAAAGAAAATAAAGAAAAAGTTTTGCTTCGTTTTGACAATTCCGGCAGTATGCTCTCATCTTGTGCATATACCTGTATTCTTCTACCATGGTTATGGCTCAACAAATTATTTCAATGAGCGAAATAGCGAAAATTTATCTAAACTTATGTTATATATTTTATCTCTCTATGTACATACATATATATTTTAATATTTTACCTTTATATATTTTATCTATGTTTTGTAAAATTCTAATTTATCCATGCATTTGTATGAAAAATTAAAATTTTTCAAAATTAAATTATGACTTTTTAAAAACGTGACGTTTGCAATAAAAACCAGCATGTATTCATATGAGTTCGATAGGAGTGCGCTAAATTACCGCGAGTTGATCTTTTTGTTGTAAATTGAAAAACATATGAAAATTTTTAAACTTTTTATATATTTCTCTAATTTTTGCACATAAAGCCTTATTTTCGTTTGGATTTGAATTGCCCCAAAAGATGAGCTATACAACATAAAAATCGGATAAAAATTAACAGAGTTTTGATATTTTAATTTTTGAAATAATTTAATTTTTTTCTTATTTAGTGAAAAAAATCTTAAAAATTCGAATTTGAAAAAATTGCAATAAATTGCTATTGAAATGTTTTCTGAAACATCATTTAATAAAAATACAAACAAATTATGTGATTACGTTGAATAACTTGGTCGTTATTAAATTTTTTACTTGAAGTATAACATTTTGTAAATTTTGAGTTGGAGTACTTTTAGAAAAAAATTTCAAAAATTTAAAAATGTAAAATTTAAAAAATTCACGGTGGCTAAAACATAGTCTTATGCTATTTCAGGCAAAAAATTACAAAAACAAAAATTCAAATAAAAAAGTTATAGCTGTTGAAACTTGCTGTTTTTTTTTCAAAAATGCTCAAAGATTTTTGCCTTTCGAACACAAAAAAATTCATAAAAAATTGATATAAATATGTTTCTTAGTGAAAATGACTTCAACAATATAAAAATAAATTTTCTGATTTTATTTAGAAGAAATTTTGGAGTTCCAGGGCTACTAACATATCAGACCCTGGTTTTAAGGTAAAAAATATTAGAACTACCCCAAAAACCTACCAATTTTATTTTATGTTTGTGTGTCTATGCAGAATTTGTTTTGTTCTTTACTTGACGTCGTTGTTATGCTCTATTTTGTGCTTTTGATCGTGTTTCAAATTCTTCTTGTTTGGATACGCAGAGATGAAATGAAATAAATTTGCGATTTGTGCTGTTTCTTTACTTTCCCAAATATGAAATAAGTGAGTGTCGTTTTGGCTAAACAAATAAATTCAATATGAAAAATATTTTATTTTATAGGTATATAGATTCTATATACTCTATATTTACTTCTATATTCTATTTATATATCTGTAAATTAAAATAATGTAAAATCAAGGAATAGATCATACTTAATTACAAAAATTAACTATAATTAATATAGTAGGTATATTACCTACTATATATTTATGTTTTTCTAATTCAATTTTCAATTTTAAGCAAAAAAGGCAAAAAAACCACCACATATTTGTTATTTTATATTAAATATATTTATATTATATTTATCTATTTACCTATTAAAATTATCTTAAAAAATTTTTGTATGCATTTTGTTTTCAATAAACAATTTAATTTCTTTGGTTTATTTTTTTATTACATACATTTTATAAATACTGCATAATAGTATGTATATATTAAATTAATAACATCTTAAACGGGAAATATTTTTAGAAAATGTTAATTTAATTCATCTTATAAATTAAATATTTTATAATGGTAGTTTTGTGCTTATGTATATATATATTTGGGCATTTTAATTGTTTTTATTAATTTGTTTGTAGCATTTTACAAAATAATATCCACATATATGTATATATAATATACATATTGAAAAATATTGAATTATCTGACATCCAACTTTTCATTTCTTCCATTTAACTTTGTTGTTTTTTTAAAAATAACATTTATAATTTAAATATGTATTGCATAATTATGTATATTAAGATTGATAACATCTTCAACAGTAAATCTTTTTTAGAAAACTTTAATTTAATCAATCTTATTAATTAAACATTTTACAATTGTTTTTTTTTTCGTTTATGCATATATAAATTTTGGCATTTGAATTAATTTTTTATATATTCATTTGTGGGCATTTCATAATATGATATTCACATATATGTATTAATGTTCCTAATGAAAAATATCGCATTTTGCTGACTTAAGCAAAATTTGTAAAAATTATATACCCCTGGTTTTTTAATATTATTGTTATTTTGAGGAAAAGCTTGAGGAATTCATTGCTTCAGCATCATCGGGACAATGCAACGGAAAGTTTTACAGTTCTGAATGGTCGACTATATGCTTATATTATTCTGATATATTATTCTGATTATTCTGAAAATTTATGTGACAAAAATTTAATAAAGCGTCCTGTAGCTAGATATTGCAATAAAATCAAAAACTTAAAGAACATATTACTTTTTTAGAAATTATAAAGCTTTAAATTTATTATAGTTTATAGTTTAATTATAGTTTAATTTTTGCCCTGCTCTCAATGATATCCTTTGTTAATGATATCTTCCAGGAGCTTCAGATAAAATTTGCTTTGCTTAGAAAATTGAACCAAAAAGATTGCAACTCTATAACAACACCGATCCAAGAGAGAAATTAGTTATGTAACTATCCGCAATAATTTTTTTCAATTTAGTTTCTGGCATATAATTTTTTATCGCAATAAAACGATAATGATGTTATGTTCGAATAAAAGTTAAAACTATTCGTGAATGGTCTTCCTTCTTATTTATCAAAGTGTCCGTTTGGACAATATGAGAAACTATAGCAAGAACATTTGAGAAATCTACTCTGCAAATAAATTCCTTAAGTCTATTAGAAACTACAGTGAGTCAGTTTATCATTATGTATGGACTAAGGTCGAAGTTTGTTTATAAAATATAATGCATCAAAAACTATATTGTCTGTCGGCTCCTATTCAGAAGCTCGTAAGATGAATTTTTAACATTTGTGCAATTTTACAATTTTCAATATACAAACACTGTTTCGAAAAGTTGTCAGAAACTAAACTTAAGGCTAGCAATACATGAACATTAGGATATTTGGGAATGTTTTTTTATAAATACCAAAACTTGATAATTTTGCAAAATTTCACTTTTTGCTAAAATTGCATAGCGGCTAGGTTCTTTAACGTAATCGCTCCATTTTTTTTCTGTGTGTATTTGTCATAGTTTTAGGATAAATATACACTCGAATGGGACACAACCGCGCACTTAAAGTAAAGAGCACATTGAATTTTCACAATTTCATATTCTCCAATACATTTGGCAGCCACTACTCTAGTGTGCAATTTGCTAATTCTTATATTTTGCGCTTTTAAGGCCAGCAAAACATAATAAATTAACTTTAAGTGTGCGGTTGTGTCCCAAATAAAACAGGTTAAAATTTCAGAGCGATCGGAATAAACTTTTTTGTGCCTAGATGAGCTTTATTTGACTTTTTTAATTTTTTCTTTATATAAAAAAAAAATCGCGAAAATCCAAATATGAAAGTGTTGCAATTATATCTAGTGAATATTTATCCTAACAAAAATACACTTAAAAAATGGACGTAATGGACGTAAAGAACCTAGCCGCTATGCAATTTTAGCAAAAAGTGAAATTTTTCTAAAATTTCAATGTATGGTATTTATAAAAAAAATACTCAAATACTCAAAAATTCAAAAAGGAAAAAAATATTTACAACTATATATGTTTTCCTATTTTTTAAGAATTTTTTGTGCTCGAAAAGCCACTTTGAAGGATTTAAAAGAAGTCAAGTTTCATCGGGAACTTTCGCTTCAGAATTTGTTTTTTTTTTTTAAATTTTAATACAAAATAGTGTAAAACTGTGCCAAAATTAATCGTTATGTTTTTTAAATTGGATTTTTTAAATTTTTGGGAATTTTTTTCGTAAAAATACCCAAACTTTATATGTTCAAAAAATTTCACTTTTTGCTAAAGCAGCTATGTTCCTGAACGTAATCGCTCAATTTTTTTTCTGTGTATATTTTTTAATAGATTTAAAAAAATATCCACTCGACTGCATTGGAATACTTTCATAAGTACACCACAATGGACAGACAGTTTTAAGATTTTGAAAGTCTTTCCATTTTTGCATCCCGTTTTCTTTTTGTTTCGGTATAGTTTATCTTTGCTTCGTCGGATGAAATTTTTTCTTTTAACCACCTTGCATTTTTCCGTATCAGAACGGTTATAAGGTGTTCCAGAATTAAGAGTCTGTGTTCAAAACAGTCTCCAGTCACATCAAACCATTCAGGAGCTGTAACGTCTGTACTCTGTATGCAACTTTTTATAATTCGAGCTTTTAAATTTGGTTCGTGGCAACTTTTTTCAAAGATATATTTATATATCGATAAATGTTTTACGCAAATATCAAAGAACTTATCAGACGGATTTTTCAAAAGTAGCCTACTGTCGCTATAGTTTTTGTTTTCAAGAAAAGTTTCCGAGTCGAAAGAAAACTTTTCCAACTTCAAAAGATTTTCTTTACAACTTTCGCAATGTATTTTGCTTGCAAATTTTGCCTTTAAGCCATACCCCACAAAATAACGACCCACTGAAATTTCCAACGGACTAAGGGGTGTTACATTCAGAATATCTTCATTAATGTCTTCCTCTATACTTGTTTCACACGGAGAGTTTGGCAGATCAGAAGATAGAATTTCATCTGAAGGGTTGAAATCCCATTCCAACAGAAGATCATTGTCATCTTCACAATTTTTGTTGCGACTTCTTGAGTTATGAGTAAGAAGCTTCATGGAAAATATCCTTGCAGAGAGATATTGCACTTCTCTCACGGAAGGTTCTGTGTTGTTGCCTAGTTGCAATCTTAGGACTGAGAAGAAATTTTCTAATGAGTCTTGGTTTAACCTACCAAGCATAACAAAAGTTATTTTGGGGTCTTGAAAGAGATCGTCTGTAAGTTTTAGAATAAAATGAAGAGTGAATATTAAACCACTAATGCATTGTACTTTTGAATTAATTGGCAGCTGAAGGTTTTCCAAGAAGGAAATGAATTCCTTAATTTGTTCAATTTTCTGACAAATTCTTGTAAGAGGTCTCTTATTAGGGTTTTTATCTATAATATTTTTACTATCGCAATAATCGAAGCCATTATTGCAGTTTACTATGAAATGCAAAGTGGCTTCAGCATTCGCCTTGTTTTCTTGCCTTGAATATAGGTTTTGTGCAACACAATGACGAATGCTGGCAGTAACTGCATTGCTAAGCGTTTGAACTGGTACTTCGACTCTTATTTTGTCGAACAATTTGGGATATGTGTGTTTATCCGTTAATTTCGGAATCATTCTGAATGTTTTGGACTTGTCAATTTCATATGTCTCTTTCAAGACCTCCCAACTTGCCACCCCTTTAGCAGTACCTATATCGCGGTCAAGCAAAGTATTTCTCATACTTTTAAACAAATGACAATAATCAAATAGGACAAAAAAAATTTTTTCACTACATATGATGAAATTTGTGTTGAAATTGTTTGTTAAGCTCTTAAAGCAACTTATATTTGACTGACCCTGATCCCCTATTATAGCCCTCAAATTGAATCCACAGTTTATAATGGATTGCATAACAGTCCAAAGGGTTGTTTGAAGAGCATCCGCTGAAAAAAAGATATGAAAAATTTCATTGAAAAGTAAAGTAAATCAAAGAAATGTGAAGTGAAGTGAAGTAAGCAAAGTGATTTAATGTGGAGTAAATATGAGAAGGACATACCATGCATTCCTCCCGCTGTACAATAAAAACTGTGCACATACTTCCAGTGGTCCATCAGCCCTTTGACCATGAAAGCCAAAACTTTTGTGACAAGAACTGGGTTTCGTTTTCCGTTGCCCAAGTCCACGAAGCCATCAACCTGGTCCTGTACCAAGTTATATTCTAACTCCTTCCTTAAGATCACTTCATCAAAAAGTAAAACACAGTTTCTTGACTGCACGCTCATACTTCCAGCTAATTTTTTGAAATGGTTTTCCATTTTTTCGGTTATCCCGGGCATCACAGTCTTCACCGGGCGCCATCTCCAAAGAGTTTTTGGGCAGGGAAGGTTGAAGCTTAGTTGTTCTCTGAGGAATTTAAATGCCTTTGTGGACTGAAAATTTATTGTTTGTAACATCTCTCGCTCGACTTCAGAATACTTGTGAACTTTTCTTTGGTTGGTTATGAGTCTTGCAAAGATAGCAGCGTAGCTCTCTGACTCATTTGATGCCTTCATTTCTTCGTCAGAGTTCTCCAAATTTTCAATTTTCAACTCAAGGGACTTTATTTTATTGATTAGTTCCTCTTGAACTTTTTCATGTAAAATTTCTTTTTCCATCAAGGTCGTTTTTATTTTTATTTTTTCTTTTCTATAAAATTCTGCTCTCTTGCAAGATTTGTAGCAATTGTCACAAACTTGTTGTTCTGGTTGTAAAATCTCCACATTTCCATATAAATTATTAGGAAACGTATAAATTGAACACTTTCTAGAGTCATTGCTGCATTCAGCAACAGAGCAACTTCTCCATCTTTCAGGAATATGAGCATTCAGTTCAGGAAAATTAATGTCTTCATCATCGTGCCCTTCAAATTGAAATAAAACGTAACATAGTGTAAGTCATACAAAAAACACAAAATATAGAAAATGTCTTTACTCATGTACAAAAAAAGTGACGAGACTCTAAATATTTTTTATGACGAATATTTTTCGTGACTCAAAAAATGTACCCTCAATATCAAATCGCCGCCTAAGAAGTTTCACTTCACAAATTAAAAAATCTTTTGATTATCCACCTAATAACCCCAAACTCGAATTGTACTTAAGAGAGATTTTAGGCAAACGAGGTTAAAATAAGTTCATATTATAGAGGATGGTTTTTAAAAAAGTTTATTTATATTTATATTATACTAGCTGAAACCGGGCGTGTTGCTGCCACTCTCCCTTGTCAAACGCCCATAAAATGTTATCAGTTAAACAGCATGTCTAAATTGAGGTAGAATACTGAATTCCGAGACTGTGCGACATATATCCACAAAGTTATTCGATATAACAAATTTGGGTTGCATAGGAAGTGCCACGCCCTCTTGATTACCGCTCATAGAATGTAATCAAATAAACTGCATGTGTACATGGAGGTTGAATACCGAATTCCAAAATTGTGCGACATATAACTCCAAAACTATTCGATAGCACAAATTTGGGTTGTATGGGAGGTGCCACTGCCCTTTTCCTAACGTCCATAAAATTTTACCAATGAAACTGCATGTGTAAATTGAGGTCGAATACTGAATTCCGGCGTTGTGCGACCTATAACTCCAAAGCTATTTGATAGCACAAAGTTGGGTTGTATGAAAAGTGCCACTCCCCTTTGCCCTACTCTCATAAAATGTAGAGGAATGAAAGTGCATGCATAAATGTAGGTCGAATATCGAATTCTTACGCTGTCAACCTATAACTTCAAAGCAATTCGATATCGCAAATTTGGGTTGTAAGGGAGATGTCACGCCTCCCTGTCCAACACCCATAAAATAAAACCATTGAAACTGCATGTGTAAATTGAGGTCAAAAACTGAATTCCAAAACTGAATTCCTATAACTTCAAAGCTATTCGATATCACAAATTTGGGTTGTATGGGAGGTGCCCCTCCCCCTTGTCCACTCCCATAAAATTTCATCACGTCTAAATTGTGGTCGAATACCGAATTTCTAAGCTGTGCGACCCATAACTCTAAAGCTATTCGATAACAACAATTTTTTATATATATGTGGGAGGTGTGGCATTTCTTCTTAAACCATCTCGTACTCAAAGCAAAGCGTACTTACAAAATTTCAGCTCAATCGGACCAATAGTTTCGAAGTATTTTGATATTTTCTTAAAAGTAAGCGTAGATGAAGTGTGACCACGCCCATTTTTATCAAAGTTAATGATAGTTATCATACGAACTTATTTACCAAATTTTAATTCAATACGACCAAAACCGTCTTAAATACAGCATTTTTATTGATTTTTGGGCGACAAAAGGGGGTGTGGCATTATATTTTTCCTAAACCAGTAGAAGGAAGTATCCAAATTGGTTCAGTCGTTTTCAAGTTTTAAGCATCCGAACAAATCACGATTCATTTTTATATATACAGATATTGATTTGTGGGCGGTAAAAGTGGCTTGAAAACATTTATGTATAGTGACTGCCTCTTTGAGCACCTACACAGCAAGTTCCACTATAAAAATGCGTAGAACTCCAGAATTGCCATGATTTCGAAAAAGTGGGCGTATATATATTGCGACCACGCACATTTTTTGTACAGTTACTAACAGTAACCATCTGAACAAAATTACTAAATCTTAGTTTTTTACGATCGAAACCGTCTGATATATATCCCTTATTTGGTTTGTGGTCGATAGCGCAAATTTGGCTTGTATGGGAGGTACCACGCCCCCTCGTCCAAACGTTACCAAACCTCGCAGGAACACTCACTCTCCTCGGCAGACGTTGTTCTGCCATAGACCGCCTTACTGCCATATACGAAAATGTCGAATAGCTGCCGAAAGTAACCATATGAACTAAATAGCCAAATTTTAGTTTAAAACGATCAAAACCGTGCGAAATATAACATTTTTGTTGTTTTGCAAGCGGTAAAAAGGGGTGCTGCAAAATATTTCCCTAGAGCCATCTCGTAATCGAAACAAATCGAATGCCCAAATTTCAGCTCAATTTAGGTTAAGCCTGGCGCACTTTACTTCACTCGACGCTAACTCCCCGAAAAGTAAGTTTAACTAAAGTGGGACAGGCCTATTTTTAGTGCACTTGCCAAGAGTAACCATATGAACTGAATTACAAAATTTTTGTCTAAAACGACCCAAACCGTTGAAATAAAACGTTTTCATTGGTTTGTAGGAGGTAAAAGGGGGGCGTGGAAACCAATTTTTAGTTCAGTTGCTGACAGTAAACGTACAAACTAAGCCAACATTTTAGCTCAATCGACCCAGTAGTCAATTTTAATGATTTTTCAAAAAGTGGGTGTGGCTATAGAGCGATGACACCCTTTTTTTAGTACAGTTGCCGAAAGTAACCATACAAACTTAGGTATCACATGTTAGTCTCATACGGCCAAAACTGCTTGAAATATAGCATTTTCACTGATTTGTGGGCGCAAAAAGGGGGTGTGGAAACCAACTTTTCGTACAGTTACTGTCAGTAACTACACAAACCAAAGTACCAAATTTAAGTCTTATACGACCAAAACCGTTTGAAATAAACCATTTTCATTTATTTGTGGGCGGTAAAAGGGGGCGTGGAAACCCATTTTTAGTACCGTTGTCGACAGTAACCGTACATACTAAATTACAAAATTTTAGCCTTATACGACACAAACCGACTGAAATATAACATTTTTATTGATTTGGGGGAAAAAGGGGGTATGGCAAATTTTTTTCCTAAACCATCTCGTACCTGAAACAAATCGACTGCAAAAATTTCAGGTCAATCGGTTCAGTAGTTTTGGAGTCTACAGACATCACACAGCCAGACACACATCGTTTTGCTTTTTATATATATATTGATTTGTGGGCGGTAAAAGTGGGCGATAAAACATTTACATATAGTGACCGCCTCTTAGATCACCTACACAGCAAGTTTCACTGTAAAAATATGTGAAATTCCGGAATTGCCATGATTTCGAAAAAGTGGGCGTATTTATATTACGACCACGCCCATTTTTCGTACAGTTACCGACAGTAACCATCTGAACTAAATTACCAAATCTTAGTTTTTTACGATTGAAACCGTCTGTCACCAGTTCAATTTAATGACAATTTAATTATCATGGTTAATGAATTTATGTACAAATTTTTTAAATTAATAAAATTAAAATGTTTCTCTTAGATTAAAACATAAAATAATAAATTTTTAATAAGTTTTAATTTTTTGGTCACGGTAGACTTTCTTGTGGAAATGCCCATATTTGCACTTGACTATCTCGAAATTTGAAAACTCCCACTCTCTTATGTTAATGGAAGTTAAATAAATAAAATAGTTGGATATAAATATCTTCGAAAAATGGATTGATATAAAAATAAAAGTATTAATGATTTCTAACATAAGCTGCGTTCCTTTCGCCTTAATATAATCGGGATAACAAATTTTCTTAATGAAACGGCATGAAAAACGACTCGTAGAGGGCACTACCGTTACAGTCAAACAAACAATCATGGTACAATAACTATCAGGTGCCATGAGAACGTGTGTCGTTCACAACTGTTGTGAACTATTATGTTAGCGATACCTTAGTAAACGATGTTTTTCTCTGAATGTGTTTTACTCTAAACGTCAGAATTATTTTAAAGTATTTTGTTTATTTTGTTTTCTTTTGTTTAACATTTGACAGTCGCAGCACGTGAGAAAATAAGTAGCTGTCAAGGCTGCCTAATAGTGATTGTATAATGCAAACAATTAATTCAAATGCAATGAAATTCAAAAATGAAATGACAGCTCATAAAAAAATACAGGTGCGGTTTTAAATTTTTAAAAGGCTATATCACAATTTTATATGGGTAGCAAAATAATCCTATTTGTTATAGGATTATTATTTTTGTTTTTGCTTTGCATGTACAAAAAAATTATCTGGATTATTTTGAATCGAATGGAACGCAGTTATAGTCTGATAATTGAATGTTTTTTATGCTCTCAGATGAATTGAAGATGGCAGCACTAAAGCATCTTAATAAAATTTTCCAACAACTCCTTCTAATAATTCTTAATGAACGTATTTGACTTTTTGTGACGTAAAAGACGTTTAGTGTCAATTTGACACTATGCATTACAAGCACATATTTATGTTAAATACCACTGAAGGCCCAATATTTTCGGTTTGTATTCATGTTATATTAAAATATTATTTAGATTTGAATGTTTTGGATTTGTTTGCCATACTAGAAATATAAAATTGAAATCATTCATAGAATAATAAAAAAAAAATTTGGTTGTTTTTCACCAACTAGGTACACTAAATTTTGGCATATTTTTTGCATAGTGTAATTAGATGAAATGGACAAACATAGGAATCGCAGTTACCACATCGCAAACTGTGGAGATTTTCACTTAATTTATACGGACAAAATACAGACATAGGCCCATTATCATAAACAAAATAAAAGTCAACTCTAAATTTAGTATAGGCATTTTTGAGAGTTTTTCAATATAATTTGTTGTCAAATAGCTTGCACTACATTTAGAGTTGACTTTATTTATGGGCCATAGTTTTTATTTTTTCTTTGCGTTATATTCTTAGCTTGGTGTCAATTTTACGCTTAACGTCGTTTGAGGAAAATTTTTTTTACAAGTTAACACTGACACCTATAACAATGTTTTCTATAGTAAAATATAAATTTAGGCACGATTCTTACACTGAGCCAAAATACCAAGTGTATTTAAGCACAAATAAGAAAGATATCAAGTTTTCTTTTTAAAAAATAGTGTCAAATTGGCACTAAACGCGTTTGAAGGTTAAATAAAAGATACTTGGATGCATAAAAAAAAATAAAATTATATTGTGTATGTAACATTCTTAGCAGACCGGCAGGTAAACAATTAAAGTTTTAATAAGTTTTTGCGTGAAAATGGACCAATGTTTGCATGTATGTTATGTCATATGAAATAGTGCAAAAATTATTTTTTAAAATTGAAATTATTTTGACCACAAATTTGCCTTTTTGTCACAAATAAATGCCAATTTTTTTGAGGCAGCGTGAAATATTTTAGACGTTTATTTAGGTAAACTATAATATTACTATATATTTTAACTGTATAACACTTACCAAGATTTTCTGTTGGAATCGAACCACTTTTGAGTTTTCGATTTCCAATGCAAGAAGAGTCAAAATGACGGCTGCATACTCTGGATCTTGAGTTAAGGAATTCTGAGCACACAATTTTTAGGTTGACACACCACTTCTTCATCATCGAAGAATCGGTGGGAAAGCCATATAAACGGATATCATCTGAGGTTTTACCCTCGCAATGTACTGCAGCACCATTATCACAACGTCACACAGTTTAATGTTTTTAAATGTATATATAAATATGTTTTTGATTTTCAAAATAGATATTTGATTGGATTGTTTTGAAAAAAACAGATTTGAAGAAAGTCTTGCTTTGAAAAAAACACTTGATATTATTATGCAGTAGAGAAAATCAAACACCTTACTTCAAATCCAATTGATAACTGATTACTTTATTACTTTTTAATATGGTTTTTAAATAAAATGAAAGATGAGTGAAGTCACATTCCAATCCATTTGTCATCAACTTAAAGAACAAAGTCATTCTCATATTTTATGCTGACACTTGATAAAGTTTAAGTAGGTTAAATAAATTATAACATGATACTATATCACAATATCACATTGTGGTCATTGTTCTTAGAGTAGTTCAATAAACTATAACATAATTATGTGTCTTCACTACACCTCCCCTTTTAAATAGAAAAGTCTTATAGAGGTCGTTGATCAGACGATATCAATAAGAGTTTTCTGTGTGAATACAAAATATAATTAATTTTAATCTTAGTTACAATGTTATTGATATGTTTATTATTTTATATAATTTTCATTTAGTACTATAAATTGGTTTAGTAATTGATTTTTTTTTTTTTTTGTGATTACTATAATTCAACTTATATCAACCTGAATGTATTAAGCTAAGTACACTAAGTAAAATAAGTAGTTTATGAAATAAGTGTATATAGCTTACAATAATATATACATACTTGTATAAAGAAAGGAATATATAAATTATTAAAAGATTTTTACATTTTGTTTGTTAATTTTCTGGTTCTTCTCTTTTATTCTTACAATAATATTATTTTTGTCATCTACATCAATGACTTTATACGGTCCCTGGTAAATTGAATCTAGTTTGTGTGCTGTGTTATTTTATATGAATACTTCTTAACCTATGGTTATGTTAATGTTGTTTAGGTTTCTGTCGTGTGATTGTTTTTGGTTTAGTTTAGCTTTATTTATTAAATGTTCTGCTCTTTTAAGTGCGGTTTGCAGTCGGAATTTTACCTCTTTTGAATAATTATCAAAATTATATACAGGATCTACTTTATCATATGGTATAAGTGGGTTATGGTTTGGAGCATTCGGGAAAATCAATTCAAATGGACAATATCCATGCACCGTTGAAGGTGTTGTGTTAAAAGTGTATGCAAAATATTTTACCCATTCATCCCAATCGTTTCTAGCTGCGTGAATATATGAACGTATGTATTCATTAAGTGTACGGTGTGATCTTTCTACTGTTCCTAGAGTTTGGTGATGGTATGGGGCTGACATTGTTTTTTCGATGTTCAGTAGTGTAAGAAGTTCCGAAAGTACCTGATTGTTATATTCAGTGCCCATGTCACTTAGTATTCTATTCATAGGTCCATAAATCAATATAAATCTGTCCATTAGTGCCTTTGCCACAGTTTTAGCAGATTTATCAGTTACCGGCACCGCCACTAGGTATTTGGTTAAGTCGCATATTATTGTAACAATATACTGATTTCCTACTTCTGTTGTTGGCAGGGGTCCTATGGTGTCTATTATTACCGTTTGAAATGGTTTTTGGGGTGTTGGTGTAATAATCATACTTGGCTTTAAATGTCTTGTAGTTTTGTTAGTCTGACATTGAAGACATTTCTTCACATATTTACTAACATCTTTAGTAATATTTTTCCAATAATAAAATTGTCGAAGTTTGTTAACAAGTCTGGTTGTTCCAGGATGACCACCAAACATGGGGTCATGAAATTTTTTTAGTAACAACTTCTGTTCTTTTTTATCTGTTACTATGCATATTTTTGGTGTAAGCGCTATTTGTATTTTCCTTATATGCTTATAAGCTTTTTGTTTGAATTCTTCTATAGTCATGAGGCTAAATATATCATCATTTAAATTCAACTGTATTTTGTTCAAGTTTCTACTTATTGCTTCTTTTTCAAGAATTGGAAAAAACTGACCTAAATCGATATTTCCATTAGCAATAGTATTTCCTATGTTAATTTTGGGTGCTAGCACTTGTTTGCCTCTTTTAAAAAATATAATAGGTTTTCCTTTGTTAGTGTTCGTTCTAAGTTTAACCCATTTCTTTACACAAGCGAAGCCAATAGTTTCGAAAACATTAGGTTTTTCGGGAATCGCTGTCTGAATTTTATTCTCAGTCTTGTTTCCTGATTGAGCTCGTGTTGTTACCATCAGAACATTATTGGTAGTTGGGATTGTTTTAATTTCGGTAAAATCAATTCGAGATAACGCGTCCGCTCCCGAATTGTCTTTGCCCTTGATGTGTTCAATAACAAATTCATATTCCTCTAGTTCCAATCGGATTCTTGTCAATCTACTAGATGGATTTTTCAAAGAATATAAATATGTCAACGGTTTATGATCACTACGTACAATAAATTTGTTACCATAAACGTATGGTCGGAAGTGATTAATTGCCCATTGGATAGCGATCAATTCTTGTTCTATTGTGGCTTTGTTTGATTCTCCCTTAGTAAATGCACGTGACGCATATGCAATTGGAAACTGCATACCATCTTTTTCTTGGGATAATATTGCACCGCAAGCGTTTTTGCTTGCATCGGTGGTTATATAAAAGATTTGTCGAAAACGGGATATTGCAGTATTCGTGGGGATAGTAAAGCTGTCTTGAGCTTCTGAAAAGCTTGTTCACAATTTTCTGTCCATACAAAAGGTTCCTTTTTCCTAGTTAGTTTAGTCAAATGTACAGAATAAGATGCAAAATTAGGTATGAAGCGTCTGTTATAGTTACAGAAAGCCACAAATCAGCGAACTTCATCACCATTCGTTGGTCTGGGGTAGCTCTTAATAAAATCATATTTGCTACTGTCTGGTAAAATGCCATTGTCAGTACATCTATGACTCAAATAAGAAACCTCGTGTCTGAAGAAAGTACATTTATCCGGATGCAATTTTAAGTTGCATTCCCTGCACCTTTGGAAAACTGTTTCTAAGTTCTTAAGCATATGTTTCACCGAGCACCCTGTCACAATAACATCATCCATATAAATAAAGGTTTTAGAAGGCGTCAAGCCTGTAAAGGCTAAATTCATCATTCTCTGAAATGAATTGGGAGCTACCTTCAGGCCATATGGTAACCGAGTGAAGCGAAAAGAACCATTTTCTGTTGAGAAAGAAGTAATCTGATGAAACCCTGAGGTTAAATCTAAACAACAGAAAAATTTGGCTCTACCCAACTGATCTAAGATATCTTCAACTCTGGGTAGGGGAAATTTATCAGCTATTAGCTTTTTATTAATTTGCCGGTAATCGATTACCAAACGCCATCGTTTATTTATAAACGCCATTGGGATTATTTGGTAATGATTTCTTGGGTACTAGTATAATGGGGCTATTGTAATTTGAAGCAGATGGCTCAACGATTCCATCCCGCTTGAGTTTTTCAACCTGTCTTATTATTTCATCTTTTTGGGAGTGTGGTGTACGATAATTTTTAATGTACACTGGATTTTGATCTGACACTCTTAATTTTTGAGTATAGAAATTATTAGTACTTATCTTTTCGCTTTCCAAAGCAAAGATGTCAATATATTTTGAACGTAATTCAAGTAATTCCAATTTTGCTATCCCGGGGAAGTTTTTCTCTAATTTGCTCAAAATAGACTGTCTTACTGTCTGGATTTGTCGACATTGTCTGTGTCAAGAATTTCATAATCGTCAAGTTTCTCATATTCAATCGATATGTTATTTAAAAATTTATTTTCGGAATTTGTGTTCATAATTCTTACATACGGAAATTTCCTAGATACTATGCATCCAGCAATATAGACTCCATCTTGTATCGATTGACTTGGAATCACTAAATCAGAATCGTCGTTATCAATTCTTATGACTCTGAAAACTTCGGCTCGAGCCGGTAGTGTTACATCACCATCATTTAGACTTTCAAGTAATTGAATATTTATTGGGTAATTTAAATTATATGGTCTTAATGAAAGCAGATTTGAGTTCATATCAGACCCGTACTGAATAGTGGCATTATAAGTTTTTAAGAAATCTAAACCCAATATACCCTGAAATGGCATCGGGAATGTATCTGATACCACATGAAATTCATGGGGAATTAAAAAGTTTCCTACCACCAGGTCAATTTGTACTGTGCCCAAAGATTGAATATTTCCTTTTCCTATGCCAGATATTTGAATAATATTTTTCGGGTTGAATTTCAATGAACTGAGTGCATTTACCTTGATTAACGAGATATCTGCTCCGGTGTCTACAAGCAACGTAGTTAAATTATTATTGGTTGATATGTGAATATTTATAAAACTACTCAAATTGAGATTCAAGGTGAATATTGATCCCGTTTTTAATTTTGATTTTGATGATCCCCCCCATATTTTGAGGTGAAATCTCGTTTTCCGAGATTTCATGCGTTACCCTTACTCGGCCTCTATTCTGTGAACTTCTATAACCGTTGTTTTGACTACCATGTCGCCCATTGTTGCCATTAGCATTATTATCACCGTTCCTTCTGTTATTGGGATTGTTATTCTGACGCCAGCCTTGGCCGCGCCCACGATAATTATTAGGTCCGCCATTTGGCCTATTATTTCCACGTCGCTTAAAGTAAAAAACCGAAGAATTCGAGGCTGAAGCCTCTGTACTTGATTCTACAAATTTGGAAATTACTTCATTCAAAGACGAAAAATTTCCAGTTTTAATAATGAGTTTAACCTCATCATTTGAAGCGTTTCGTGAGATTGCTTTGGCCGCATTTTGCCTTACCAACTTAACGGCAATTTCTTGGGGATAACCTTCTGTTATGTATGCCCCATTTAATTTTTTAGCAATTTCCTGAATTTCATCAGCGTATGCGGTGGCGGATTTTGTATTTTGCCTTAAGTTCATCAATTTTGAACACAATAAATCAGATGACTCACCCTTTATGGACGTTTGTAGTTTTGTCTTGATGCTCTGAATGGTACTTTCATCCGTAATTAAGTTCCTTGCTTGACCCTTAAGTTTTGTCTTAATTACTTCAATGGCAACTGCCTCATGTGTATCCTTAATTCGATCAATCAGCGTCAAAGCATCTAAGAAACTTTGCAATTCAGTTTCGTTACCACCAAACACTGGGACAATTTTCGCTGTCCTATCCAGTATGTCGTCTTCTGTTCGTGGCATTATAATTTCCCAGTTTCCTTCTGTGTCTGTTTCAAAATCTTCTTTTTCATCCGTTTCTAGTAATTCCCTATTAACTGGACAGTCTAATGTCAAAGGTATTTTTGTTTTAACGTTGTGTTTATGTAAAATTTTAATTAATTTATCTCTTAGAGCGTGAAAAATATTATTTGCTTCGTTTTTGTGTTGTGTTGTCAACCTTTCATAATTTTTGTGTAATTCTGCCCTAATAGCATTATAATTTTCAAATAAAATTTCCAAATGTTTTTCTATAGTTTCCTGTTTTGTAGGCCTATTCTGATTTAAACTTTTAAATGATTGCCCGAATTTAATCCGCAATTTATTTATTCTCTCAATAATATTTTCCCATTGCATAATTTTGACAGTTTAAAGTGTATGACTAAAACATCTACATATTTATTACATTATAATTTTTTTTTTTTTAACTTACTGAATATTCTGGTAGTAATTTTTAGATTTGTTGTTGTATATTTCTGTTATTCCTCATCATAAATTTACATATTAGTTTTGACAAATAAATGAATGCCAGGATTATAGCTGCTGCAATCGCCATCAGTTCAATAAAATTCATGTGCTCTGCTGTTTTTTGTTCGTTGTTTGGTGTTCGTTGTTGTGGATGAATTCGACAAGTTGCTTGTTGTTTATGTTGTTGTTATTATCACTTCCTTCAGTTGCTTTGCCAACCTCGTAGCCAGCTACCAGTAGAGGTATATATGTTAGGATTTTCTTCCACCATGTCATGTTTCTTGCAGTTGTGTTCTCAGTTGGAATAATTATTTGATCGTTCTTTGATGTCACAAATTTGCTTTTTTATCAAATATTTAGGGTTTTATATAACGCAATCTTGTTGTCTATTTTTTTTTATTGTTCACTTTGTTATACAAAAAAAATTTTTCATATTTCTTTTACATTCTTATACAAACGTTTGAATTCTTTCAATTTTATTTTAATTTTCTTAAGCAGTCTTTTGCTTTTGCTGTGTTTTTACTTGTTATGCAAACAAACGTTCAACAAAAAATTTCACATTTCTTTTACATTCTTACACAAACGTTTGAATTCTTTCAATTTTATTTTAATTTTCTTAAGCAGTCTTTTGCTTTTGCTGTGTTTTTACTTGTTATGCAAACAAACGTTCAACAGATTGAAAAAAAAAATTCCACGGTCCTGTCACGGTCGCCATATTATGCAGTAGAGAAAATCAAACACCTTACTTCAAATCCAATTGATAACTGATTACTTTATTACTTTTTAATATGGTTTTTAAATAAAATGAAAGATGAGTGAAGTCACATTCCAATCCATTTGTCATCAACTTAAAGAACAAAGTCATGCTCATATTTTATGCTGACACTTGATAAAGTTTAAGTAGGTTAAATAAATTATAACATGATACTATATCACAATATCACATTGTGGTCATTGTTCTTAGAGTAGTTCAATAAACTATAACATGATTATGTGTCTTCACTACAATATAAAAAGTCTATTTAAAAAAAAAACACTAAAGGCATAAAGCTCGCAATTATCACAAAATTATCAAAAAAAGGACACTTGGACAAAAGACACTTGAACGACGTTTCTCAATAGCACACGGACATAAAGAGAAAGAAATGTCATTATACAAATGCATATGTAGGAAAAATCTTACATTTTTTTATAAAATTCTATGAATTCATCTGTGAATAAAGCTTCCTTTAATAATCTTCATTACGCATGTGCAACCTCAATTCAAACATGTTAAATGGGTTTGTTTATAAAGATTGCTTATAATTTTATTCTTCACATATTAAAATAACTTAACAATAAACACTTATAATAACAACACTATAAATGATTAATAGTCTAAAAACTAAAGCTTTATGCGTTCATTGAGTGATAACGAGATATTTATTACTTAATAATTAACTCAAGTCATATATACTTACCTTAGCTACGGTCACAGAATAAATTTGGCCGAGGATAGAAGATCGCCAAAAAAAAAAAAACACGCATATGTATGAACATGGAAATATATAGTTGTAAAATTTGTGCCAATTGCATACAGAAGATTGTAGATAAATTAGAATTTTACAAAACATGGATAAAGTGTATATAGGTAAAATATTAAAATATATATGTACATAGAAAGATAAAATATATAACATAAGTATAGATAAATAAAATAAATATTCGCTATTTCGCTCATTGAAATAATTTGTTGAGCCATAACGACATTCACTTGTTTCATATTTGGCTAGGTTAAGAAACAGAACAAATTGGCCAATTTCTTTTATTTCAGCTCAGCCGAACAAGAAAAATATCTGAAACACGATCAAAAGCATAAAATAAAGCATAACAACAACGCCAAGCAAAGAACAAAACAAATTCTGCATAAACACACAAACATACCAATAAGTAGCAGTACAAATAGTGTTTTTTTCGTTGTTTCTTTGGTGGTGGTTCGCATTTGGTGGTGGTTTTTTCTCTGCTGGCAGAGTCTGTGTTGCTGGCAGCACACGCTGGCAACCAATTGTTCGAACCGTATTAATATTCGGATCGTTGGATTTATGTTAACGTTCTGTTAATGTTTCTATGACATCTCTCGTTTATATATTCTCTCTGTTAGTGGTTAGTTTCTTTACATTTCGTTTACATGCTAATCAAAGCAGACACAAAGAAAATTTCATATAGAGTATTAGAACAGCTGTTTTTTATTACAACTAACAGCCCTATTCTGCCAGCTTAACTAAGCTCACCACATTAACAAAATAGTTAATATTAACAACTTGTTAAGGTTTCGTATTCTGCTGCATATTTAAAAGCTCTTTTCCTTACAATTTTGTTAATGCCACAAAGAGTCTTAACAACGAATGAAATTAATGTGCTTAGATGGAAAATTGTTGTGCAAATAATAAAAATAAAAAAATACAAATCTATATATATAAAAATTGATGTATGTATGTGGGTATGTGGCTATATCACGTATAGACTCCAAAACCGCTGAACCTATCTTTATGAAATTTTCATGGAAACTGAACCCACATCTTGAGAGTGTTCCTGTGAGGTTTGGTAACGATTGGACAAGGGGGCGTGGTACCTCCCATACAAGCCAAATTAGCGCTATCGATCACAAACCAAAAAAAAGGATATATATCAGACGGTTTCAATCGTAAAAAACTAAGATTTGGTAATTGTGTTCAAATGGTTACTGTCGGTAACTGTACAAAAATGGTCGTAATATAAATACGCCCACTTTTTCGAAATCATGGCAATTCCGGAGTTCTACACATTTTTACAGTGAAACATGCTGTGTAGGTGCTCCAAGAGGCGAACACTATATATAAATGTTTTCGCGCCCACTTTAACCGCCCACAAATCAATATCTATATATATAAAAAGCAAAACGATGTGTGTCGGGCTGTGTGATGTCTATAGACTCCAAAACTACTGAACCGATTGACCTGAAATTTTGGCAATCGATTTGTTTCAGGTACGAGATGGTTGAGGGAAAAAAATTGCCACACCCCCCTTTTACCGCCACCAAATCATTAAAAATGTTATATTTCAGTCGGTTTGGGTCGTATAAGGCTAAAATTTTGTAATTTAGTATGTACGGTTACTGTCGACAACTGACCTAAAAATGGTCAGTAAAATGGTTTCCACGCCCCCTTTTACCGCCCACAAATAAACGAAAATGGTTTATTTCAGACGGTTTTGGTCGTATAAGACTTAAATTTGGTACTTTGGTTTGTGTAGTTACTGACAGTAACTGTACGAAAAATTGGTTTCCGCGCCCCCTTTTTGCGCCCACAAATCAGTGAAAATGTTATATTTCAAGCAGTTTTGGCCGTATGAGGCTTACATGTGATAGCATAGTTTGTTTGTTTACTTTCGGCAACTGTACTAAAAAGGGCGTCATCGCTATTTAGCCACTCTCAGTTTTAAAGAAATCATTAAAATTGACTACTGGGTCGATTGAGCTAAAATATTGGCTTAGTTTGTACGGTAACTGTCAGCAAATGTGCTAAAAATTGGTTTCCACGCCCCTTTTTACCGCCCACAAACCAATGAAAAAGTTTTATTTCAACGGTTTGGGTCGTATTAGACAAAAATTTTGTAATTCAGTACATATGGTTTCTCTCGGCAAGTGCACTAAAAATAGGCCTGTCCCACTTTAGTTAAACTCACTTTTCGGGGAGATAGCGTCGAGTGAAATAAAGTGCGCCAGGCTTAACCTAAATTGAGCTGAAATTTGGGCAGTCGATTTGTTTCGATTACGAGATGGCTCAAGGGAAATATTTTACCGCACCCCTTTTTACCGCTTGCAAAACAACAAAATTGCTATATTTCGCACGGTTTTGATCGTATTAGAATAAAATTTGGTTATTTAAGGCCGCTTTACATTGTCCTACTGTGTGTTACCACATGTGAGATAGAAAGTATAATTGAATTTCATCATGCTGTCATTTTTAATTTTTGTATGAAGAAATTAATTTTTCGCTTTTAGACTATCTCACAGAGTCGCACCGCATTTTTATACTTTACACTATACTAAAACGTGAAAATTTGAGTAATGAATCGGTTTTTAATCAATTTAAAGCCCCTACAAAGTTCAATAAGCTGTAAAACTGCTTCCTTCTGTTATTCCATTTGAAAATACATTACGAGCTTAAAATTTTCTCACCTAAATAATAAATTTCAAGTAAGTTTATGGTAAAATGCATCTCTGATGGGATAGAATGTGTGATGAAATTAGAAACAAACCAAAAAATAAAATGTGGTACGACATGCCAAAAAAATCAGGACACACGTTGCTTTCCGTTGTTTACACCATCTCACTTTCTATCACACATGAAAATTTTGACATGTGTTAACACACAGTGGGATAATGTAAAGCGGCCTTTAGTGCATATGGCTACTTTCGGCAGCTATACTGAAAATGGTGAATATATTTGGCATTTCTTGACATTTTCGTGTATGGCAGTAAGGCGGTCTGTGGCAGAACAACGTCTGCGGAGGAGATAGATATTTCCTGTGAGGTTTGGTAACGTTTGGACGAGGGGGCGTGGTACCTCCCATACAAGCCAAATTTGCGCTATCGACCACAAACCAAATAAGGGATATATATCAGACGGTTTCGATCGTAAAAAGCTAAGATTTAGTAATTTTGTTCAGATGGTTACTGTCAGTAACTGTACAAAATATGTGCGTGGTCGCAATATATATACGCCCACTTTTTCGAAATCATGGCAATTCCGGAGTTCTACGCATTTTTATAGTGGAACTTGCTGTGTAGGTGCTCAAAGAGGCAGTCACTATACATAAATGTTTTCAAGCCACTTTTACCGCCCACAAATCAATATCTGTATATATAAAAATGAATCGTGATTTGTTCGGATGCTTAAAACTTGAAAACGACTGAACCAAATTGGATACTTCCTTCTACTGGTTTAGGAAAAATATAATGCCACACCCCCTTTTGTCGCCCACAAATCAATAAAAATGCTGTATTTAAGACGGTTTTGGTCGTATTAAATTAAAATTTGGTAAATAAGTTCGTATGATAACTATCATTAACTTTGATAAAAATGGGCGTGGTCACACTTCATCTACGCTTACTTTTAAGAAAATATCAAAATACTTCGAAACTATTGGTCCGATTGAGCTGAAATTTTGTAAGTACGCATTGCTTTGAGTACGAGATGGTTTAAGAAGAAATGCCACACCTCCCACATATATATAAAAAATTGTTGTTATCATACAAATTCGGTATTCGACCACAATATTCACATGCAGTTTCATTGATTTAATTTTATGTTCATTGGTAAGAGGGGCGTGGCATCTCCCATGTAACGTACATTTGCGATATAGAATATTATTGAAGTTATAGATCGCACAGCGTCAGAATTCAGTATTCGACCTCAATTTATACATGCAGTTTCATTAATTACATTTTATGTGTGTTCGAAAAGGGGGCGTGAAACCTCCTATTTTACCCAAATTAGAGATATCAAATAGCTTTGAGGTTATAGGTCGCACAGTATTTGAATTCAGTATTGGACCTCAATGTACACATGCAGTTTCATTGATTACATTTTATGAGCGTTGATTAAGGAGGAGTGGCACCTCCCATACATCGAAAATTTGTGATATCGAAAAGCTTTTGAAGTTCAAGGTCGCACAGAGTCGGAATTCAGTATTCGACCAAAATTTACACATGCAGATTTACTGATAAAATTTTTTAGAGTTTGTCGGGGAGGGGAGCGTTACACCACCAACTTAACCCAAATTTGCGATATCGAATAGCTTTGGAGTTATAGGTAACTTAGCCTCGGAATTCAGTATTCGACCTCAATTTACACATGCCGTTTCATTGGTAAAATTTTAAGGGCGTAGGGAAAAGGGGAGTGGCACCTCCCATACAACACAAATTTGTGCTATCGAATAGTTTTGGAGTTATATGTCGCACAGTTTTGGAATTCGGTATTCGACCTCCATGTACACATGCGGTTTAACTGATTACATTCTATGAGCGGTGATCAAGAGGGCGTGGCACTTCCTATACAACCTAAATTTGTTATATCGAAAAGCTTTGTGGATATAGGCCACACAGTTTCGGAATTCAGTATTCGACCTCAATTTAGACATGCTGTTAACCTGATAACATTTTATGGGCGTTTGACAAGAGAGAGTCTAGTCTAAATATATAAAAATGTATGTGGGTATGTGGGTACGTGGCTATATCACGTATAGACTCCAAAACCGCTAAACCAATCTTTATGAAATTTTCAGAGAAACTGAAGCCACATCTTGAGAGTGTTCCTGTGAGGTTTGGTAACGATTGGACGAGGGGGCGTGCTATCTCCCATACAAGCAAAATTTGCGCTATCGACCACAAACAAAAAAAAAGGATATATATATGACGGTTTCGATCGTAAGAAACTAAGATGTAGTAATTTTGTTCAGATGGTTACTGTTGGTAATTGTACAAAAAATAAGCTTGGTCGCAATATACTTACGCCCACTTTTTCGAAATCATGGCAATTCCGGATTTCAACACATTTTTATAGTTAAACTTGCTGTGTAGGTTCTCCAAGAGGCGGTCACTATATAAAAATGTTACCACGCCCACTTTTACCGCCCACAAATCAATATCTATATATATAAAAAGCAAAACGATGTGTGTCTGTGTGTGTGATGCCTATAGACTCCAAAACTACTGAACCGATTGATCTGAAATTTTGTCAGTCGATTTGTTTCAGGTACGAGAAGGTTGAGCAAAAAAAGTTGCCAGACCACCATTTTACCGCCCCCAAATCAATAAAAGTGTTATATTTTGGTCGGTTTGAATCGTATAAGGCTAAAATTTTGAAATTTAGTTTGTACGGTTGCTGTCGACAACTGTACTAAAAATGTGTTTCCCCACCCCCTCTTTTTCCGCCCACAAATCAATGAAAATGCTTTATTTAATACGGTTTTGGTAGTATAAGACTTAAATGTGGTAGTTTGGTTTGTGTGGTTACTGCCAGCAACTGTATGAAAAATTGATTTCCACGCTCCCTTTTTCCGCACTTAAATCAGTGAAAATGCTATATTTCAAGCAGTTTTGGCCATATAAGACTAACATTTGTTACTTAAGTTTGTATGGTTACTTTTGGCAACTGTGCTAAAAATGGGCGTTATCGCTATAAAGCCACACTCACTTTATCAAAAATAAATAAAAATTGACTGCTGGGTCGATTGTAGTCAAACATTTTGTAATTTAGTTCATATGGTTACTCTCGGCAAGTGCATTAAAAATGGGCCTGTCCCACTTTAGTTTAACTCACTTTTCGGGGGGTCAGCTTGGAGTGAAGCAAAGTGCGCCCAGCTTAAGCTAAATTGAGCTGAAATTTTGGAAGTCAATTTGTTTCGATTACGAGATGGTTTAAGGGAAATAATTTTGCCGCACCCATTTTTACCACTCACAAAACGACAAGAATGCTTTCTTTCGCATGGTTTTGATCGTATTAGACTAAAATTTGGTAATTTAGTTCATATGGTTACTTTCGGCAGATATACTGAAAATGGTGAATATATTTGAAATTTCTTGACATTTTCGTATATGGCAGCAAGGCGATCTGTGGCAGAACAACGTCTGCCGGGGAATAAAAGTCTTTTAAATAAAAATATGTGTACATTTGATGTAACCACTAACTGCAAAAACGGGTAGACCGATTTAAGCCAAAAAAAAGGCAATACCCTCTTTTGCCGCCCCCAAACCTATAAAAATGGTATATTTCAGACGGTTTGGGTCGTATAAGACTTTAATTTGGTAATTTAAATTACTGTCAGAAATTGTACTAAAAGTGGTTTCCAAAATAAAATGTGGGAATTTAGTTTATATGGTTACTGTCGGACACTGTACTAAAAATGGGCATCCACGCCCCTTTTTACCGCCCACAAATAAATTAATATTCTTTACTTAAGACGGTTTTGGTCTTAATTGTAATAAACTAAATTTGGTCATTTAGTTTGTGTAGTTAATTTCGGCATTTTTTTGTAAAAATGGGCATGGTCGCACTTTAGCTGCTCCCAATTTTTTTAGAAATCTTAAAAATTGACTACTGGACCAATTAAACTAAAGTTTTGACTTAGTTTGTATGGGTACTGTCAGAAACTGTACTAAAAATTGGTTTCCACGCCCTTTTTACCGCCCAAAAACCAATAAAAAGCTTTATTTCAGACGTTTTGTGTCGTATAAGACTAAAATTTGGTAATTTAGTTTGTATGGCTATTTTCTGCCAGTGGACTAAAAAAGAACGTGGTCGCACTATGTTTACTTTTTTATCAGGAGATAAGCGTGGAGGAATAAAGTGAGCCCTGTTTAAACTAAATTAAGTTTTGGCAGCTATTTTGTTTTAAGTACGTGTCGGTTTAAGGGGGAAAAACGTTGTCACACCCACTTTTAACTCCCACAAATAAACAAAACTGGTATATTTTGGACAGTTTTTATCGTTTTATACTTAAATTTGTAATTTAGTTCATATGGTTACATTCGGCAACTACACTTAGAATGGAGAATATATACAATTTTTCTTTCGATTAGCATTAAAATTCGTATATGGCAGCAAGGCGGTCTGTGGCAGAACAAAGTCTGCCGGGGAATACTATTTTTTATATTTTTTTTTAAAAAAGGTTCAAAATATTCTCAAAAGTTGTTTTTGTTGTAAAAATAAAACCGGTAAAAATTGCATTTTTGACTACCTTCTATATGAATTAGCATTTATTTGCAAAAATTTTTCTTACTGTTTTCGTCATCAAAACAACAAGGTACCCTATTTGACTTTTTTGGCGGAGTTTATTGTTTCCAAAATGATATTGCTATATTTTTTACAAAATTTGTTTTACAAAAAAATCAAGTCTCCAAAATAATTTATATGAAAAAATTACCCCAATATCTCTTTCCAATCAAAAGTTATGGCTTTTATGATTAAGTTACATTATGATTTATCGAATAGCTTTGGAATTATAGGTAGCACAGATTCAGTATTCGACCACAATTTAAACATGCCGATTCACTGCAAACATTTGATGGGTGTTTGGAAACGGGGGCGTGGCAGCAACGCGCCGGGTTTCAGCTAGTATTATAATATTTATGTTTGTTCAATTTTTATTCTGAAGACTCGTAGTTAAAAACAATATATCTATATTTATATATTTTTTCATAGTGCATTTCTGCTTTTTAAATTAAAAAACTTTCGTTTATCGATTATTCCATACTAAACATTTGTCGCTACATTATAAAAAGACGTGTTGCATCAGTTTGTTTTTTTTTGTGAATTCAAGTATTTGTAGTGCAGTAGGCTTTATATTAATCAAGGTGAATAAGCTAATTAATTAGTTCCTAATAGAATCTAAAAGAAGAAGAAATAGTTTGCAAGATAAATGAGCAAGTGTTAAATATTAAATCAGTGCAAGAAGTCGAAAAACATGAGTTATTATATAATAACAATTATTATATGTTGCATGATTTTTGAAGCAAGTCTGAAAACATTCGGTTTATAATTTCATTGCTTTTCAACTTTTTCGCTGTTGCGTTGAAGTTGTGTTGGAATTGCGTTGACCAAGTGTGGAAAAGGCCTAAGAGTACAAAGAAAAACTAAAACTGACGTTTCAGTTTAATGAATGAAAAATATAATGGCGGTTGTGTTCGCGTAGTAGAAAAAAGTTTATTTTTTTTTACCAGTGTCGGTCGCGACTTAAATAATATAAAAAAAGGTAATTTTAATAAAATATAACATGAACATATTATAATCCGTGCGCGTAGTTTTCGTTTAGCATATATTCGGCAAAATATATGCATTTAATTGAAGTTAAGTGTAGTGTTTTAAAGCAACAATGGAAAAGAAACAAATGTTGTTGTTGTTGTTGGCAAAAAATTTTGTTTTGCTAAAATAGTGTTTGTGTGTGAGTGCAAAGAAGTGCAACGAGTTGTTCTTGAACACAAAAAAAATTTGCAAACTATGTGCGTGTTGTGTTTGCATATTATGAAAAGAAAAAAAATTGAGTTTAAGCAAAGTGCAATTAGTTTAAATATTGCTAGTGAAAGCGAAGAAAATAATTTTTTTTTTGTTTTTATAATCGTTACCAAAAAAATGGATTAATCTTTTTTCTTTAAATTCGATTGTAAATACAGTAAATTGAGCAAAAATTAATAAATGTAAAATAAGTGTTTTCGTATGTTTTGCCGTCGGCTTTCTAGTTTTTATTGTTTTTCAAAAAAAATTATTAAAGAATTCATTTAAATAGTTTGCAATTAATAAAAACAAAGAAAAGAATATAAAAATTTGTTTTACTTTTTGCGACGGCTATCCATTTGGGCTTCTAGTGCATCGATTTGTTCCCAGATTTCGGATGCGATGTGTCAAGGTGGTGGAGGATCACCATTAACTATGCGCCTTCTAGTGGCAATGGCCTTGCGTAGCTTTACCAGCTTGCCGCTCCTCCTATATTTGGACTTCTGTGTTGCTGGTATTCGGGTCAGCCGTTCGTCTTTGTTTTGCTCCTGACGCCGCTGATACTCCTTAATCGTAAGCCGCTTAGGCTGCTGTTGAGCGCAGCTGGATGGAACGTACTTGGGTGCGTCGCTGTTAGCGCCTTCAGGCACGTACTCCGGCACTGATCGTTCCGTCGTTGGTAACGTTTGTTTGCCGTGAGTTGGCAGGATCGCCATGTAATGTTTTAGTTTAAATTGTTGTGTTAAAATAGAAAAGGACCTGCCTCAAATTCTTTGCCGGCGCTTAATAACGCCACTGGCTCTAAATATTTAATATTTTTATTTTTGAATGTCAGCCGGCATAAAAATGCACTTAGGCTTGTAATAAAAAGATAAAGCTGATTTAAAGCTTGTAGAATTAATGATCTTTATTTTTCAAAGTCGGTGCTTATAAAGCCAAACAACGGTATTTTCTTAAATCTAAAAAGCTCATAATTCTATACATAAAAAGTACGTGAGTGACAAATAAATATTAACTTAATGTGTAAGTGAGTAATGCAAAATAAATATATAACAAAAATAATTAACATTGAAAGTGCGTGAGTGAAAGAAAGCTAAATATAAACTTAGTGCGAAAGTGCGTAATGCATATAAATATATAACCACGGGTCATTGTGCGTGGTGAATAACAATAAACATAGTTACAGTGCAATCAATAAGTTTGAGTACAGTTGGTTGCTTAACTCGGTGCACACTACACTGTTAAAAAGCATCTAAAATAAATTATTTGATAAAAAATTGTTTGCATCCATTTTGGGTTTGAGAACGATTGCAATACAGCACTCTCATCTCAACACGATCGGTTACACGGTATTGAAAAAACTTACATTATACCAAGCCGATACCAGAACCTATCTGTACAGGTTAACATCGATGTTAATTTTCAGTGCTTTTCTTCTTAAACTGTTGCTTTATGTTCTAAGCTGAAGGTGAATCTCTATTAGTTAACAGTGAATTTAGTTATTAGTGGTTAGTTTCTTTACATTTCGTTTACATGCTAATCAAAACAGACACAAAGACAATTTCATATAGAGTATAAGAACAGCTGTTTTTTATTACAACTAACAGCCCAATTCTGCCAGCTTAACTAAGCTCACCACATTTACAAAATAGTTAATATTAGTAAATATTAATAAGGTTTCGTAAAAGCTCTTTTCCTTACAATTTTATTAATGACAGAAAGAGTCTTAACAACGAATGAAATTTATGTGCTTAGATAGAAAAATGTTGTGCAAATAATAAAAAAAATACAAATTATAATATAATATTGAGTTTAAATACATTAAACTGAAAAATGGTAGAATTTTTTTTTAGATTAAGTGTTGATAATGAAATCTTTCAGTAGCCGTGGCAAAGTTTTCAAGCGCTTGCAAAGCCACAAGCTGCACTCGAAGCATCTGCTCATATCGAACATCTCTTCTTTCAATAGGCATATCGATTTTCACCGTGCATGGTGAACTTTAAAAGCTTTTATGTTGTAAATAATTTTTAAGAATACTAACATTTACATAACATAACAATCAGCTTAGCAAGAGCTCCTTAACTATTTTTTGTTAAGCTAACAACCAGAATAGGGCTGTAAATGCAGTGTATTGAACTTTACAACAGTGGCCACTGAGATATGAAATCTTAATCACAATTTTTAATTCATGAAGTCTTAAATTTTTAATGATTAAAAATTTAATATAAACTAAAAATTAAATTTTCTTAATTAGACACACATACATAACATGCATATTATATCCGAAATAAAATAATCCAACACATATAAAATATATAAAGACACATCCATACACATCCAAAATAATTATTTATGTCATTTAAAAATTGAAAAATTAAAATCTTAACAGTGATAGAAATAACCATCAATTTCATTGCTCAATTCATAATTTTTTGAATATTTTGCGATAATCGAAATACACACTTCTTCTCGTTATCCAAACTTGTTACATATGTTTGTAAAGTGAATATTTGATGCTAAAATCCAAATACTTTAATTTATCGACCTATTCTAATAAGTTTGCTGAAGTTTGTTGTTACAACAGAAAATATTCCAACTTATCGATTTTTAAAGTGAATAAATTCCAAATATTTTCAGCAATCGATTTTCAAGGTGCATACTAGTTGCTAATATAATAATATTTTTGTTTGTTCAATTTTTATTCTGAAGACTCGTAGTTAAAAACAATATATCTATATTTATATATTTTTTAATTTATTAAATTTTTGACCTTTTTTATATTAGATTATTGGTAGTTAAACGAGCTATAGGTCAGATTTTTCTAAAAAAATCAATTTTTTTTCTATCTAAAAAAATCAATGTAAATTCAGTATATTTATTTAATTTTTGTAAGTTCATGTATTTTAAATATTATGTCATGTGATTATATTGTAATTTGTAATTATTGTATATATTTTAGTGTTTTCCCTGATGATGTTTTTCAACGAAAAACGAAATATTGGAATTTAAATTTATATTAAATAAATTAAAAAAAAAGAAAAAATCTAACCTATAGCTCGTTTAACTACCAATAATTTATATATTTTTCATAGTGCATTTCTGCTTTTAAAATAAAGAAACTTTCCTTTATCGATTATTCCATACTAAACATTTGTCGCTACATTATAAAATATTTTCATTTGTCGATTTTTTTGGTGAATATTTGCTGTTCCAAAGAGGCCAATAAATCATTATCCAAATACTTTGATTTATCAGTGATAATTTGTACAAAAATCAAAATTTTAATGCTTATAGTTTCGTTAAAATACTCGTTGGTGTCAAGATCTATAAATTTTCATTCATCGATTTTCGCTATGCAAATTCACATTCTTCCGTTATTGATTCTTTCACAATTAAGATTGCTGCTGAAATTCTAAAATTTTTCAGTATCGATTTCTCGTTGTGAATATCTGCTGCTAAAGAATTCAATAACATTTTATTACCTATTTTTTCACTGTGAATATTAATTGTTATATATAAATCGTTTTTCATTTATTTATTTCGGAAAGAAAGTTCATTTGACTATTGAAATTAAAATAATCACTTTAATTGGTTTTTTTTTTAATTTGAGAGTTGGTTTTTTTAAATGCGATTTTTATTAATGATATCTTAATATATTATTTCATCGTTTTTTCAAAAAGTAAATAATTTATTGGAATCTAAAAATTTTTGAATTTAAATCCAAATCCTACCTTGGGTTTCCATTCCGAGAAAAGTTGTTATCGAGATTTGAATTTTTTCTTAATTCGATCTACATATCGAATCTTGTCATCGAATTTGATTTTTTCTAAACTATTTCTTACATCAAATATTTTAATCGCTAAATTTAAAGTCCAACTTCTTATTAAATCGATTTTGACTTCTTTTAATCCGATCTTGTTTATATCGATTGTGCGATATTTTTTCGTTCCGATTTTTTCTTTGTTTAAAAGTTGGTTAAATCATATTGATTACAAATTTCTAACGTATTTTTAGTTGATTCATAAATTTCTTGCTGATTTTTCTTAAACCAAAAAAGCTGAAAAGCCTTTCACCATTATGAGTGCACTGGAATCATTTATCCGTCTCACGGATACTTTATTTGAATTTGAGGCAGATTTTAGTGATGCGAATATTTCGGAATATTCAGTAGCTGCCATAGAAGTCCATAAAGATGAGATGAAGTCTATCTGGGCTAATGTAAAGTCGGCGTATGAAGCATGCTCGAAGGAGCTAGTTGCACCTAAAGACAAGGCAACTGAATGCGAGTACGATATAGAAACAATAAAAAATCGATATCATAGCTGCTATCAAAACTATGTTCTGTGCATTTCACGGCTCACTGAAAATATTCAGCTCAGATCAGCTAAGTCGTCTTCCTCTCCAAGGTTGTCTGATATTCCATCCAGTACAAATTTTCACTTACCTCCATGTGATACCGATGCATTCAGTGGAGATTATTTAACGTGGCCTTCTTTCAGTGACTTATTCACAGCCATCTACGTAAATAATACTCGGCTTAGTCCAGTTGTGACGCTTTTCCACTTATTCAATAAAACTCAAGGAGAAGCTCGAGATATTGTAAAAAGAGCTCCGTTAACAAATGAAGGGTTTTGGTCAGCATGGCATAATTTATGTGAACGTTTTGAAAACAAACGTATACTCGTCAATAGCCAACTAAAAATTCTATTTAAGCTTCCATTCATATCCACTGAATCTAGGCATGCGTTAAAAAGTATCCAAAAGATATCAATAATTGTATTACAACCCTTCAACTTAACGATATAAAGATTGATGATTGGGATTGTATCTTTATTTTTCTATGCTCCAGTAAAAAATTTTTTTTTATGCTCCAGTAATAAATCTAAAAATTTTTGAATTTAAATCCAAATCCAACCTTGGGTTTCCATTCCGAGAAAAATTGTTATCGAGATTTGAATTTTTTCTTAAATCGATCTACATATCAAATCTTGTCATCGAATTTGATTTTTTCTAAACTATTTCTTACATCAAATATTTTAATCGCTAAATTTAAAGTCCAACTTTTTATTTAATCGGTTTTGACTTCTTTTAATCCGATCTTGTTTATATCGATTGTCCGATATTTTTTCGTTCCGATTTTTTCTTTGTTTAAAAGTTGGTTAAATCATATTGATTACAAATTTCTAACGTATTTTTAGTTGATTCATAAATTTCTTGCTGATTTTTCTTAAACCAAAAAAGCTGAAAAGCCTTTCACCATTATGAGTGCACTGGAATCATTTATCCGTCTCACGGATACTTTATTTGAATTTGAGGCAGATTTTAGTGATGCGAATATTTCGGAATATTCAGTAGCTGCCATAGAAGTCCATAAAGATGAGATGAAGTCTATCTGGGCTAATGTAAAGTTGGCGTATGAAGCATGCTCGAAGGAGCTAGTTGCACCTAAAGACAAGGCAACTGAATGCGAGTACGATATAGAAACAATAAAAAATCGATATCATAGCTGCTATCAAAACTATGTTCTGTGCATTTCACGGCTCACTGAAAATATTCAGCTCAGATCAGCTAAGTCGTCTTCCACTCAAAGGTTGTCTGATATTCCATCCAGTAAAAATTTCCAATTACCTCCATGTGATACCGATGTATTCAGTAGAGATTATTTAACGTGGCCTTCTTTCAGTGACTTATTCACAGCCATCTACGTAAATAATACTTGGCTTAGTCCAGTTATGACGCTTTTCCACTTAATAAATAAAACTCAAGGAGAAGGTCGAGATATTGTTAAAAGAGCTCCGTCAACAAATGAAGGGTTTTGGTCAGCATGGCATAATTTATGTGAACGTTTTGAAAACAAACGTATACTCGTTAATAGCCAACTGAAAGTTCTATTTCAGCTTCCATTCATATCCACTTAATCTAGTCATGCGTTAAAAAGTATCCAAATATATCAACAATTGTATTACAACCCTTCAACTTAACGATATAAAGATTGATGATTGGGATTGTATCTTTATTTTTCTATGCTCTACGAGTCTTCCTGAGTCTTCAATCCATTCAAAATAAAACAGACATTCCAAAGTGGGAAGCTTTAGATAACTTCCTGACCAGTCGTTACCAAACGCTGGAAACCGTTTCAGATATTCGAAATCCAAATCCTTTTAAGAGCTCATCTAAGAAATCTCCTACAATATCAACACGCTCAAATTCACCAAGAAGAGTAAACACATATCACTCCAAGATTTTTGGTTCTCTTTGTAAGCTTTGTCTAGAAGAGCAACATCCAATTCGTCCATGTGCTCGTTTTCAAGACTTCAATATCGAAGAAAGAAACAATTTCATAAAGAAACATAAACTTTGCATAAATTGCTTTGCTCGTGGCCATAGTGTTAGAGATTGCAAGAGTTCATATAGTTGTTATACCTGTAACAGGCGACATCATGCGCTTTTTCATCGGAATAATCCAAGTCCAAATAACACTTAGTTAGTCCAAGTCCAAGTTACACTTTCTGAAAATCTTAATACTACGAAAAATAGTTCCAGTATAATTTCGGGCATGCAGCAGCCCCAGTTTCATTCAATACAGTCCACTAACTCTTTTATGCCTATTAATAATACTCAAACGTGTTTCTCTTCTAATTCCAAAGGCGTTCTTTTAGGTACCGCGATGGTTCATATATGCCATCTAGGTGCAACATTTACTGCTCGAGTCCTCATCGATACTGGTTCAGAAGAAACTTTTATTTCTGAACGATTATTTAAACTGCTTAAACTTCCATCTACTTCAATCCAAGCCCACATTTTCGGTCTTAATACTACTTCCGCCAAAGTTGATAAGATATGTTCATTTATCTTAAGCTCTCCAATAAATACTACAATTCACATTGAAGCTAGTGCTTTAGTTCTACCGCAACTCACAGGAAGTCTCCCAACATCTCCTATCTCCTTCAGTTTTCAGTAATCTTCTAGCATACAGCTCGCAGACTCACAGTTCTTTAAGAGCAATCGGTTTGATCTGCTTATTGGCGACGATCTTATTCCACTTATTCTATTAACTGGAATAAAACACAATATTTGTGGTACCTTGTTAGGCCAGGAGACCATATTTGGTTGGATACTAACTGGGCCTGTATCCAATACATATATTTCTTCATTATCCACAGGCGTGTCACACCACAATGAAGCGTCACTAGACAAGACACTTTCTCGATTTTGGGAGGTAGAGGATCTTCCGAAGAAACAATTCCTCGATCAAGCTGATCGTTTTTGTGAAGAATTGTATGTTCAAACAACAAAAAACAATAATCGTTATGTTGTCTATTTACCATTCAAAGTAGGGTATCTAGAGACTTTTAAGCTAGGTCATTCAACATCAATTTTACATGGGCTAAAAATCATACTTTCCAATCCAATTTTTACTAAATAAAGATTGATTATTAAAAAATCCTACTTTTAAAACTCGATACAATGACGTTGTTTGCGAATATCTAGACCTTGGACATATCCGTGCAGTTCCAAAACCGGAAAATGAATATGCTCCAAAGTATTACTATTTGCTTCATCATACTGTCATCAAACAAGACAACTCCACTACGAAAGCACGCGTCGTATTCAATGCTTCCAGTCCATCATCCAATGAATAAGCCTCAATGATGTTTTATACACCAGGCCTGTGTTTCAATCCAATCTCAATATATTAGAGTCTTCAAGCACAATGGTTTGCGTTTGTGAACTCAAAACGCTTGCTGGTGCTCATGACATCGATACCGCAGTGTGATCACGTGATGAACTCCTATCCAATTGCCTTAAGAAGTGGCAAACATTCAGATCCAATTATCCACAAATAAATGGCATAAATATTCCAATATGGATAATATATTCTCCAGAATATAGAATCCGACTCCACGAATTTTGTGAAAAAAACACAGGTGGCCTACCAATCGCTCAAAACACAGTGTTTGGGTGGACTCTTTCCGGTCCTTGTGTCTTTAAAATTTAAAATTTTCTTAATTCTTCCATCCACGTATATGCACACACTAGGGAGTCCAATCTTTACCAAAGAGCTTTTCTCGATCCCGGGATGCCGGGACTAGTTCAGGATTGAAAATTTTAAGAAGTAAATAATTCAAAACGATTTTAATACAATTTTTTGTTATTTATTACTTGAAACTAAAAAATGTAAATTAATTCATTTATAAAGTAAGAAAAACAAAACAAAACACATTAAGGATATTCACAATTGCGTGGTTTTCAGTATAGTTAAAAAAACCTCGTGGTGTTGTACCACACTTTACCGAGCGGTTTTTATATTTTTTCGTGCTTTACATGAAATCTCAAAAGTGTGGTAATTATAAGTAGCCCAATGATATGTTTAACGAACGTGGTTAATGTTCCATAATCGGATGCCAGTTATTTTCTAATTGCAAAAATTAAAGAAGCTAACAGTGCAAGTTAAACTTTTTTATGCCATATATTAATAAAATATATCAAATGGGATAGTTAATTTATTTGCATAGTAACAAAAAGCTATAGTGAGAGGTTCCCAATCACAAGTTTTATTTTAAAGGGTGCTCATATTTCGATTTTCAACTATGGCAAAAAAAACCATACTACTATACCACACAATTGTGAATACCCTTATTGTTAATAAACACAAAAAAAATAAATAATATTAATGACTAGCACATTGTATTAATTTAACCCTTTCAGTGGATATGCTTAATATATTGGACACGTCAGACAGTAAATTTTATATGTATTTATTTTGAAAAGCATTTTTTTAAATAAAATCGCTTGGTTCTATGAAAAAAGATGAATCAACATGATAAAAATAAATTTAGAGATATATTTGACATTAAAGTCAGTTGGCTTTTCGTTTTTGTGGCGAAGAAAAGTAAAAAAAAATGTGTTTGGCCTATTTTATAAGAAAAAATAATCCGGACGAAAATCAAATTTATGTTTTTTTATCTTTTAATGGCTTTAATGTTAAGAATTTTAGGAGGGTTTAAAAAACAAAGATCTAATGGATTGAGAAAGATTAAAAAGATTAAAAAAAGACTGTACCGAACAGGAGTAATACATTTTTTTTTCTTTGTATAAGCTTGTTAAACGAAAGTAGCGCAGGTTAAAATAAAATGAATTTTCATCTTTTAAGAACCTAAATGATAGGACAATTACCTCAAAAAAATTATTTTGTTCTTAGTTTATCCTAGCCATTGAAAGGGTTAAAGAACAAAAAAAAACTAAAAAAAAAAACAGAACAGTTTAAGGTATTAATATATAAATGTTACACTTCTATTTTTGTACACCGTCTTTATGTTTTTTTTTTTTGTGTTTAAGGGAAATTAAGGTTGGAAAAGACTTTTCCAATTAACAGTCCTATTCTGGGAAATTAACAGTTGTTAACCACTATTTTTTTATATTTCTATATGTTTGTTGTTTTCAAAATAAAATTTGAAGCTAAAAAATTTTTTTAATGAAATTGTTAATAACTGAAAAGCAGTTGACAATTTTTATCAAAATTTATTATTTTTGAGCTTCAAATTTTGTTTTGAAATCAAAAAGTTACAACAAACACATAAAAATACTCAAAATACTGGTTAACAATTGTTAATTTGCCAAAATAGAGCTGTCAATTTTCTGTTTTAATAATTTTTAAAGTAATACATTAAGCAGGTCAACTAGTTTTATTTTTTATTGAAGAGTTTTGTTCGAATATTATTACGAATATTGCCCGCTGATGAGAAGCACCGTTCTGATTCTATGCTAGTTGGAGAAATAGTTGTAAGCAATTTGTAAGTTTTGATCACGATTGCCTTCACCATAAAACAAAATTATTTTCTAAGTCAGAATGTCTGACAATTTTTAAATACATAGCTGACTTCCCGATGTTGCAAATTCTTCTAAGACTTTGCAAAGTCTTTGCTTCATTGATTCACACTCATCGTCCCAACAATCTTTTTCAGCCTCAATAAAAGTTTTTTCTAATTCTATATTCATATTAACTTAAAATGAAATGTTTGCATTTACATGAATATTTGTAATATAAATTTTTTATTTAAAACTCCCGGGATCCAGGAAAGACAATCCCGGGATTTAAAAGGACTTAAATCGTCCGGGATTGACTTCCCTAGCACGCACGTACTATTATATTGAATTATTGAAATTATATGCAAATGCACATCTTTTACTTATATTTTTTATAAAATTTATATTATTCCTTATACTTATAAAGTACTATATATATCTAATTATATTCATTTCTCATCTTATCATGAGTCTATAATATTATCTACGAAATTTGAATTGCCTTTTTGAATTAATATATTATAATTGCATAAATATTTCATAAATTTTGTTGACAATTGTATCTATACATAAATCTTATTGCAGCCGTACTGCAAGGCGGGGGGAATGTTTATGAGAACATTTTTTATTATATTTATGATAAAGTTATATTGAAACCTAGATGGCGCTTCACGTTCATCTTTACTAACTACATTTTATCCATTTCCTGGCACTTTAATATGTCAAACTTGTTTATATTTAATAATTGTTAACTTCCTTTCTTATATCAAGATTGGTACTCGTTCACTTTTTCGAGCAACCACATCCTGAGTAAGTTCTTCCACAAATCTTTGTCAATAAATTCACTGTTTCAGAAAGCTAACACTTAGACCCACTTCTTTCATTTCGTTAAACTCAAATTACCCTGATTCGAGTAATTCATTTACAGATAAATCTATTGCTTCACCATTTCACTGGCATCCATCCTCATTCATTTCTTCATGGTCCTATTCGAGCCGGATTTTTAGGTAGCAAAAGATTTATACCTGGGTCTAGGCTGAAACATTCATCCAAAAAGACATCGATCATTTCATCCAATAAAAAGACATCGATCATCTCATTCAAAGGAGGATTTACTCACCTCACACACATTTCACCATCATCATCGATCTCATCAGAATAAGGTGTGTTTGCATTCTTTCTTATGTTTATATATTAGTACAAGTGCATTGCGTTAACTAGAAGAAACGCTTCTATTCTCTCTAAAAAAGTACATTTCGATACATTTCCGTAAGAGACGTGATTAAATCAAATACTGAAAAGTAATTCAATGTGCCTAATTGCATTAAAAAATCATAATTTAAAAGTAAAAGTGGGTTAAAATAACTTAAAATAGCTTAAATAAGTTAAAAAAAAATTACCGAAGCGCAAACATCGGGAGTTATTTTTTCTTCATTAATATACAGGATATATATATGTACATACATACATATTGACATTTAAACAAGAACGATCGTGCTAGCTAGTGCGGTATGTAAAAATCATATTTCTTGTTTAAAAATCGCTATAAATTCCTATCATTGAAAATTTATTCATTAAAAGTTTATTTTATTTAAAAGAAAAATCATTAAAACTGTTGTAATGTTTTAGTTTAAATTGTTGTGTTAAAATAGAAAAGGACCTGCCTCAAATTCTTTGCCGGCGCTTAATAACGCCACTGGCTCTAAATATTTAATATTTTTATTTTTGAATGTCAGCCGGCATAAAAATGCACTTAGGCTTGTAATAAAAAAATAAAGCTGATTTAAAGCTTGTAGAATTAATGATCTTTATTTTTCAAAGTCGGTGCTTATAAAGCCAAACAACGGTATTTTCTTAAATCTAAAAAGTGCATAATTCTATACATAAAAAGTGCGTGAGTGACAAATAAATATTAACTTTATGTGTGATTTTGCGAAATGCAAAATAAATATATAACAAAAATAATAAACATTGAAAGTGCGTGAGTGAAAGAAAGCTAAATATAAACTTAGTGCGAAAGTGCGTAATGCATATAAGTATATAACCACGGGTCATTGTGCGCGGTGAATAACAATAAACATAGTTACAGTGCAATCAATAAGTTTGTGTACAGTTGGTTGCTTAACTCGGTGCGCACTACACCCCCATCCTTAAGATAAAAATTATTTTAGAAAAGAAATAAAATAATTTTTAAAATTTATACAATTCAAAGTTTGTTATTTACATCTAACAAATTATTGAATTTGAAAATTTAATATTTGTTTTATACATTTCAATTATTCTTATTAACTATAACAGATTATATTTTATATTTTATTCCAAAAATGGTTTCAAAATAGATATATGATTTATGTTATTAAAAATTATACCAATTAAATTTGTTTATGAAATTTATACAATGCAAGTGTTTCAATTAGTAAATTTTTACTTTATTTAAAAATTTTGAACTAAATCCATCTCTTTAGTAAATTATTATGGTATTCTTTGATTTTACCATCTACATTAACTTTAAAATTCACTCCATTTTTAGCAACTATAATGGTGGTTGGTTTTTCATTTTCTTTATCATTACTTTTTCACCAATTTTTATATTTAATGGTGTAGAAGTGACATTATTTTTAATTCGTTTTATTTTTGCTATATTTATCAATTCTTTTGTTTTTTCTAATGAGTATTTTCATCTTACTCTTAATTCCTGTGCGTAATTGTCTGTGTTGTAACATTTTGAATTATCTAGTTTATCATTTGGTAGGTTTGCCAATTTGCCAAATATAAGTTCAAAAGGAGTGTTATTAGTGTCAACATGAGGTGTTGTATTGTAGGCAAATGTGAAGTATGGGATCCAGAGGTCCCATTCATCATCTTTGCAAAAATTTAATAAAAATTCGTTCAATACTCTGTGGTTTCTTTCTATTGAACCGAGGGTCTCATAATGATAAGGCGTGCTAAATATTTGTTTAATGTTAAGCTGTTTGCAGATCTCCGACATCAACTCACTGGTAAATTCAGTACCCCTATCTGATTTAAGAACTTTAAAATGACCATAGATTAAAATAACATTTTCTATTAAGGATTTGGCAACGGTTTTTGCGTCTTTGGTCTCTATAGGACATGCAATGACATATTTCGTTAACTCACATTGTATAGTTAATATATAACGTAAATTATTTGATAATCGCAAAGGCCCTACAGTATCTATTAATATTGTTTCAAAACTTGTTCCTGGTGTGTCTGTCAAAGTTAATTCCTCTTTTGTATGTCTGGTTTGTTTGTTTATTTTACATTGTTCGCAATTTAATATATATTTCTTTATCATTTTGTTCATGCTTTTCCAAATGTATTTTTGTTTCATTTTTAAATTGGTCTTTCTAATGCCCATGTGTCCTCCATGAGCCGAATTATGATATTCTTCAATTAATTTATTTTGTATATCTTTATCAATTATTCTTGTTGGTTCATTGTATATTAAAATTTTTAAATTTTCATTCTTTTTTCTTTGTAAATTATTAAATATCTCTTTAAATTTATCCATTCTTATGGTTTCAAATATTTTATCGTTTTTACTGATCGATGGATTATCGCTGCATCTTGCAATAACTTCTCTATTATTTATATTAATTTGGGTACCCTTATAGTTTCTATCAGTTACGAACCTTAATTTTATCATTTTGTTTATATCCGATTTGGATGTGCACTCCCAAGCAAAAAGTTGATCAGTCTTCTTGTTAGCAATGGCCGCATTCAGCGCAGACAACAGTTGGCAACTGTTGTGTAAAAATTCGCTGAATGGTACAAATTTGGTAGCGCTAACTAAAACTGATAAAGTATCGAACGCCTTTTAATCGAGCGAACAAATTCTATGCTACATGAACACAACTGTTTGCTTAACTGTCAGATGCTGTTACTGACTCTGTTAAATTAATAAACGCAGAAACAACGCAGCGAATTTAAGTGAGAAATCTTTGCAATTGAATTAAATTTACATAAAAATTAAATGGATTTTAACTTCTGACGTGTATAGTAGCAACACATTCAGAGAAAAACATCATAAACTAAGGTAGCGCTACCATTACAGTTCACAACAGTTGTCTGCGCTGAATGCGGCCAATGTCACTTGTTTTGTCTGAATTTGTGTTTTGTGTATGTTTATTTGTAACCATACTTCTTGTTATAGCCAGTATTTTGCTATCATAATTTGCAGGTATTTTACTATTTGCAATGAAAACTCCATTATTTATTTCCTTATTGAGAACTCTACTATCCTTATCAACCCTAATATTTATGGGGACCACTGCTTCTGATCGAGCCGGTACTGTAAAATTTTTATAATTTAAAATTATTGGTAATGTTAATTCTTTTTCATTTATTAAAAATGTTACTGTGTACGTTTCAAAATCTATTTTAGACATATACTTTCTCAACATGTCACGCCCTATTATGCCATCCGTTAATATTGGAAATTCATTTTCTACTAAGTGGAAATTGTGTGTAATTTCCTCGGTTTCAATTAAAAATTTTAAATATGATGTGCCTATGCACTCTATACTTTCGTTAGTTATACCAGTTATTGTTGACATATTTCTTGTTTCTATTTTATTTACGCTTCTTTTCTTGCAGAAAGAAATATCTGCTCCCGTGTCTATTAGGAATTTCAGATTCTCATTTGTATTTTTGCAATTTAATACAATAAAATATGTTAAATTTTTAGTTAGTTGTAGGATCAGTTTTGGCCTCTGTGGGTAACAATTCCTGCTACCCGGCCATATCAGTTTCCCTGCGCATAGTTGCTGTTTCTAAAATTTGTATTTCTATTGAAATTATTACTTCTGTTATTATTGTTTATAAAATTATGATTATTATTTCCGTTATTTCCACGGTAAAAATTATTGTTATTTTGAAAATTGTTGCTTCTGTAATTGTTATTATTTCTGTAATTGTTATTTTGATTGTTGTTTTGAAAATTATTATTGTTTCTGTAATTATTATTTGAAAATTTCTGATTTCTATTTTGAAATGTATTATTTATATAATTGTTATTATCTCTGTTGGAAAAATGTTGATTATTGTAATTTCTGAAGTTTTGATTAAATCTATTATTTTGCTCATTATAATTTCTTGAATTATTTCTGTTTTGTATATGTAAAATATTGCTTTTACCTGTTGAAAGATTTTGCTCAATATTCAAGCAACTTTCAGTTGCTTCATTAAAAGATTTTGGCGGATTTGCCTGTAAAATAGTTTGATATTCTGTCCTGACACCTTTTGAAAAACTATTAAGTGCCATACTTTCGTTGACCTTATATATTGCATCTTTTGTCTCTTGACTGGGTTTCTCTAAGCTTTGTAGCTCTAAATTGCTTAATTGCTCTGCTAATTCTGTTATTTTTTCTCTAAATTGTGAAATTGTTAGATTATTCTGTGATGTAGAACTAAATTCATTTAGCATTTGCTGTACTGTTTTTGGATTGCGATAAGATTTGACCAATAAAGATTTTAATTCAATCAATGTCGAAGGTCTGTTCAAACGTCCAAGTATACTTCTCACTTGGGTTGTTAATTTAAAATTGTATACATACTTAATAAAAATGGCCTTATCATCATCTTTTATTAAATCATGAAGCAATTCTGCTTTCACTATAAAATCATCTAATTCTTCATAAACTCCTTTAAAAACTGGTAGGTTTTTACCTACTACATTTACGTCAAAGTTTGACATTTTTGGCAAATTACTTTCTTCCTCCCAAACTGATGATAAATCCAAATTTATTATATCTGCTTTTCGTATTATTAAATTTTTTATGATTTCATTCAATTCATAATAAATTTTATTAAATTCTAATATTAAATGTTTGCAATCTTTTAAAGTTTCATATTCGACTATTTCGTTTTTCAATTTTTCAATTGTTTGCAATTTAGCTTTTTTATATTCTTCATTATAAATCCGATTTGTACTTTTTCTTAAATTTTTCTTTAATTTTTCAAGAAATAATATGTTTTCTTTAATTATGTCCATAAATATATGTCATGACATCAAAACATTAAAAATTTTAATTTTTTATTTCACATGAATCACCCTGTGATTCATAGTGCCAATAAATCATGCATGCCAACATTTAAACATGTGTCTGCAATGATTGATTGTGAATAAGGCCTTTTCCACACTTGGTCAACGCAACTCCAACTCAAGTTGCTAGGCTGTGTATTTATACCGGAACCTTCAGATTAAGCAACTTGCACGCAACAAGTTCTCGACACGTTCTCAACCTGTTCAACGCAACGCGGCTTTCCGTAATTTTCATCGGCGACGTGTTGCATCAGTTTGTTTTTTTTTTGTGAATTCAAGTATTTGTAGTGCAGTAGGCTTTATATTAATCAAGGTGAATAAGCTAATTAATTAGTTCCTAATAGAATCTAAAAGAAGAAGAAATAGTTTGCAAGATAAATGAGCAAGTGTTAAATATTAAATCAGTGCAAGAAGTCGAAAAACATGAGTTATTATATAATAACAATTATTATATGTTGCATGATTTTTGAAGCAAGTCTGAAAACATTCGGTTTATAATTTCATTGCTTTTCAACTTTTTCGCTGTTGCGTTGAAGTTGTGTTGGAATTGCGTTGACCAAGTGTGGAAAAGGCCTAAGAGTACAAAGAAAAACTAAAACTGACGTTTCAGTTTAATGAATGAAAAATATAATGGCGGTTGTGTTCGCGTAGTAGAAAAAAGTTTATTTTTTTTTACAAGTGTCGGTCGCGACTTAAATAATATAAAAAAAGGTAATTTTAATAAAATATAACATGAACATATTATAATCCGTGCGCGTAGTTTTCGTTTAGCATATATTCGGCAAAATATATGCATTTAATTGAAGTTAAGTGTAGTGTTTTAAAGCAACAATGGAAAAGAAACAAATGTTGTTGTTGTTGTTGGCAAAAAATTTTGTTTTGCTAAAATAGTGTTTGTGTGTGAGTGCAAAGAAGTGCAACGAGTTGTTCTTGAACACAAAAAAAATTTGCAAACTATGTGCGTGTTGTGTTTGCATATTATGAAAAGAAAAAAAATTGAGTTTAAGCAAAGTGCAATTAGTTTAAATATTGCTAGTGAAAGCGAAGAAAATAATTTTTTTTTTTGTTTTTATAATCGTTACCAAAAAAATGGATTAATCTTTTTTCTTTAAATTCGATTGTAAATACAGTAAATTGAGCAAAAATTAATAAATGTAAAATAAGTGTTTTCGTATGTTTTGCCGTCGGCTTTCTAGTTTTTATTGTTTTTCAAAAAAAATTATTAAAGAATTCATTTAAATAGTTTGCAATTAATAAAAACAAAGAAAAGAATATAAAAATTTGTTTTACTTTTTGCGACGGCTATCCATTTGGGCTTCTAGTGCATCGATTTGTTCCCAGATTTCGGATGCGATGTGTCAAGGTGGTGGAGGATCACCATTAACTATGCGCCTTCTAGTGGCAATGGCCTTGCGTAGCTTTACCAGCTTGCCGCTCCTCCTATATTTGGACTTCTGTGTTGCTAGTATTCGGGTCAGCCGTTCGTCTTTGTTTTGCTCCTGACGCCGCTGATACTCCTTAATCGTAAGCCGCTTAGGCTGCTGTTGAGCGCAGCTGGATGGAACGTACTTGGGTGCGTCGCTGTTAGCGCCTTCAGGCACGTACTCCGGCACTGATCGTTCCGTCGTTGGTAACGTTTGTTTGCCGTGAGTTGGCAGGATCGCCATGTAATGTTTTAGTTTAAATTGTTGTGTTAAAATAGAAAAGGACCTGCCTCAAATTCTTTGCCGGCGCTTAATAACGCCACTGGCTCTAAATATTTAATATTTTTATTTTTGAATGTCAGCCGGCATAAAAATGCACTTAGGCTTGTAATAAAAAGATAAAGCTGATTTAAAGCTTGTAGAATTAATGATCTTTATTTTTCAAAGTCGGTGCTTATAAAGCCAAACAACGGTATTTTCTTAAATCTAAAAAGTGCATAATTCTATACATAAAAAGTACGTGAGTGACAAATAAATATTAACTTAATGTGTAAGTGAGTAATGCAAAATAAATATATAACAAAAATAATTAACATTGAAAGTGCGTGAGTGAAAGAAAGCTAAATATAAACTTAGTGCGAAAGTGCGTAATGCATATAAATATATAACCACGGGTCATTGTGCGTGGTGAATAACAATAAACATAGTTACAGTGCAATCAATAAGTTTGAGTACAGTTGGTTGCTTAACTCGGTGCACACTACACTGTTAAAAAGCATCTAAAATAAATTATTTGATAAAAAATTGTTTGCATCCATTTTGGGTTTGAGAACGATTGCAATACAGCACTCTCATCTCAACACGATCGGTTACACGGTATTGAAAAAACTTACATTATACCAAGCCGATACCAGAACCTATCTGTACAGGTTAACATCGATGTTAATTTTCAGTGCTTTTCTTCTTAAACTGTTGCTTTATGTTCTAAGCTGAAGGTGAATCTCTATTAGTTAACAGTGAATTTAGTTATTAGTGGTTAGTTTCTTTACATTTCGTTTACATGCTAATCAAAACAGACACAAAGACAATTTCATATAGAGTATAAGAACAGCTGTTTTTTATTACAACTAACAGCCCAATTCTGCCAGCTTAACTAAGCTCACCACATTAACAAAATAGTTAATATTAGTAAATATTAATAAGGTTTCGTAAAAGCTCTTTTCCTTACAATTTTATTAATGACAGAAAGAGTCTTAACAACGAATGAAATTTATGTGCTTAGATAGAAAAATGTTGTGCAAATAATAAAAAAAATACAAATTATAATATAATATTGAGTTTAAATACATTAAACTGAAAAATGGTAGAATTTTTTTTTAGATTAAGTGTTGATAATGAAATCTTTCAGTAGCCGTGGCAAAGTTTTCAAGCGCTTGCAAAGCCACAAGCTGCACTCGAAGCATCTGCTCATATCGAACATCTCTTCTTTCAATAGGCATATCGATTTTCACCGTGCATGGTGAACTTTAAAAGCTTTTATGTTGTAAATAATTTTTAAGAATACTAACATTTACATAACATAACAATCAGCTTAGCAAGAGCTCCTTAACTATTTTTTGTTAAGCTAACAACCAGAATAGGGCTGTAAATGCAGTGTATTGAACTTTACAACAGTGGCCACCGAGATATGAAATCTTAATCACAATTTTTAATTCATGAAGTCTTAAATTTTTAATGATTAAAAATTTAATATAAACTAAAAATTAAATTTTCTTAATTAGACACACATACATAACATGCATATTATATCCGAAATAAAATAATCCAACACATATAAAATATATAAAGACACATCCATACACATCCAAAATAATTATTTATGTCATTTAAAAATTGAAAAATTAAAATCTTAACAGTGATAGAAATAACCATCAATTTCATTGCTCAATTCATAATTTTTTGAATATTTTGCGATAATCGAAATACACACTTCTTCTCGTTATCCAAACTTGTTACATATGTTTGTAAAGTGAATATTTGATGCTAAAATCCAAATACTTTAATTTATCGACCTATTCTAATAAGTTTGCTGAAGTTTGTTGTTACAACAGAAAATATTCCAACTTATCGATTTTTAAAGTGAATAAATTCCAAATATTTTCAGCAATCGATTTTCAAGGTGCATACTAGTTGCTAATATAATAATATTTTTGTTTGTTCAATTTTTATTCTGAAGACTCGTAGTTAAAAACAATATATCTATATTTATATATTTTTTAATTTATTAAATTTTTGACCTTTTTTATATTAGATTATTGGTAGTTAAACGAGCTATAGGTCAGATTTTTCTAAAAAAATCAATTTTTTTTCTATCTAAAAAAATCAATGTAAATTCAGTATATTTATTTAATTTTTGTAAGTTCATGTATTTTAAATATTATGTCATGTGATTATATTGTAATTTGTAATTATTGTATATATTTTAGTGTTTTCCCTGATGATGTTTTTCAACGAAAAACGAAATATTGGAATTTAAATTTATATTAAATAAATTAAAAAAAAAGAAAAAATCTAACCTATAGCTCGTTTAACTACCAATAATTTATATATTTTTCATAGTGCATTTCTGCTTTTAAAATAAAGAAACTTTCCTTTATCCATTATTCCATACTAAACATTTGTCGCTACATTATAAAATATTTTCATTTGTAAATTTTTTTTTATGGTGGATATTTGCTGTTCCAAAGAGGCCAATAAATCATTATCCAAATACTTTGATTTATCAGTGATAATTTGTACAAAAATCAAAATTTTAATGCTTATAGTTTCGTTAAAATACTCGTTGGTGTCAAGAACTATAAATTTTCATTCATCGATTTTCGCTATGCAAATTCACATTCTTCCGTTATTGATTCTTTCACAATTAAGATTGCTGCTGAAATTCTAAAATTTTTCTTTATCGATTTCTCGTTGTAAATATCTGCTGCTGAAGAATTCAATAACTTTTTATTACCTATTTTTTCACTGTGAATATTAATTGTTATACATAAATCGTTTTTCCTTTATTTATTTTTCCGAAAGTTCATTTGACTATTGAAATTAAAATAATCACTTTAATCGATTTTTTTAATTTGAGAGTTCGTTTTTTTAAATGCGATTTTTATTAATGATATCTTAATTTATTTTTTCATAGTTTTTTCAAAAAGTAAATAATTTATTTATTATCCAACTCCTACCTTGGGTTTCCGTTCCGAGAAAAATTGTTATCGAGATTTGAATTTTTTCTTGAATCTATTTACATATCAAATCTTGTCATCGAATTTGATTTTTTCTAAACTATTTCTTACATCAAATATTTTAATCGCTAAATTTAACGTCCAACTTTTTATTTAATCGATTTTGACTTCTTTTAATCTGATCTTGTTTGTATCGATTTATTTTTTCGTTCCGATTTTTTCTTTGTTTAAAAGTTGGTTAAATCATTTTGATTACAAATTTCTAACGTATTTTTAGTTGATTCATAAATTTCTTGCTGATTTTTCTTAAACCAAAAAAGCTGAAAAGCCTTTCACCATTATGAGTGCACTGGAATCATTGATCCGTCTCACGGAAACTTTATTTGAATTTGAGGCAGATTTTAGTGATGCAAATATTTCGGAATATTCAGTAGCTGACATAGAATTCCATAAAGATGAGATGAAGTCTATCTGGGCTAATGTAAAGTTGGCATATGAAGCATGCTCGAAGGAGCTAGTTGCACCTAAATACAGGGCAACTGAATGCGAGTACGATATAGAAACAAGAAAAAATCGATATCATCACTGAATCTAGTCATGCGTTAAAAATTATCCAAAAGATATCAACAATTGTATTACAACCCTTCGACTTAACGATATAAAGATTGATGATTGGGATTGTATCTTTATTTTTCTATGCTCCACGAGCCTTCCTGCAATATTTTAGCTCTTTCTGAACAATCCATTCAAAATAAAACAGACATTAGAAGCTTTAGATAACTTCCTGACCAGTCGTTACCAAACGCTGGAAACCGTTTCAGATATTCGAAATTCAACTCCTTTTAAGAGCTCATCTAAGAAATCTCCTACAATATCAACAAGCTCAAATTGACCAAGAAGAGTAAACACATATCACTCCAAGATTTTTGGTTCTCTTTGTAAGCTTTGTCTAGAAGAGCAACATCCAATTCGTCCATGTGCTCGTTTTCAAGACTTCAATATCGAAGAAAGAAACAATTTCATAAAGAAACATAAACTTTGCATAAATTTCTTTGCTCGTGGCCATAGTGTTAGAGATTGCAAGAGTTCATATAATTGTTATACCTGTAACAAGCGACATCATGCGCTTTTTCATCGGAATAATCCAAGTCCAAATAACAGTGTTACACTTTCTGAAAATCTTAATACTACGAAAAATAGTTCCAGTATAATTTCGGGCATGCAGCAGCCCCAGTTTCATTCAATACAGTCCACTAACTCTTTTATGCCTATTAATAATACTCAAACGTGTTTATCTTCTATTTCCAAAGGCGTTCTTTAAGGTACCGCGATGGTTCATATATGCCGTCTAGGTGCAATTTTTACTGCTCGAGCCCTCATCGATACTGGTTCAGAAGAAACTTTTATTTCTGAAAAATTATTTAAACTACTTAAACTTCCATCTACTTCAATACAAGCCCACATTTTCGGTCTTAATAATACTACTTCCGCCAAAGTTGATAAGATATGTTCATTTATCTTAAGCTCTCCAATTAATACTACAATTCACATTGAAGCTAGTGCTTTAGTTCTACCGCAACTCACAGGAAGTCTCCCAACATCTCCTATCTCCTTGAGTTTTCAGTAATCTTCTTAGCACACAGCTCGTAAACTCACAGTTATTTAAGAGCAATCAGTTTGATCTGCTTATTGGCGGCGATCTTATTCCACTTATTCTATTAACTGGAATAAAACATAATATTTTTGGTACCTTGTTAGGCCAGGAGACCATATTTGGTTGGATACTAACTGGACCTGTATCCAATACATATATTCCTCGATTCCTCGATCAAGCTGATCGTTTTTGTGAAGAATTGTATGTTCAAACAACAAAACAAAACAACGATAATCGTTATGTTTTTTATTTACCATTCAAAGTAGGGTATCTAGAGACATTTAAGCCAGGTCATTCAACATCAATTTCACATGGGCTAAAAATCATACTTTCCAATCCAATTTTACCTAAATAAAGATCGATTATTAAAAAATCCTACTATTAAAACTCGATACAATGACGTTGTTTGGATATATATATATATATATAAATCATATGTTGTTGTCCATTTATTGTTTAATAAATTATTAGTACACATAAGCACTTATTTATATGTCAATATCTTTATACTTAAGGCATTAGTCCAAACAAAAGAAAATACAAACATAACAAACAATAAAGGCAATGCACCCAAAACTGCATGGTTAGCAGAACAAACTTTACGCTAAATCCAAGGCCAGTGTAATCTGCCTAAAAACGCTTACACTGCATAATATTTCGACAATGAACTTACTAGCATTCAAGGCTAAGTAGCAATTCATTGAACTTAGGTTGTCAGCATTTTGCATTTATGTTGTTTATATTTGTATTTTCCAAATATTAAATTTTAGCTATAAATAGTTTACAAAATCAATAAACTTGGGAGTACAATTATCAATATTGAAAATACACGCTGTGTTATTATTAACTCCAAATCCCAGTATAATTGGTTAATGCACCAAATATTCATTGAATAGAACACGGCTCAAGTGCCTGGTCTAAAATATAAAATATAGTATAAAAGCATACTATACATTTTGGTGACCCCGACGTAATCAGCAGGAACGGATAACTGGTTAAAGTGCCAAGTATCCATCAATACACTGATCACTTAATCATCTTGTCAAGGTAGCAAACAGCTACCAATTGACATCCTGGTGCAAGTACCAAGAGTCAAAACAACAATCAAGTCCACATTAGAAGACTTCAAACTTGATATCCTGGTTTATGTACCAGCGTTATCATCAAACTCATCAAACGTGTCCTGTAACCAGCAGACGACAACAAACAGACTTCATCAGACGCATCTACATACACAACAAATCAAACGTGTCCTGTAACCAGAAGACGACAGGAAACAGACGTCATCAGACTCATCTACATATACAACAAATCCAGTAACCAGCAGACGACAGCAAACAGACGTCATCAGACGCATTTACATATACAACAAATTTCAGCAATTCAGAGTATTGGACACAGAGTCTACAAAATATTCATAACAGTCGAACAAAAAAATACGTCATCACCATGGGCATTTACTGAAGCAAGATGAGCTGATACAAAAACCATATCCAACTATAAGAAGGCGCCACATAATCGCCGAACATCAGAGTTCATAGCAACAAAGGCTAGGGAGCTGGACAAATTGTGGGTACAGTTCGAAAAACTCGACAACGCCATCCGCGACCAGAATGGCAAGGAAGTCACTCACCCGTATTTTAAGAAGGATATTCACAGCACCATTCGCACAGGATTAAAACTGCCTAAGGTCGAACTTCCAAAATTCGATGGCAGCTACCACAAGTGGAGACAGTTTCACGATCTTTTTATGGAACTGGTCGACAAACAACCAATTCCAGCTTGTCAAAAGATGTGGTTTTTGAAGTCGAGCCTATCTGGTCAGGCAAAAGGACTAATTCGGCATTTCACAGCAGCAGCAATCGATTACGAGGCAGTTTAGGCGGTGGTCAAGGAACGATATGAGAATCCTCGGCTGTTGGTAAACGCAACATTAAGCAGACCAGCCAACAATCATCAATGATCATGCATCAGCGATCAAACTACTCCACGATACTACCAAAGAGTGCATTATGACTCTTCAAGGTCTAGGAGTGAGCACTGACAGCTGGGACCCCATTCTATTCTACATCCTAACCCAAAACCTAAGGAGAAAGACCTAACAAGTATACGGCAGAACAAGGAAGACGAAAGGCCTATCAGGCGTTAAGTGTCTCAGTGGCGAAAGGTTCAACTTGCATAACATGCAATCAATATCACGAGCTGTTCCAGTGTCAAGACTTTATCAAGATGACACCAAGCCAGCGGTTAAATGCAGTCCAAAAAGCAAAGTACTGTGTAAACTGCCTGAAAAGTGGACACAATGCCAAATCTTGCATGTCAGGCACCTGCACAAAATGCCATAAGAAACACAATACATTGCTTCATTTGGGAGGTGCACAAGGCTCGCAGACATTAATTAGGGTCTTCTGAAACAACGAAAAACTCTATGGTATCACTTACAGCTGTTGAAGACCGGCAAATACAATGGTATTGCTCAGCACAATTTCTGTGACCATATTTGATAAGTGGGGGCATCAAATTCAATGCCGAGCACTTTTAGACAACGGTTCACAAGCTTACTTCATAACAAGGCGGCTTGCGAACAAAATCGGTGCAAAAAGTACCATTGGGATAGAAGGCATAGGCCAAACACAGAGCCGTACCGCTGAAAGGGTCAACTTGCAACTACATTCAAAGACGACCGGCTTCACCAAGAGAATTGAAGCTCACATTTTAACAGAGATTGCTTCCAAGAAACCATCAAGTAGCATCAATATATGCGATTGACAAATTCCCAGCAACCTCCAATTAGCCGACCCCAATTTCTATGAATCCAGAGGCATCGATTTACTCCTTGGAGCAGGGATCTTCTATTCAACACTATGCGTTGGACAAATACAACTAGGAGAAGGACGACCTGTGCTTCAAAATACTCTTTTCGGCTGGATAGTTGGTGGTGAATACATCAAACAAGATTCAACCAGCACAGTTATCACTTGTGGCATCTGCACCGAAGATCAGTCACTCACCCAGGCAATGGAAAAATTCTGGCAGCTGGAAGAATACGACTCAAATATGGGCAACTTAACTGCAGCCGAACGACGATGTGAACAGGATTTTCTTCGAAACACTCACCAACACACCGATGGTCGATTTATAGTGAAGTTACCATTTCAGCACGACCCAAATCAACTTGGTGAATCCAAGGACATAGCCTTACAGCGTTTCATAGCCATTGAACGCAAATTATTGAAAAATCCTGAGCTCAAGACTCAGTATGTAGCCTTTATGCGAGAGTATGGAAAGCTTGGTCATATGAAGGAAATAGCGATAGATAGCATCGAAGGTCCACATTACTTCCTACTACATCATGTCGTTCTCAAGCCGGACAGCTCAACAACTAAACTTAGAGTTGTATTCAATGCATCAACAAAAACATCAACCAATTTATCATTAAACGAAATACTTGCCACAAGGCCAGCCATACAAGAAGACGTGGTCACAACGCTTTTACGCTTTCGGCTCCCTAGGTTTGCTTTTACAGCCGATATCGAAAAAATGTACCGACAAATATGGGTGGACAATGACCACCAAAAATATCAACTTATTTGGTGGGGAGAGGACCCATCACATCCACTAAAGTGCTATAAGCTCACCACGATAACCTATGGCACAACCTCTGCACCATACTTGGCTATGCGCACCTTGCAAGCGCTCGCTGAAAAACAAGCTCAAAAGTATCTGTTGACAGCAGAAGTAGTAAAAACTAATTTTTATGTAGATGATGTGTTAAGTGGTTCTGACAAAATCACTACTACACTTGAAATGCAACGGCAACTACGCCTTATGTTGGGCTCCGCAGGATTCAATCTACGAAAGTGGTGTGCAAATCACCTAAAATTACTACAAGATATCGCACCCACGGATCAAGAAGTTGCACTCGACTTTAACAATTCTCTCAATGAGAGCATCAAAACAATGGGGATCACGTGGAATCCTTTAAATGATAATTTCAAGCTGAAAATCCTGGAAACCAACACTGATCATAGGATAACAAAACGCACAGCCTTAGCAGATATATATCGTATTTTTGATCCTCTAGGCTTCATTGCTCCAGTAATAACCACCGCAAAAATAATTCTACAGCAGTTGTGGAAACTGAAAGTGGACTGGGATGCCGCACTCCCACAAGATCTTCACACTACCTGGCTAAGATTCAAAACAGATTTCAAATTATTGCAAAGCGTCAGCATCCCTCGTCATATCTTTGGCCATAAGGAAGCGAACAATCCTGAAATCCTTATTTTCGCAGATGCTTCAGAGCAGGCATACGGAGCTGTAGCATACATGAAGACAACACATGCTCACAACTCTACAGTCGTACGTTTTATGTGTGCAAAATCAAGAGTAGCGCTAACAAAAGAAGTAAGATTACCACGATTGGAACTATGTGCAGCCAAGTTAGCCGTAGAACTTATACAGAAACTTCAAGAAGCCAACATCATCAAGGAACTGATTGTTCACTTATGGTCAGACTTCACTGCAGTGTTAGGATGGATAAACGCAGATTCATCCCATTATCATACTTTTGTTGCCAACAGGATTTCAACCATTCAGCAGCATACATCTCCACAACAATGGCGACACGTGCAATCCGAAGACAATCCTGCTGATCTTATATCAAGAGGACTGACACCAAGCAAACTTATAAAAAATAATCTCTGGTTGAATGATCCCCTATTTTTACATAGATCGATAACAAGTTGGCCTCTCCAACCACCACGAGGAGAATGCCTGTTAGAGCGCAGGATGAAGGTAGTGGCTGCCATAACGGCAACAGCTAAAAACCGCACAAGAAACTGGCTTGAAGAAGTCAATCACAAAAATTCTTTCCGGCACTTGCAAAGGGTATTGTCATATGTTCTACGGTTCATCAATCATACTCGACACCAGTCGCCCAAGGCAGCAACGACATTATTATCTGCAAATGAAGTGGAATAAGCGCTGCTACTTATTGTAAAGATTATGCAACGGAAAGAGTTTGACAATGATATTAGTCAATTAACTCGCTATTCCACTGTGAGCAATAACAGTTCAATCCACACTCTAACACCTTTCCTAGATGATAAAGGCATTTTAAGAGTGGGGGGACGTTATGAGTCATCAAACTTAAGCTAAGATGCTAGACACCCGATGCTATTACCATACAACAACATAGTTACAAAACTTTTACTAAACGATCTGCACAAGGAACACCTTCATGCTGGTCCTCAAACACTTATGTCTATCACAAGACAAAGATTTTGGCCTCTAAAACTAAAAACCTTAGCTCGCTCCGTCACTCAAAATTGTGCTCAATGCACAAGAGCCAAACCAAAATTATTACAACAATTGATGGGTAATCTACCCGCCGACAGTAGATTATTAGAGTAGATCTCCAATTTGGACTCACTTCAAAATTCGAGGTAAACCACCGCTTGATCCACTCGATCTCGGGCGGAATTCCAGGTGCAATATTATTCAAAATGAATTGAGTTACCTTGTGATCGCTCTTTAGTTTTGGCCATGAGAGCACTCCACGGCTTTCCCAACTAGCTGGAACGAGTGCTCGCGATCGCTTTTTTCCGTCCTTCGTGCTTATATTTTTAAATGAAACTGCCAACTACAATTTCTTTATTTATTAAAGCACAATTAATTAAAGCACACATATATGTTTTACCTTTTAATTTTTCTATTCAACTTTTTACATTTTTTAATTTTGCCGTTTAACAAAGAGGAATACGCAGGGTTGCTAAATAACTTTAACTACCTCGCATGTCTTTATAATCATTTTATTACGTACATTATAAAGACACTAATGCGAAATGCCGCAATGTCTTTATAAAAACTTCAATATGAGCTCTAAAAATGCATATTAAAGAAATTTTTTACGTATCTCTTTTTAATGGTCTTGTAAACGCTTTATTGGGATATTATAAAAGCAAAAGGTTGCTATAAAGCATTGTAACTTTTTAATTACATTACAGAGCTATTACAAATAAATCGCTGTTTTGTAATCTGGATTTTGTACATATAACTCCTTGTGCCACTAGGGATGGTAGAAGGATAGAGGTATATGCAGCGCTGACTGTGCTCTCTTTCCATACTGCCATGTCTGTCAAATTTAGCTGTGTGGCGAATGGAAACAAAAGGAAATAAATAAAAACTTTTACTTCGTTTTGACATTTCCGGCAGTATGCTCTAATCTGGTGCATCTACCTGTATTCTTGTACCATGGGTGCCCCCAGACTATATGTTTCGTACAGATGACATGTCAAAAAATTACATACCGAATTTTATCTGTGTGTCAAAATTTAGTTTTTGTCATACAGTTTTTTCTTTTGTCTCCACACTATCTGACACGTCATTTGAAAATAAAATACAGCTTTTGAAATTTTTGTAAGCCGTAAAGCTCTAAAGTGTTCTACTTTGGTCATTCAAACTAAGAATAAATTCATTAAAAATCAATTCATTGAATAAATATCTGAAAATTTGCCTTTTCTTCTATTTTCACATAAAAAATTTATCAAACTGACATTTTGCACAGAAGGAAAAACATACGAAATTAGCGACTGTTCTAATTCAAAAATTTACAGACGCAAATACAAACCATGATTCAATTATTATAGGTTGTCCATTCGTTTGACAACACCCGCAAATATGTAAACAAAAATATATTCTCTCTCAAAAATAAAGGACAACCAGGGCTTTGTGGTCTTCTATAAAAAAAAGTTATGTTTCAGTGTTTTGTTGTGTATATAAAAAAAATAGTAGATATTCTATATTTTGCTGTTAGCAGGGGAAAAAATAGTGTGCATTGCGTTTATAATAATTATTGCTTTGATAATTATTAATGAACATTTTTTTAAAATTTTGTTGCGAGCCGTTTTTTTTCAATTAATATATAAATCGCAACTATTAAGTTGCAATTATTAAAATATTATTCCTTCAATATCTGGTACTTGCAAAAATTTAATTCTGGAGATGAAATTCGAAAATATAATGTGCCAGTGGATTCAGTAAGCCGTCAGCGGTGGAAATATATTTGCACAACAAAATATTGAAATTAGCTTTTTAAAAACTCACTTCCATTTTCTATCAAAACAAACAAGCAGTACAGAACGTAGAAGAAAAAGCAGCAATGAAATGTATCCTTAGGTATTTAGTATTACGAAAAAGTATAATATTCCTTCAACTGATTACTTTGATGGCATTAAAAAATTATTCTTTTGCTCTCCTCTTCAATTTTACGGGTGTATATCTTCATTCTTGTGAGTAAACGTCAAATGAATGGACAACCTATAATAATTGAATCATGATACAAACGACATTTCAAAACGACATTTTCATATGTTCCACACTATCTGTAGCTAAAAACTATTTGTAATTTTTGACGTGTCATATGTATGAAACATATAGTGTAGAAGCACTTTTACTGATAAAAGGCGTGCGAACAGGGACAGTGGTTTTGTAGGAGTTTTTAATAAATTAAAATAGTCATAGTTAAATTAAAAATAGTAAAGGAACAATACTTTAGTATTGTGATACAATGCTAGAAAAAATACTCGATTTTTAGAAAACATCGATGTTTCTCAGCGATATATCGGAAAGTATCGATGCACTGTCTCGATGCATTACATCGAAAAAAAACATCGATGTATTTTTTAAGTGGACACCCCTAACCTGAAGTACCATCAAAAAGGATGCGACTGCCACAATTGGCGGTCAGCAATATAGTACTAATAGCCTTTTTAATACCGCCATTAATACTAGGTAGTCCGATTGATATCACACAATTTAATAAAAAATCCGGTATACATTTCGAAGCCATAGGAAACATAAAATTAGTAACAAAGGAGTGAAATTTAATTGCTTTCTATAAAATGGCACCATTTCGAGCTGAATTAGAGAGCCTGACAAACGGAACAAGTTTTCTTAGTCAATTAAGCGATCAAGTTCATCAAAGATCTACCTGCACGATCCTGGTCGACCAATTCATGCATTCTAACGAGGAGCATGTAAGGAGTTTGCTGAAGACACAAACTTCGATAATGAATGCAACTATCAACATAATGAAGCAGCATCAAAACGTGACTAAGGTCAGATTAGGAATGATCGAGCATCAAATTGAAGAAATCGCAATTCGACTCAATATTACATCAGAAGAAGCAGTTCAAGATAAAACTTTTAGACTGTTATTATCATTAGCAGTACAAATGACATTAACACTATCAAATTTACAACGAATTCAATCATCATTGTTGGATATTTTAATTGACACTCATCATGGGAGAACTCATCCAATGCCAATAAGCCCCCAACAATGTTGACAGGAAATAATGCGCATCAAGAATCACCTTCCATCCCAATTTCAGTTACCTGTGGAGTATGACGAGCTCTTGTCCTTTTACAAGCTAATGAGGGTAAAAGGAGGCGTCTCGGCCGGTTATGTGATATTTGACATCAAAATACCATTGGTCAGTCAAGAATTATTTGAAGTTTTTAATGTGATACCTATTCCGGTCTTGTTCAACAATACAATGGTAACCATAAAATCAACAACTTCCCTCATGGCAGTTAACCTACATCGTGGCCGATATTTTTCTACATTCCCCACGGTACTCAACCAATGTATCAAGGCAAAAGAAGACACATTTTTTTGTGACAACATTCTTTCAATTTATAACAAAGGAACTGGCAAACAGCCATGTGAAATCAAATTACTGCATAACGAGATTACTAGCTGCGAATTCATAAAAACCAACTCCAAGGAAATCTGGATTCAAATGGAACACGCAAACCAATGGATCTTTGCCGTATCATCAACACGAATGTCAGCTGTGTGCAACAACGATGTATTTCAACTAGTTCTAACTGGATCTAGTCGGCTTAGCCTTCAACCAGACTGCACATTGAAAAATGATTATATAACTATACAAGGACACTTTATCATCACCACTTCCACGCATTCGTCATACACAAAATTAGGCATTATGACAGAGCTGGACGCTCCTAACAACATGGAACCATTCCTCTTGAACACCAAAGAAGTAGCAGCGGAAGATCAGCTTAGCCAATTGACAGCACTTCAGCATGAAATCGCAAATCTACGCATCGACGATCTCAGCAATGTTCGACTACATGATATTTATCAATACATCGTAAGCAATTCATGTGTCGTCATCATCATTTGCATCGTAAAGTGGTATGTGTGGAAACGAATCAAAACACTCCACAACAAGGATCGATTTTCACCACAACCAGCACCAAGACACAACCTCAACACACTTGATACCGTCCAAGAACATGAACCTGAAGTTATCACCACATATGAAAGATAAGGTTGAACGACATTCGCTCAACGCCGGGGAATATGTTTGGATATATATATATATATATTTATCATATGTTGTTATCCATTTAATGTTTAATAAATTAATAGTACACAACAAGGATCGATTTTCACCACAACCAGCACCAAGACACAACCTCAACACACTTTATACCGTCCAAGAATATAAACCTGAAGTTATCACCACGGGGAATATGTTTGGATATATATATATTAGGGCGGGTCGATTTATTTTTCGACAATATCCCTATGATTTCCGTATTCTATGGGTTATTCCATGAAAATTTGCCAAAGGAACCATACCTCTATCATTAAAATCGAGTCCCCTACTTTTTGTTGGTAGATTTTTTCCCAAATTGACGTTCGTATGAAATATTACCTACACGTTCACATCCATAACTCAAAAACTATCGATTGGGTTTAATCGCTTGGAAAGGTGAGCTCATTTTTATCAATTTACAAAAAAACATTGTAAACATTGGTCCAACGGTTCAAAAGTTACGGCCATTTTTGTCCAAATTTTGGACCATTTTTCCATTTTTTTCATGATTTTGTCCAAGAATATTACTTTCATGGCCATTTTTTGGCTCAATTTTTTTGACTTACGAAGCTTACGAACCTTACGTTACGACTGGACTGATTTGACATTAGAGAGCCGTACGAAAACACCAAGACTTGAAAGCAAACAAGACTTTTAGAAAAATAATGTTTTTTCACATTTTGTCTTTTACTACACTCAAATTGAATATTTTTTTTTGATAATAGAGTTTGATAGATACTTTATTATCTCTTAATTTGAATTTTTGTAGAAAAAAAAATAAAAAGGGAAAAAAAATCAAAAAGTTGGTTTTATGTGTTATTTAATCAACCGAATTCGATAAATTTGGGCTTAAACTCTTCGTTTTAAATTGTAAATTGAATTAAATAATGGATTGAGCCAAAAAAATGGCCATGAAAGTAATATTCTTGGACAAAATCATGAAAAAAATGGAAAAATGGTCCAAAATTTGGACAAAAATGCCGTTAACTTTTGAACTTTTTACCAACAAAAAGTAGGGGACTCGATTTTAACGATAGAGGTATGGTTCCTTGGGCAAATTTTCATGGAATAACCCATAGAATACGGAAATCATAGGGAAATTGGTGAATTTTTTCACTCCCTACAAATCGACCCGCCCTAATATATATATATATATCATATGTTGTTGTCCATTTATTGTTTAATAAATTTATATTTCAATATCTTTATACTTAAGCCATTAGTCCAAACAAAGGAAAATACAAACAATAAAGGCAATGCACCCAAAACTGCATGGTTAGCAGAACAAACTTTACGCTAAATCCAAGGCCAGTGCAATGTGCTTAAAAACGCTTACAGTGCATAATATTTCGACAATGAACTTACTTCAAGGCTAAGTAGCAATTCATTGAACTTAGGTTGCCAGCATTTTGTATTTATGTTGTTTATATTTGTATTTTCCAAACATTAAATTTTATCTATAAATAGTTTACAAAATCAATAAAATTGGGAGTACAATTATCAATATTGAAAATACACGCTGTGTTATTATTAACTCCAAATCCCAGTATAATTGGTTAATGCACCAAATATTCATTGAATAGAACACGGCTCAAGTGCCTGCTCTAAAATATAAAATATAGTATAAAAGCATACTATACAGCCGTTGTTTGCGAATATCTAGACCTATGACATATCCATGCAGTTCCGAAACCGGGAAATGAATATGCTCCAAAGCATTACTATTTGCTTCATCATACTGTCATCAAACAAGACAGCTCTACTACGAAAGCACGCGTCGTATTCAATACTTCCAGTCCATCATCCAATGAACAGGCCTCAATAATGTTTTATACACCAGGCCTGTGTTTCAATCCAATCTCAATATATTAGAATCTTCAAACAAAATGGTTCGCGTTTTTGAACTCGAAACTGGAACATTCGGAGTTAATTGTGCTCCATTTCTTGCCATCCGCACGCTTCTTCAACTAGAAGATGATGTTGAAAAAACTTTTCACTTTGCTTGCTGGAGCTCATGACATCAATACCGCAGTGCGATCACGCGATGAACTCCAATCCAATTGCCTTAAGAAGTGGCAAACGTTCAGATCCAATTATCCACAAATAAATGACATCCATATTCCAATATGGATACTATATTCTCCAGAATATAGAATCCGACTCCACGAATTTTGTGAAAAAAACCCAGGTGGCCTACCAATCGCTCAAAACACAGTGTTTGGGTGGACTCTTTCCAGTCCTTGTGTCTTTAAAATTTCAAATTTTCTTAATTTTTTCCATCCACGTATATGCACGCACTAGGGAGTCCAATCCAGCTTTTCTCGGTCCTGGGATTATCGGGATTAAAAATCTTAATCCCGGGATCCCAGGATTAGTTCGGGATTGACAGTTTTAAGAAGTAAATAATTCAAAACGATTTTAATACAATTTTTTGTTATTTATTACTTGAAGCTAAAAAATGTAAATTAATTCATTTATAAAGTAACAAAAACAAAACAAAACACATTAAGGATATTCACAATTGCGTGGTTTTCAGTGTAGTTAAAAAACCCCGTTGTGTTGTACCACACTTTACCGAGCGGTTTTTATATTTTTTCGTGCTTTACATGAAATCTCTAAAAACCAACAGTGTGGTAATTTTAAGTAGCCCAATGATATGTTTAACGAACGTGGTTTTTAATGTTCCATAAACAACTGATCGGTTGCCAGTTATTTTCTTATTGCAAAAATTAAAGAAGCAAGTTAAACCAAAGAGTATATATATAAAGAGTTACAGAAACAGAGAAATTGCTCTTTAAAATATTTTCAAGCATGTAAGGATTGGGTTCTGCCGGCGCGCTGCTACTGTTGTGCTGCCGACGTTCTTGAGGTCTGTTTTGGGCAGAGCTGTTGCTAAATCTATGTGTGCACAAGCGAGCTGGGAACATGTTTGTTCTTTTTTCTTCCTATTAGAATTGCGATCATTTGGTATATTTAAGGAAATATGAATGAAATGAAGCAAAACAACATTTCCTCAAATTTACCAATTTGCAAATATTCTTATGTTCTGTTGATTATCAAGTATGCCCAAAAATTGTCAGCTTTGTTTTAGCTGATTTTTGTATACATCTTTTTTGCAAAATTTCTAAGTAGAAGATTTTTGATGCAATTCCATTTTATTTTCTAGATTTTCAGAATTTCATTTAGATCTATCATTTGGTATATTGAAAGAAATATTTATGAATTAAGCAAAACGCCTTTCTTTCAATTTACCAATATAGGTTTGTAGATATCTTTATTTTGTATTTATATATTCATGAATGCTGAAAAGTGGTTAAATTTGCTTTGGGTAATTTTTGTTTACATTTGTTTGCTAAATTTATAAAAAAAAAATTTTAAAAATAATTTAAAAAAATATTAATGCAATTGCAATTATATTTTATTTCAGAATTTTATCTTCTCTAAATTGATCATTTGGTAGATTCAAAGAAATATTTATGAAATAAAGCAAAACGGCTATCTGTCAATTTACCAATATCGAACATATTGTTGTATTTTATATTTGTATTTTTTTATCAAATACTGAACTCTAAAATTTTAATTAAAAATTCCGAAAAAATATTAAATTAAACTTAATATTAATTAAAATTCATTTATTTATTTGGAATTAATTTTTTTATTTTTAAAAATCTAAGAAAATATTTTCACAATATTTCATAGAAATTTTTGCGGTTTTTTTTTAATACAGCTGATGTCTGATAAAACATACGATACTTCAAATTATCGGATGTTCCAAATGCACAATTCCAGATTATGCTAAAATAACTGTGATTTTCTTAAAAGAAATTCTGCAATTGATTTCTGCAATAGAAATGCAGAAAAGTAACAATTTATTTGAAGTGTTTGCAGGATACCTTCCTTTATAGATTATAGATTAATTTATAAAAATATAAAAATAATTTTCATTTATTAAGTAATTAAATGAAATGAAATATTTGAAGTAATTGAATTCAAATGTTCTGAGGTAAATACTTACTAATTCTATTTCCGCTGAAAACCTTTTTCTTCCACCACTAAATTTTAAACTTCCAAACAAATTACGTTTTTAGCTTATTATTTAATATAATAATTAGGAAATAAATGCAGAGCTGTAGACAAGAGGAGGTTTTGGGGGTTCAAACCCCCCAGAGTTTCGACATATTAATAAAAATTAATACATTTCAGCAATTATTTCATTGAATCACTTTAATACGTTATAAAAAACTTAACAAGTCATATACTGAAGTTGCGTTTACGTGTAAAAGTCTGTGTTATGAATTGAATTGTATAAACAACAATACTGAAAACCGGTGTTTCGTTATTTATTTATTTAATCAATGGTATGTTAACCTTACTGACTATATGCTTGATATATAAATATATATATATGCAAAGAAATAGATATTACACTTTAATAAATTGAATTTAATTGATTGAACATTATCGTCTTAGTGACAGAAAAATCAATAGAATATACTTTTGATAGGTTATTAAATTCTCGCAAAGCTCTCACGATTGGTGAATTAGAAGCATAATTTGTTCTGTGCACTCCAATATTAAATGGTGCTCTATTTCTTAATTTGTCGGATCATACGTGATACATAAACAATTGTCATCACTACCCTCAACATCGGTAGTTGTAGATGATGGTAGTGATGATAACAGTAAAGCCAACAAGAATGACATATATATACTGAAAAAACGTTTCTAATTCCAGAGATTTTAAAGTATACTTCAGCCAAAAATGATTTTAACTTTCCCTCGAGCGGTTCCCGAATTTAAATTTCAGCACCCATGGTTTTGTCGCTGGAGTTTGTTGGCTTACTTCAAAAATGCAAATGGATCCTTTTATAAGCTCTGCGTTTTTTTTAGCTCTGCTTATGGCGGCATTGCATCACAGTCTCTTCGTAATTTTCGGCACAACAAAAAATGTTTGTATAATAACTTTTTCAGCCCCTTTCATTGGGACTATTTTGTAGTCAAGAGTTTTTTTCCCAATTAACTTTCGAATTAAAGATGTGAGCCTAAAAATAGTTAAATTTTTAGTTGAAAAGTTTTAACTCATTCACTGAAGTAATTTTTTGGGTTTTATGATTTATGAAATTTGTGTGAAATGAAAATATTTGAGAGAAATGAAATATAGCTCTCATATAAATTTCTTAAAACATATGCATCCCTTAAAATACTTAATGATCGCACAGTAACAGATTTTATTTATAAACAGAAATCTTTGCGTTTATTTCTGTAGATTATTTTTAATAAAAATGTAATTAAATGTTCATGTTTTTTATTTATTATTTTTAATCAAAATTAAATGTTTCAATTAATTAAATTATTTTTACTAATCCTTACTTATTAAATATTTTAATTTCTGTGTATTCTTTTATGAATTTGACGTTTTGGAAAAACGGGTGTGAAGTTGTAAAATTGTTTATCCAAGTGCGGTAAATTTATTAAAATAAAACCGTTTTATTCTTATTTTAATTAGTTTATTTTGACTATGTAACTATTTGTTGCATAATGAGCATAAAAACTATAAATGCATTTAGATAACCTATGAAAGAGGTTTTTGTAAAGGTAAAGCACAACGCTTTTGCTTCACTCAAAAATTCTCTTGCCGGTTGTCAAAATTTCTTCTAGCCCCGGGGCTACATACATTTTTGACAGTCATACTCATTTCACTAGTGTCAAAAATTCTTTTTCCGACTGTCAAAAATTCATCATCCAAGTGAAAAGTTTCCCAAAACTTTTTAAAGTTTCTTCCGAAGATTAATAAAATTAATATAATAATTATAATAAGCTTATTTCTTATTTTTAAAATGGTAAACTTACTGCAGCGATATCTGTGCAAAATAAAAACTTTCAGTCATTTGAAAAAATTTTTAACCATGTAAAAACTACTAAGGATTTATTTTGACTGATTCAACTTAAAATACCAAAACGGTCGTGGCTTATTGGAGGCGTAGTTTTCATCCAATTCTTCCAAATTTCACTCTCAGAGTAAATTTTATGTATTAAAAGTTAGGTGTAAAATTTCTAGTCAATTAATGACCAAATTGAAAACTAGCTACTTCATTCTGAGTAACGAAAAAGCACCCCAAAGATAAGAAAGATACGAGAAGTAATACTTTCTTCCATACAGAATTGTATTGCTTCATGTGTCTTTCCTATTGTTGGTGTGCTTCTTCGTGATTACAAAAATCTGCACAAGTGCTCTTCTACTGAAGCCTAAAACTTTAGGACTTGCACATTTGTGCACTTGTCTGCATTGAAAAACTTAACAGCTTGGAAAAAGTCATTGTTTTTTGTTCACGAAAATCTAAATGTACAACTGCACAGGCACCTGCACTGAATCGTGAATACCCCTGATATTAATAAAACTGATAAATACAAACAGTTTTCAGAAAGTGCTTTAAATTGGTATATTTATCTTTGAAAACATTCAAAATAGTCAAAGCATTAATTTTTCTTAATAAATATATCAAAAATTACGATTTTAATTGGAAAATCTTTAAATTTTCAACTTAGCGGCAACAATATATTGGACTCCAAAATTATAGCTTTAAATAAAATTAGAGTTTCGTAAATCGCTAAAAAACATTAGAATTGCAACAATCGCCAAAAATTTAGCAATGACAGCTTTAATTTTATTCTTCGTTAAAAGCTCGTTCATTCTCTAAATATTAAGTAAGAAAATATGCGCTGGAGTTTTTCAGAATTGCAATATCGCTAAAAACTCTAACTTTAGCTTTAGCGGTGGAGATTTCGCTTTAGCATTTTTCAGAATCCTCCGCCTGGACTGTTTTCGTTTATCTATAATGAGTACCCTACAATATGCATTTTTTATATAATATATATTAATGTATATTAACTTTTTAATTTTTTCAATGATAATAAAGAAAAAAATTTTCTGTTCGTTTGATACCACTAACATTATCATACCTTGAAAACTGTCTTTGTACAATGAATTTTTGTATATAACCTAAAAAGCCAAAAAAATATTCCAAATTCAAAGTTTTGAATTTTGACGCAAATATCTTCGTTCTGCTTTAATATACTTCATTTAATTTTCTTTTGTCTAAAAGTTCAATTAAAGTACTTGCAAAAAATTACTGCAACATTTCCGTTACCTAAGGATTTTTATTTTTAATCTATTTTAAAAAAAGGTCCAAAAAATATATTTTTCTTCCAAAAAATGGTACAAAAGTTGTTTTTATTGTAAAAACAATTAAAACCGAAAAATGCAATTTTGTCTTCTTTCATATATCGTATCACTTTTATGTAAAAACTATTTCAGTTTGACATAAAAATTTGTTTTTCTATTTCTTTTAAGAAAAATAAAATATTTCCCCCTTTGATTTTTGTGACGAATTAAATTTTTTAATATGTCGTTATTATAATTTTTTAAAAATGCTTTGCCTTTAAGAGTAATTTCTTGGGCAGTCGCAAATAGAACAAAGTACCATAAATTAAATCTCAATCAATTCAGGGCGTTGTAACTTAAACGCTGAAATTTGGTAACTCGCGGACATGTCTTTCATTATTCGGCATTTTTAGAAACATTAAAACGAGAAGTGTACATATGTTAAAATTTTAAATATATTTAACTTCTCGGTAACACTGGGTACATCACCTAGTGTATAGAATAAAATAGCGTAAATTTGGCTGCACATTTTATTGTAAGACAACTTTAAATTGACAAATCAAAAAATCCTTTAATTATGTAAGTACTAGTTCTTTAAATATTACAAAAAAAAAAAATAATTTAGGACATTTCATTATAAAATTCTGAAATAAAATATAATTGCAATTGCATTGATATTTTTTTAAATTATTTTTAAAATTTTTTTTTATAAATTTAGCAAACAAATGTAAACAAAAATTACCCAAAGCAAAGTTAACCACTTTTCGGCATTCATGAATATATAAATAACAAATAAAGATATCTACAAATCTATATTGGTAAATTGAAAGAAAGGCGTTTTGCTTCATTCATAAATATTTCTTTCAATATACCAAATAATAGATCTAAAAAACATAAAATTCTGAAAATCTGAATATCTAGAAAATAAAATGGAATTGCATCAAAAATCTTCTTCTTAGAAATTTTGCAAAAAATATGTATACAAAAATCAGCCAAAACAAAGCTGACAATTTTTGGGCATACTTGATAATCAACAGAACATAAGAATATTTGCAAATTGGTAAATTTGAGGAAATGTTGTTTTGCTTCATTTCATTCATATTTCCTTAAATATACCAAATGATCGCAATTCTAATAGGAAGAAAAAAGAACAAACATGTTCCCAGCTCGCTTGTGCACACATAGATTTAGCAACAGCTCTGCCCAAAACAGACCTCAAGAACGTCGGCAGCACAACAGTAGCAGCGCGCCGGCAGAACCCAATCCTTACATGCTTGAAAATATTTTAAAGAGCAATTTCTCTGTTTCTGTAACTCTTTATATATATACTCTTTGGTTAAACTTTTTTATGCCATATATTAATAAAATATATCAAATTGGATAGTTAATTTATTTGCATAGTAACAAAAAGCTATAGTGAGAGGTTCCCAATCACAAGTTTTATTTTAAAGGGTGCTCATATTGCGATTTTCAACTATGGCAAAAAAAAACCATACTACTATACCACACAATTCTGAATACCCTTATTGTTAATAAACACAAAAAACATAAATAGTATTAATTTAACCCTTTCAGTGGATATGCTCAATACTTTTACTGACACGTCAGACAGTAAATTTTATATGTATTTATTTTGCAAAGCATTTTTTTAAATAAAATCGCTTGGTTCTATGAAAAAAGATGAACCAACATGATAAACATAAATTTAGAGATATATTTGACATTAAAGTCAGTTGGATTTTCGTTTTTGTGGCGAAGAAAATTAAAAAAATTATTTGTTTGGCCTATTTTATAAGAAAAAATCACCCGGACGAAGATCAAATTATTGTTTTTTTATAATTTATGTCATTAATGCTAATAATTTTAAGAGGGTTTAAAAAACAAAGATTTAATGGAATGAGAAACTTTTATAAGATTAAAAAAAGACTGAGCCGAACAGGAGTAATGCAATTTTTTCTTTGTATAAGCTTGTAAAACGAAAGTTACGCAGTTTAAAATTAAATGTATGTTTTTTTATCTTTTAAGAACCTAAATGATAGGACTATTACCTCAAAAAATTTTGTTCTTAGTTTATCCTAGCCATTGAAAGGGTTAAAGAACAAAGAAAAAATAAAAAAAGACAGAACAGTTTAAGGTATTACTATATAAATGTTACACTTCTTTTTTTGTACACCGTCTGTATGGTTTTTTTTGTGTTTAAGGCAAATTAAGGTTGAAAAAGACTTTTTCAAAGTAAATTTTTTGTTTTAATTATTTTTAAAGTAATACATTAAGCAGATCAACTCGTCTTATTTTTTATTGGAGAGTTTTGTGAGTCGTTAGTTTGGCTCCCACGAATTACTTTTTTAATGCGATATATATTTGTTATTTTATATCTTTTTGAACAATTTTATTTTTGTATGTCTTCATACTATGAATACATTTTTGGTAATGAAAATAATATACAAAATTTTTGATTAACAATAATTGACAATTTTTAAAATCTTAAAAAATTATCATTTTTTTGATAAAATGTGTAAGAGAATTTTTTGTAAAGTGTGGGTTTTGTATGTTGTGATGTTGGTGTTTATATGTGGTGGTATTGAGTCACCACATTATTCCCCCTCTTTTCTGAAAAATTTTGGTCGTGTTAGCTTATAAGTTAAAGTGTAATATTTTAGTATTTTTGTGTTTGGTTGCATGTGTCTGTGCTGTTTCAGTATCTAAAGAGGCGGGCTTAATCCTATCAATGTTAATTGTTATGTTGGTGTTATTTTTACGAATTGTGAAGTATTTTGGTGTTCTCTCAATAACTTCGAAGGGACCATCGAACGGCTCTTGTAGTGTTTTACGAATCGTGTCGTTGTGGACGAAGACAAAGTGACAAGTACTGAGGGCTCGAGGTATATATTGCTGGAAGTTAGTGCTGTGATGCGCAATGCTTGGCTTTTTATTTTCTATTGCCTCTTTAAGTTTGGACAAGGTGTCCGACGAATTAAAATTCTGACTGTAGTGAATTACTTATTGCTGTGGTAGCCTGAGTGTTTGACCAAATACCATTTCAGCTGGTGAAGCCTAAATATCTTCTTTGACCGTGGACCTGAGTCCTAGAAGAACGAGTGGCAGCTCTGTGTACCAATTTGTTTGGTTGTTACTCGCTATTATAGCAGTCTTTAGTTGGCGGTGAAATCGTTCTACAATCCCATTGGCTTGTGGATGATAAGCAGAATAAGTGGTAATGTGTTTGTTTCCTAGATTCTTAACGAAGTTTCTAAATGTTGTGGACGTAAATTGAGGTCCTCGATCGGAAGTAATTTCCAGAGGAACTCCAAAACGTGATATGTATTCCTTTTGAGGTGTATCTACGATAGTACTGGCGTTGGTATCTTTAATTGGATACTCTTCGGGCCAACGTGTGTTTCTGTCAACTAGAGTAAGATTTCTGTAACCATTTGATATTGGTAAAGGGCCAACTAAATCAACATGAACATGCTCAAAACGACAGTGTGGAATGTCTATCTTGTGTGGAATTGTCTTCGTATGTTTGTGTATCTTTGCTTTTTGGCATCTAACGCATAGTGTGGGTCGTTAGTTTGGTTCCACGAATTACTTTTTTAACACGATATATATTTTTTATTTTATTTCATTTTGAACAATTTTATTTTTGTATGTCTTCATACAATGAATACATTTTTTATAATGGGAGTTTGCCTGAGGTGGGGTGGTGGTGTGTGTGAAAGATTCATGACCTATTTTAAAAATGTGTACATAAAAATATGTTTCCTAAAATGTGTTTCCCTAGTGCAGTGGAGTGCGTACGTATGTAAGGCGATAAGTTTCTCACGACCCTATCGTCTTACAAACGTTTTAAAAGCTACGGTGTGTGCCTCGTGAAAAGTCACCACAGTTTTGTTCGAATATTATTACGAATTACGAGCGCCGTTCTGATTCTATGCTAGTTGGAGAAATAGTTGTACAATGGTCGTAAGCAATTTGTAAGTTTCGATCACGATTGCCTTCACCATAAAACAAAATTATTTCCTAAGTTAGAGTGTCTGACAATTTTTAACTACATAGCTGACTTCCCGATGTTGCAAATTCTTCTAAGACTTTGCAAAGTCTTTGCTCCAGTGATTCACACCCATCGTCCCAACAATCTTTTTCAGCCACAATAAAAGTTTTTTCTAATTCTATATTCATATCAACTTAAAATGAAATGTTTGCATTTACATGAATATTTGTAATATAAATTTTTTATTTAAAAATCCCGGGATCCAGGAAAGACAATCCCGGGATTTAAAAGGACTTAAATCGTCCGGAATTGACTTCCGTACTATAATATTGAATTATTGAAATTATATGCAAATGCACATCTTTTACTTATATTTTTTATAAAATTAATATTATTCCTTATACTAAGAAAGTACTATACATCTAATTATATTCATTTCTCATTTTTTCATGAGTATATAATATTATCTACAAAATTTGAATTGCCTCTTTGAATTAATATATTATAATTACATAAATATTTCATAGATATTGTTGACAATTGTATCTATATATAAATCTTATTGCAGCCATACTGCAAGACTCGGGAATGTTTATGAGAACATTTTTAATTATATTTATATTTAAGCTAAGTTTTCATTTAATTCATACTTATGATAAAGTTATATTGAAACCTAGATGGCGCTTCACGTTCATCTTTACTAACTACAATTTATCCATTTCTTGTCGCTTTAATGTGTCAAAATTGTTTATATTTAATAATTGTTAACTTTCTTTCTTATATCAGGACTGGTGCTCGTTCACTTTTTCGAGCAACCACATCCTGAGTAAGTTCTTCCACAAATCTTTGTCAATAAATTCACTGTTTCAGAAAGCTAACACTTAGACCCACTTCTTTCATTTCGTTAAACTCAAATTTCCTTGATTTGAGTAATTCATTTACAGATAAATCTATTGATTCACCATTTCACTGGCATCCATCTTCATTCATTTCTTCATGGTCCTATTCGAGCCGGATTATTATGTAGCAAAAGATTTATATCTGGGTCTAGGCTGAAACATTCATCCAAAAAGACATCGATCATTTCATCCAGTAAAAAGACATCGATCATCTCATCCAAAGGAGAATTTACTCACCTCACACGCATTTCACCATCATCATCGATCTCATCAGAATAAGGTGTGTTTGCATTCTTTCTTATGTTCCTATATTAGTAAAAGTGTATTGCGTTAACTAGAAGAAACGCTTCTAAATATTATCTCTAAAAAAGTACGGTTTTGATACATTTCCGTAAGAGACGTGATCAAATTAAATACCGAAAAGTAATTCAATGTGCCTAATTGCATTAAAAAATCATAATTTAAAAGTAAAAGTGGGTTAAAATAACTTATAATAGCTTAAATAAGTTAAAAATAATTACCGAAGCGCAAACAACGGGAGTTATTTTTTCTTCATTAATATACAGGATAAATATATGTACATACATATATTCATACATACATATTGACATTTGAACAAGAACGATCGTGTTAGGTAGTGCGGTATGTAAAAATCATATTTCTTGTTTAAAAATAGCTATAAATTCCTATCATTGAAAATTTATTCATTAAAAGTTTATTTTATTTAAGAGAAAAATCATTAAAACTGTTAAAAAGCATCTAAAATAAATTATTTGATAAAAAATTGTTTAATGAAATAACTTACATTATACTTAGCCGATACCAGAACCTATCTGTACAGATTAACAGAAATGTTAATTTTCAGTGCTTTTCTTCTTAAACTGTTGCTTTGATGTTCTAAGCTGAAGCAGAGAGAATATATAAACGAGAGATGTCATAGACACATTAACAGAACGTTAACATAAATCCAACGATCCGATTATTAATACGGTTCGAACAATTGGTTGCCAGCGTGTGCTGCCAGCAACACAGGCTCTGCCAGCAGAGACGAAAAGAAAAAAAACCACCACCAAATGCGAGACAAGCAACAACGAAAAACAAAATAAATACTCCAATTGAACTTTATGAATGAATTGGAAACAAATTAATAAACACTATTTGTACTGCTACTTATTGGTATGTTTGTGTGTTTATGCATAATTTGTTTTGTCCTTTGCTTGACGTTGTTGTTATGCTCTATTTTATGCTTTTGATCGTGTTTCCGATATTTTTCTTGTTTAGCTGAGCTGAAATAAAAGAAAGAAATTGGCCAATTTGTTCTGTTTCTTAGCTTAGCCAAATATGAAACAAGTGAATGTCGTTATGGCTTAACAAATTATTTCAATGCGCGAAATAGCGAATATATATTTTATTTATCTATACTTATGTTATATATTTTATCTTTCAATGTATATATTTTAATATTTTATCTATACATATTTTATCCATGTTTTGTAAAATTCTAATTTATCTACAATCTTCAGGCCATGCATTTGTATGAAAAATTAAAATTTTTCGAAAATTAAAATTATGACTTTTTAAAAACGTGACGTTTGCAATAAAAACCAGCATGTATTCATATGAGTTCGATAGGAGTGCGCTAAATTACCGCGAGTTGATCTTTTTGTTGTAAATTGAAAACATATGAAAATTTTTGGACTTTTTATATATTTCTCTATTTTTTGCACATAAAGCCTTATTTTGTGCATAAAACTGGTATGCACTTCGTTTGTTATTGAATTGTCCCTAAAGATGAGCTATATAACATAAAAATCGGATAAAAATTATCAGAGTTTTGATATTTTAATTTATGAAATAATTTAATTTTTTTCTTATTTAGTAAAAAAAAATTTGAAAAATTCCAATAAACTGCTATTGAAATGTTTTCTGAAACAGCATTTAACAAAATAACAAACAAATTATGTGAATACATTGAATAACTTGGTCGTTATTAAATTTTTTACTAGAAATGTAACATTTGGTAAATTTCGAGTTGGAGTATTTTTACCAAAAAAATTTCAAAAATGCAAAATTTAAAAATTCACGGTTGTCTAAAGCATAGTCTTAAGCATTTTCAAGCAAAGAATTACAAAAACCAAAATTCGAATAAAAAAGTTATAGCTGTTGAAACTTGCTGTTTTTTTTTTCAAAAATGCTCTAAGTTTTTGGCATTTCGAACACAAAAAAATTCATCAAAAATTGATATAAATATGTTTCTTATTTAAAATGGTTTCAACAATATAAAAATAAATTCTCTGATTTTAGTTAGAAGAAATTTTGGAGTTCCAGGGCTACTAACATATCAGACCCTGGTTTTAAGGTAAAAAATATTAGAACTACCCCAAAAACCTACCAATTTTATTTTATGTTTGTGTGTCTATGCAGAATTTGTTTTGTTTTTTTCTTGACTTTGTTGTTATGCTCTATTTTATGCTTTTGATCGTGTTTAAAATTTTTCTTGTTTGGTTACGCAGAGCTGAAATGAAAAAAATTTGCGATTTGTGCTGTTTCTTAACTTTCCAAATTTTTCTTTCTTATGAAATAAGTGAGTGTCGTTTTGGCCAAACAAACTACTTCAATATGAAAAATTTTTTATCTAATAGGTAAATAGATTCTATATACTCTCTATTTACTTCTATATTCTATTTATATATCTGTAAATTAAAATAATGTAAAATCAAAGAATAGATCATACTTAATTACAAAAATTAACTACATTTAATATAGTAGGTAATATTTAAAATTTTCTTATTCAATTTGAAATTTTAAGCAAAAAAGGCAAAAAACCCACCTCATATTTGTTGTTATATATTAAATATATTTATATTATATTTATTTATTTACCCATTAAAATTATCTTAAAAAATATTTATATGCATTTTGTTTTCAATAAACCATTTCATTTCTTTGGTTTATTTTTTATTACATACATTTTATAAATACTACATAATAGTATGTATATATTAAATTGATAACATCTTAAACTGGAAATATGTTTAGTAAAATTTAATTTAATTCATCTTATAAATTAAATATTTTATAATGGTAGTTTTGTGCTTATGTATATATATATTTGGGCATTTTAATTGTTTTTCATTAATTTATTTGTAGCATTGTACAATATGATATCCGCATATATGTATATATAATATATTCTTAAACATGCTTCAATAATTTACTCTTGAGAAATGTTTATTTTTGAACCTTGATTTTATGTTTTGCTGGCCTTAAAAGCGCAAAATATAAGAATTGGCAAATTGACACTAGAGTGGCTGCCAAATGTATTGGAGAAAATGAAAATGCGAAAATTCAATGTGCTCTGTACTTTAAGTGTGCGGTTGTGTCCCATTCGAGTGTATATTTATCCTAAAATTAAGACAAATATACACAGAAAAAAATGGAGCGATTACGTTAAAGAACTTAGCCGATATGCAATTTTAGCAAAAAGTGAAATTTTGCAAAATTATCAAGTTTTGGTAGTTCTAAAAAAACATTCCCAAATATCCTAATGGTCATGTATTGCAAGCCTTAAGTTTGGTTTCTGACAACTTTTCGAAACAGTGTTTGTATATTGAAAATTATAAAAGTGCACAAATGTTAAAAATTCATCTTACGAGCTTCTGAATAGGAGCCGACAGACAATATAGTTTTTGATGCATTATATTTTATAAACAAACTACCTTAGTCCATGCATAATGATAAACTGACTCACTGTAGTTTCTAATAGACTTAAGGAATTTATTTGCAGAGTAGATTTGTCAAATTTTCTTGTTATAGTTTCTCATATTGTCCAAACGGACACTTTGATAAGTAAGAAGGTAGACCATTCACGAATAGTTTTAACTTTTATTCGAACATAACATCATTCTCGTTTTATTGCGATAAAAAATTATATGCCAGAAACTAAATTGAAAAAATTATTGCGGATAGTTGCAAAACTAATTTCTCTCTTGGATCGGTGTTGTTATAGAGTTGCAATCTTTTTGGTTCAATCTTCTAAGCAAAGCAAATATTATCTGAATCTCCTGGAAGATATCATTAACAAAGAATATCATTGAGAGCATGGCAAGAATTAAACTATAATTAAAGTATAAGCTTTAATAATTTCAAAGCTTTATAATTTCTTAATAAGTAATATGTTCTTTAAGTTTTTGATTTTATTGCAATATCTAGCTACAGGATATTTTATTAAATTTTTATCACATAAATTTTTCCTATCAGAATAATATAAGCAATTAGTCGACCATTCAGAACTGCAAAACTTTCCATTGGATTGTCCCGATGATGCTGAAGGAATGAATTCCTCAAGCTTTTCCTCAAAATAAAAATAATAATAAGAAAACCAGGGGTATATAATTTTTATAAATTTTGCTTAAGTCAGCAAAATGCGATATTTTTCATTAGGAACATTAATACATATATGTTGATATCATATTATGAAATGCCCACAAATGAATATATAAAAAATTAATACAATTGCCAAAATTTATACATGCATAAAAAAAAACGATTGTAAAATGTTTAATTAATAAGATTGATTATATTAAAGTTTTCTAAAAAAGATTTACTGTTGAAAATGTTATCAATCTTAATATACATAATTATGCAATACATATTTCAATTATAAATGTTATTTTTAAAAAAACAACAAAATAAAATGGAAGAAATGAAAAGTTGGATGTCAGATAATTCAATATTTTTCAATATGTATATAATATATACATATATGTGGATATCATTTTGTAAAATGCTACAAACAAATTAATAAAAAACAATTAAAATGCCCAAATATATATATACATAAGCACAAAACTACCATTATAAAATATTTAATTTATAAGATGAATTAAATTAAATTTTTCTAAAAATATTTCCCGTTTAAGATCTTATTAATTTAATATATACATACTATTATGTAGTATTTATAAAATGTATGTAATAAAAAATAAACCAAAGAAATGAAATTGTTTATTGAAAACAAAGTGCATATAAATATTTTTTAAGATAATTTTAATGGGTAAATAGATAAATATAATATAAAATATTTAATATAAAATAACAAATATGTGGTGGGTTTTTTGCCTTTTATGCTTAAAATTGAAAATTGAATTAGAAAAACATAAATATATGGTAGGTAATATACCTACTATATTAAATGTAGTTAATTTTTGTAATTAAGTATGATCTTTTCTTTGATTTTACATTATTTTAATTTACAGATTTATAAATAGAATATAGAAGTAAATATAGAGTATATAGAATTTATATACCTATAAAATAAAATTTTTTTCATATTGAATTTATTTGTTTAGCCAAAACGACACTCACTTATTTCATATTTGGGAAAGTAAAGAAACAGCACAAATTCTGCATAGACACACAAACATAAAATAAAATTGGTAGGTTTTTGGGGTAGTTATAATATGTTTTACCTTAAAACCAGGGTCTGATATGTTAGTAGCATTGGAACTCCAAAATTTCTTCTAACTAAAATCAGAAAATTTATTTTTATATTGTTGAAGCCATTATGACTAAGAAAAATATTTATATCACTTTTTATGAATTTTTTTGTGTTCGAAATGCTAAAAACTTTGAGCATTTTTGAAAAAAAAACAGCGAGATTCAACAGCAATAACTTTTTTATTTGAATTTTTGTTTTTCTAATTTTTTGTCTGAAATAGCAAAAGACTATGCTTTAGCCAACCGTGAATTTTTTAAATTTTACATTTTTAAATTTTTGAAATTTTTTTGTAAGAGTACTCCAACTCAAAAGTTACAAAATGTTATACTTCTAGTAAAAAATTTAATAACGACCAAGTTATTGAACGTAATCACATAATTTGTTTGTATTTTTATTAAATGATGTTTCAGAAAACATTTCAATAGCAATTTATTGCAATTTTTTCAAATTTGAATTTTTAAGATTTTTTTTCACTAAATAAGAAAAAAATTAAATTATTTCATAAATTAAAATATCAAAACTCTGATAATTTTTATCCGATTTTTATGCTATATAGCTCATCTTTAGGGACAATTCAAATTCAAACGAAATGCATACCAGTTTTATACACAAAATAAGGCTTTATGTAAAAAATAGAGAAATATATAAAAAGTCCAAACATTTTTATATGTTTTTCAATTTACAACAAAAAGATCAACTCGCGGTAATATAGCGCACTCCTATCGAACTCATATGAATACATGCTGGTTTTTATTGCAAACGTCCCGTTTTTAAAAAGTCATCATTTAATTTTGAAAAATTTTTATTTTTCATACAAATGCATAGATAAATTAGAATTTTACAAAACATGGATCGCTCATTGAAATAATTTGTTGAGCCATAACGACATTCACTTGTTTCATATTTGGCTAAGTTAAGAAACAGAACAAATTGGCCAATTTCTTTGATTTCAGCTCAGACAAACTAGAAAAATATCTGAAACACGATCAAAAGCATAAAATAAAGCATAACAACAACGCCAAGCAAATAACAAAACAAATTCTGCATAAACACACAAACATACCAATAAGTAGCAGTACAAATAGTGTTTTTTCGTTGTTGCTTGTCTCGCATTCGGTGGTGGTTTTTTCTCTGCTGGCAGAGTCTGTGTTGCTGGCAGCGCACGTTTGCAACCAATTGTTCGAACCGTATTAATATTCGGATCGTTGGATTTATGTTAACGTTCTGTTAATGTGTCTATGACATCTCTCGTTTATATATTCTCTCTGGCTGAAGGTGAGTCTCTGTTAGTTAACAGTGAATTTAGTTATTAGTTTCTTTACATTTCGTTTACATGCTAATCAAAGCAGACACAAAGACAATTTCATATAGAGTATTAGAACAGCTGTTTTTTATTACAACTAACAGCCCAATTCTGCCAGCTTAACTAAGCTCACCACATTAACAAAATAGTTAATATTAACAACTTTTTAAGGTTTCGTATTCTGCTGCAAATTTGCTGTTTTTTATTACAACTAACAGCCCAATTCTGCCAGCTTAACTAAGCTCACCACATTAACAAAATAGTTAATATTAACAACTTTTTAAGGTTTCGTATTCTGCTGCAAATTTGCTGTTTTTTATTACAACTAACAGCCCAATTCTGCCAGCTTAACTAAGCTCACCACATTAACAAAATAGTTAATATCAACAACTTTTTAAGGTTTCGTATTCTGCTGCAAATTTAAAAGCTCTTTTCCTTACAATTTTATTAATGACAGAAAGAGTCTTAACAACGAATGAAATTTATGTGCTTAGATAGAAAATTGTTGTGCAAATAATAAAAAAAAATACAAATTATAACATAATATTGAGTTTAAATACATTAAACTGAAAAATGGTAGAATTTTTTCTAAGATTAAGTGTTGATAATGAAATCTTTCAGTAGCCGTGGCAAAGTTTTCAAGCGCTTGCAAAGCCACAAGCTGCACTCGAAGCATCTGTTCATATCGAGCATCTCTTCTTTCAATAGGCATATCGATTTTCACCGTGCATGGTGAACTTTAAAAGCTTTTATGTTGTAAATGATTTTTAAGAATACTAACATTTACATAACATAACAATCAGCTTAACAAGAGCTCCTTAACTATTTCTTGTTAAGCTAACAACCAGAATAGGGCTGCAAATGCAGTGTATTGAACTTTACAACAGTGGCCACCGAGATATGAAATCTTAATCACAATTTTTAATTCATGAAGTCTTAAATTTTTAATGATTAAAAATTTATTATAAACTCAAAATTAAATTTTCCGAGATTTGAATTTTTTCTTAAATCAATTTACGTATCAAATCTTGTCATCGAATTTGATTTTTTCTAAACTATTTCTTACATCAAATATTTTAATCGCTAAATTTAAAGTCCAACTTTTTATTTAATCGGTTTTGACTTCTTTTAATTCGATGAAGCATGCTCGAAGGAGCTAGTTGCACCTAAAGACAAAGCAACTGAATGCGAGTACGATATAAAAACATCTTGTTTATATCGATTGTCCGATATTTTTTCGTTCCGATTTTTTCTTTGTTTAAAAGTTAGTTAAATCATTTTGATTACAAATTTCTAACGTATTTTTAGTTGATTCGTAAATTTCTTGCTGATTTTTCTTAAACCAAAAAAGCTGAAAAGCCTTTTACCATTATGAGTGCACTTTATTTATCCGTCTCACGGATACTTTATTTGAATTTAAGGCAGATTTTAGTGATGCAAATATTTCGGAATATTCAGTAGCTGCCATAGAATTCCATAAAGATGAGATGAAGTCTATCTGGGCTAATGTAAAGTCGGCGTATGAAGCATGCTCGAAGGAGCTAGTTGCACCTAAAGACAAAGCAACTGAATGCGAGTACGATATAAAAACACCGTTATCGGTTATGATACCGACGTATTCAGTGGAGATTATTTAACGTGGCCTTCTTTTAGTAACTTATTCATAGCCATCTACGTAAATAATACTCGGCTAGTCCAGTTGTGACGCTTTTCCACTTAATAAATAAATTTCAAGGAGAAGGTCGAGAAAATGTAAAAAGAGCTCCGTTAACTGAAGGGTTTTAGTCAGCATGGCATAATTTATGTGAACGTTTTAAAAACAAACGTATACTCGTTAAAAGCCAACTGAAAATTCTATTTAAGCTTCCATTCATATCCACTGAATCTATTCATGCGTTAAAAAGTATCCAAAAGATATCGACAATTGTATTACAACCCTTCAACTTAACGATATAAAGATTGATGATTGGGATTGTATCTTTATTTTTCTATGATCCACGAGTCTTCCTGCAATATTTTAGCTCTTTCTGAACAATCCATTCAAAATAAAACAGACATTCCAAAGTGGGAAGCTTTAGATAGCTTCCTGACCAGTCGTTACCAAACGCTGGAAACCGTTTCAGATATTCGAAATCCAACTCCTTTTAAGAGCTCATCTAAGAAATCTCCTACAATATCAACAAGCTCAAATTGACCAAGAAGAGTAAACACATATCACTCCAAGATTTTTGGTTCTCTTTTTAAGCTTTGTCTAGAAGAGCAACATCCAATTCGTCCATGTGCTCGTTTTCAAGACTTCAATATCGAAGAAAGAAACAATTTCATAAAGAAACATAAACTTTGCATAAATTGCTTTGCTCGTGGCCATAGTGTTAGAGATTGCAAGAGTTCATATAGTTGTTATACCTGTAACAGGCGACATCATGCGCTTTTTCATCGGAATAATCCAAGTCCAAATAACACTTAGTTAGTCCAAGTCCAAGTTACACTTTCTGAAAATCTTAATACTACGAAAAATAGTTCCAGTATAATTTCGGGCATGCAGCAGCCCCAGTTTCATTCAATACAGTCCACTAACTCTTTTATGCCTATTAATAATACTCAAACGTGTTTCTCTTCTACTTCCAAAGGCATTCTTTTAGGTACCGCGATGGTTCATATATGCCATCTAGGTGCAACTTTTACTGCTCGAGCCCTCATCGATACTGGTTCAGAAGAAACTTTTATTTCTGAACAATTATTTAAACTACTTAAACTTCCATCTACTTCAATACAAGCCCACATTTTCGATCTTAATAACACTACTTCCGCCAAAGTTGATAAGATATGTTCATTTATCTTAAGCTCTCCAATTAATACTACAATTCACATTGAAGCTAGTGCTTTTGTTCTACCGCAACTCACAGGAAGTTTCCCAACATCTCCTATCAGTCTTCATTTATCTTCTTAGCACACAGCTCGCAGACTCACAGTTATTTAAGAGCAATCAGTTTGATCTGCTTATTGGTGGCGATCTTATTCCACTTATTCTATTAACTGGAATAAAACATAATATTTGTGGTACCTTGTTAGGCCAGGAGACCATATTTGGTTGGATACTAACTGGACCTGTATCCAATGCATATATTTCTTCATTATCAACAGGCGTGTCATACCACAATGAAGCGTCACTAGACAAGACACTTTCTCGATTTTGCTAGGTAGAGGATCTTACGAAGAAACAATTCCTCGATCAAGCTTATCGTTTTTGTGAAGAATTGTATGTTCAAACAACAAAACAACGATAATCGTTATGTTGTCTAATTACCATTCAAAGTGGGGTATCTAGATACCCTTAAGCTAGGTCATTCAACATCAATTTCACATGGGCTAAAAATCATACTTTCCAATCCAATTTTTACTAAATAAAGATCGATTATTAAAAATCCTACTTTTAAAACTCGATACAATGACATTGTTTGCGAATATCTAGACCTTGGACATATCCATGCAGTTCCAAAACCGGAAAATGAATATGCTCCAAAGCATTAATATTTGCTTCATCATACTGTCATCAAACAAGACAGCTCCACTACGAAAGCACGCGTCGTATTCAATGCTTCCAGTCCATCATCCAATGAATAAGCCTCAATGATGTTTTATACACCAGGCCTGTGTTTCAATCCAATCTCAATATACTAGAATCTTCAAACACAATGGTTTGCGTTTGTGAACTCAAAACTGGAATATTCGGAGTTAATTGTGCTCCATTTCTTGCCATCCGTACGCTTCTTCAACTAGAAGATGATGTTGAAAAAACTTTTCACTTTGCAAGCAAGATTCTTCGAAACAACATGTACGTAATGATATGCTTGCTGGAGCTCATGACATCAATACCGCAGTGCAATCACGTGATGAACTCCAATTCAATTGTCTTAAGAAGTGGCAAACGTTCAGATCAAATTATCCACAAATTAATGACATCCATATTCCAATATGGATAATATATTCTCCAGAATATAGAATCCGATTCCACGCATTTTGTGAAAAAAGCACAGGCGGCCAACCGCTCCAAACACAATGTTTAGGTGGACTCTTTCCGGTCATTGTGCCTTTAAAATTTCAAATTTTCTTAACTTTTCCATCCACGAATATGCACGCACGTACTATTATATTAAATTATTGAAGTTATATGAAAATGCACATATTTTACTTATATTTTTTATAAAATTTATATTATTCCTTATACTTAGAAAGTAGTATACATCTAATTATATTCATTTCTCATCTTATCATGAGTTTATAATATTATCCACAAAATTTGAATTGCCTCTTTGAATTAGTATATTACAATTGCATAAATAATTCATAAATTGATTTGACAATTATATCTATACATAAATCTTTTTGCAGCCGTATTGCAAGGCGGGCGGAATGTTTGTGTGAACATTTTTCATTATATTTATATCTAAGCTAAGCTTTCCTTTAATTCATACTTACGATAAAGTTATATTGAAACCTAGATGGCGCTTCACGTTCATCTTTACAAACTACAATTTATCCATTTCCTGTCGCTTTAAGATGTAAAAATTGCTTATATTCAATAATTGTTAACTTCCTTTCTTATATCAAGATTGGTACTCGTTCACTTTTTCGAGCAACCACACCTGAGTAAGTTCTTCCACAAATCTTTGTCAATAAATCCACTGTTTCAGAAAACTAACACTTAGACCCACTTCTTTCATTTCGTTAAACTCAAATTAACTTGATTTGAGTAATTCATTTACTGATAAATCTATTGATTCACCATTTCACTGGCATCCAATCTTCATTCATTTCTGCAGGTGGCAAAAACGTAGTAAACTTTGCTTCCGCCATTATCCAACAGAAAACTATGTGTAGCATACCGTAGACAAGACAATGAGAGAGAGAAAAAAATGGCGAAAATTCCGATGTTTGACAGACAAGTAGACAATATGTGACATGCCCCTTGAACTATAATAATACACATCTAAATCAAATTACTCAAGGTTTCGGTACTAGAAACAGAAATAACTTAGTTGTGGACTTAAACAAACATAACTTAACATGTTAATTAATAAATGACTTAGAGCTTCTGAGACATTGGTTTAGTTCTCATAATTCAACTCTTAATGACAAAACCAAATTAATGTATTTTAACATAAGTGGTTCTGATATTAAACTGTGTAGTTTTGTTTTTCATTGCTCTGGTTGTAAAAGGTTCTCATTTGGTAATAATGTTTGTCGTTCCAATTTCTATCGTTTTCTGTCGTTAAAACATTTCCGCAATGTTTTACAATCGAATGTGTTTAATCGTTTAAATATCTAGGTTTTTTCTTGGACTGAAAATTGTCATGGCTAGATTATACCGTTGCGCTAAAACGATATCTCTTGGGTTCAACTAGAAAAATCTACCATTTGAGTTCGTATTGCTCGTCAAAGTTCCTAACTTGCATCTACCATGGGATTTTCCACTTTAAACTGTAATATGGGATAACATGCTCGAGGGTACACATTTGAATAAAATTCAGCATTGTTAGTTGCTCAAAAACATGCCATTCGTATAATTTGCCATAAAAGGAGGATCGATAGTAACTTTCCTTTATTTAAAAACTTAAATGTGTTGCCAATTAAACACTTGTACTACTATAAAGTACTTAAAGTTTTTTTCAAAAGATCTGGATATTTATTTCACAGAAACCATGACAACTATAGTTTAAGGGTCAATGACCAACACTTTGGCGCACTGCTGAGGAGCGATACAAAGAAAGAGGAGGGAAGAGAGACGTATTTTCAGGCGGAAAAAAGGCAGAAAAGCGCGAGCAGGAGAAGATTGAGATGTGTGGTGACAGGAATGAGGCCCGAACATTTTTCGAAAAAATAAGACTTACCGATGGTTTGAAAACCGGGCCCTCTTCCTGCAAGGATGAAAACGGAAATATAGTGACAGATGCCCAGAGTACACTGACGTTATGGAGGGAACACTTCTCAAAGCTTCTAAATGGCGACGCTGATAACAATCCCGCGAATAGAGATGATACCCCGGAAACCCCAATTACAGATGACAGCGTCGAAGTTCCACTGCCTGATTATGATGAAGTTCTGACAGCTTTAGCTCGTCTTAAAAATAACAAAGCCGCGGGAGCTGATGGCTTATCTGCTGAGCTGTTTAAGAACGGAGGCGAAGCTCTACTTAAATGCATTCACGAGCTTCTATGCAAAATATGGTCGGAATAATGCATTCCGAACGATTGGAATCTCAGTATGCTCTGCCCAATCCACAAGAAAATCGATCCCACTATCTGTGCCAATTGCCGTGGGATAAGCCTTCTTAATGTAGCATATAAGGTCCTGTCGAGCGTTTTATGTGAAAGATTGAAGCCCATTGTAAACGAACTGATTGGACCTTATCAGTGTGGTCCCAGACCTGGAAAGTCCACCATCGACCAGATTTTCACGCTATGACAAATCTTGCAGAAGACTCAAGAATAACAAGTCGACACCCACCATCATTTTGTCGACTACAAAGCCGCCTTCAACCGCCCAATAAGGAAGCACCTGTACTCCACCATGTCTGATTTCGGTACTCCTGCAAAACTAATACGACTTTGCAGGATGACACTGAGCAACACCAGCAGCGCTGTTAAAATCGGGAAGGACCTCTTCCTACCATTTGTTACAAAACGAGGTTTCAGACAAGGTGATTCCTTATCGTACGACTTTTTCAACTTAATGATGGAAAAGATCATCCGAGCTGCTGATCTGAGACGTAGTGGTACAATATTCTACAGAGAGTGTATAGAGTATAGAGAGTGTAGTATATAGAGTGTTATGCTGTTTGCGTATGCTGATGACATCGATATCATTTGCCATAATACGCGCGAAGTCAGTGCAGCATTTTCCAGATTAGAAAGAGAGTCAAGTCGAATGGGTCTGGCAGTGAATGCAGATAAGACGAAATACTTGGTGTCAACAAACAAACAGTCCCAGCGTCTTGGAACCCACGTTTCCGTTGACAATACCTTCTTCGACGTTGTGAAGGACTTCGTCTATCTGGGATCTAGCATAAACTCAAACAACGACATCAGTATTGAGATCAAACGAAGAATAACTCTTGCCAACAGGTGTTACTTTGGGCTCAGTAGGCAATTGAGAAACAGAGACCTCTCTTGACAAACGAAAATCACGCTCTGTAAATCGCTCATCATGCCCGTCCTACGTTATGCATCACAAACCTGGACGCTGAGCAGTTCAAATGAAAAGACTTTAGAAGCATTCGAGAGAAAGATTCTTCGTAAGATCTACGGACCAATCTGCTTCAATGGCGATTACCGAATACGGTGAAATGATGAACTGTATGAGCTATACGCTGACATCGACATAGTCAAGCGCATTAAAATCGAGCGGCTTTCCTAGGTAGGTCATGTTCAGCGCATGAGAGTCGATGCTCCAGTGAAGAAAATGTTCGATTCGATACCCAGTGGCGGTCAACGCAGAAGAGGACGACTGCATCTTCGTTGGAAAGACCAAGTAGAGGAAAACCTGAAGAAGCTTGGAATTTCCAACTGATGCCAGCAAGCAAAAGACAGAAATGGCTGGCGCAAATTCTTAGATGAGACCAAGACCGATATACGGTTGTAGCGCCAACTAAGTAAGAAAGGAAACAGAAATAGCTGGCGCAAATTCTTAGATGAGGCTAAGACCGACATACGGTTGTAGCGCCAACTAAGTAAGTAAGTAAGACCAACATTTTGTTAAAATTCCGTTTCACAACTTGTCTCTCTTCTTTTAATCGTATTCATGTGCTACTCTTAGACTTTTTAATAACTTACCGAATAATATTCGTTGTATTTGTAATATTAATTTGTTCCTTAAAGAGTTAAAAACATGGCTGTTTAAGTTTAACTTTGAAATTGTTAATATTTCACTTCTTAACTTTTAATGCTCACTTCACTCACCATCACATAACTTTTAATGCTCATAAATGTTTGTTTTTTAATTGTCGAACTGGCGATATTAATTTTTGTTTTTTTTGTATAGTTACTCCTTGTCAGTTGCAAATATTTAAATTTTAAATTAAGACCTCACTACAATACTTTTATAATATAATACTATACCTTGCAAGACAGGTACTGGTTAAAACAACTAAATATTACTTAACTGGTATCGATATAAAAATGGTATTCACTACATTTGTTAAGCCCTGCTAACTTGCTAAACTTAACAAATTTGTTAACTCCTGTCAAAATTTTGTTTGGGAAAAGACTTAGCAGCTTGTTAGCAAGTTAACAAGCTAGGCACCGTGTTTTTGTTTAGCAGATACCATTTGTTAAGTCTGAAACGTCAAAGTTATTGAGTGTAGTGATGAATCGTTTTGTGAATGAGTTTTAACAAGTACCAAATTATTTATGATTTGCAGCTTCAAAGTCTAAAAACTTCCCTTTTTTAATAAAAAAGTGAAATCTTTGTAAAGATGTTGGCAGAGATTTAAGACATTTCAAAGTTTCTGAGTAGCAAATGTATCAATAGTGTTAACGCACTGTAATATAAAAATAAAAATACATTTTTGGTTACTGAGTACTGGTTACACGGGTTATTAAAACCACAGATCTATTGCTACATTGAAAGTTGTCAAATTAACATTTGCAAACAATTTTTGCAAAATATTTGCAATTTTTAAATGGTTGAAGTAAGAAACTTATATTTCTATTTAATTAAGCTTTATTATTTATTTATTAGCCAAGTGCAAATAAACCCCGTCGTTTGATTTTGTAATAATTCAGTTTTTCCAATTTTAAGCTGTAGAAGTCTTCCAGCTGATTTTGACATATCAGTTTAGCACTTGATTATAAAATGTCTTACAGTGCACCCTAAACAAGTGCGCGTTGCGCTGCGTACCCAAGCGCCACGCAACTTTATTTTACGCTTAACCTAAACAAGTGCGCTGCGGAAAGAACTGCTGCTCTCGAACCAGCTCAGACTGATGGTTTAAAAATCTTAAAAAACTTTTAGTATTGTGTAAAAATCTATTAATATTGCAAATACTTCCATTTGTAATTGAGATTAATTAATTAATAGCAGCCGATTGCTCTTTGTTCTAATACTTTGGTTTTATGCAGCCAACTTCACATCCGAACGCACTGTCAAAATTGGAAATTCGATTCATGTTGCGGTAGTCCGGTGCGTGTTTCGGTAGGCTTCATACAAAATGTATGTGCATGAGCCGATTTTCACAGTTAAACCACGCACGCGCACTTGTTTAGGGTGGACTGTTAGCAGGTATGTTCACATCAACAGCTGCTAACTTTAACAATTTAGCAGTTTAGCAGGACTTAACAAATTTTAATGAATACCATTAAAATGTTTCTGGTAGAAATTTATGATTTTCCCCATCATCTTACACAGAGCATCTGGACAAAAGTAACCGAAATTCTTCTATACGTGTGATTATTAATTACATTATTTTATTAATTATTAATGTTATATCCCATTCTCGCTTATGGTTTTTTAGATATAACAAACATATAATCATCTTTCGCACCATATTCCATTTCCAACCCTTCTACCATTCCTAGCATGAAACTAACCGGGTAATTCCCAAATACTATTTGATAAGCTAGTTACCACTATAATGGATATAACTACTAAATTATCAGAATGTCAAACCAGTTTTTACTACCATAAAAATTACCAAGTAATTAACATAATAGATTATTAAAAAGATAATTAAAAAATTATTAATATACATGTTTATTTATATTTTTTTATTTATGATAAAATAATGATTATGATTAAAAATAAATGAATTAATTATATTCACTTAAGTTGAATATTCTCAATAAAAAATTAAGTTTAGTTGCCATTCGTTTTTGATTTGTATAACTTTTGTTTATGCCTATTGTGGGCTAAGTCAATGGATTTGCGGATATACTTTTCAAATTGTTGTCTTTCCTCTATTTTGAAAACATCTGCAAAAAATACACAAATATTATTTATGTTATGAAAATTAAAAATTGACAAGGCCATACCAAATAAAATAACGTTGATAAAAGTAAGTTTTTTAAGGGCCCTTTTCTCCCATCGGCCATCCCAATTAAATTTTCTTAGCAAATCGTCTGAAATTATTCGTCGCAAGACACCATCTATCTCTTCATTAGCTCCCTTCAGTTTATATAGATATATCGTCTGCAAAATATTAATAACATTTTAATAATGCTGACAGTGTCACTATTCAGTACATAAACTAGATTGACTTTATTGAATACATGGTATATTTGGTATTTTTTTTTCCTTTAAAAAATGAAAAAAAAACTCAAATTTAGTACCAATCTACTAAAGTCATTAAGACAAACGCTTCTCAATCTAATAATTTTATACCATTGCTTTAGCATACTCCTTGCTCGTAAGCTTTGTTAAAAAATAAATGATTAAATAACCTGAGTTGGAAGTCGAACTGTTTTCAGTTATATCATTATTGTTAATGATAATAATTGGTTCAGTGTCAAAATTAGTACTTCTTTCATTATATTTCATGACTGAAACATATTTTATTTTGTTTCGGTAGTTTTTGAGAACATTTCTGATGTAAAAAAATTTGATGTAAATTATATATTAGGTGAAATTTTTGAAGTCAAAATGTTTAATTATCCTCTGGAGTGGAAGATGTTTTCTTGGAAACCGATGGCTCTTCAAAGCCTTCTAAAATCATATCGCTATTATCACTTGATTCTACATCTTGTTTATTTGTTTGTTGTTACGCATTTTGATTTTTTTTCTCTATTTTGTTATCCTTATTTTATTGTTATTTTATAAAATATTTTATAATATATTTAATAATAGATTTAAATGTTATGCCGAATTTAAATAATTAAAGTTATAATTTAAATATGAAAAAACTAAATGCACATTGCTAGTTAATTTGAAAACTCATAAAAAAGTTAATGTAATAAAGGTATTAAAATGTATTTATTTTCATGCTGAATGCAAAAATATTTATATTGAATATCTTTTTCCCTAACTTCAAGTACATCTGCATTTATATTGCTCCCTAATATGATACCTAGACCAGAATTAGATTCCAATGATTCATAAAAATAATTTTCTATGTCTTGAATGCTAAATACAATAAAACTATTGAGCCCATTTTCGGTTTTGCTTGTTATTACTTTTACTGGTCCTATACTTTGACTAAAACAATATGCATCTTTTTTTTTTATCAATGCTTAATGCGCCTTCTTTAGAAATTCTGAAATAGTTTACTTCCGAATTATTTCTTTCGCGTAGTCTTAATTGCAAATGTTGCAAGATTTTTTTGGGTTTTATAATTTTTTTAAAAAATTGCATATAATTCTTAAATCAATGCGCCGAAAATGTATCCAATAGCCCAAACTGTTGAGCACAGTCGGTCAAATGCATTAAACCATGGATGTCTAAACTTTTCAAATGATCACCAAAACTGTTACCAAATAACTCAAAAAAATCTTGCAACATTTGTTGGGAAATACTCCTTAAACATCTGCATGAATTCATTCATTCAATGAATGCACAACCGAATTCATGGGTATGTTTTAATACTCAAGCAATTCCAATGTGTCTTTTTCAATTTGCGTAAAAATATGCACAAATAAATTTTGATTTTGTAAAAAGGACTTATATTCCCGAAAGAAATATGTTAATGTAATTAAAAAACAATATCGAAAAGTCAAAATAACTCTTGTTTTTTTTTAAATTTCTGAAAGTTACAACTTTAAATGAACGAAGACAAAGTAATGCAACGCTCTAGACGTAATCCAAATTTAACCAACCATAACTTTTGATGTAGACAATATTTCGCAAAATTTTTTTCTGAAATTAAAAAAAGACACAGTTTCGATAGTATCGTAAGTACAGACGCAGAATTCCTTTTTCTACAGTAATAGAGAAAAATGCTGGTTTTTTTATTTTTCAAAACTATTTTAAAATATTTCATCTTCTAAATAAAAATTATTCAAAAACGAATTTGTTGTTGTTATTGCCTTCTTCAAACTTACTTGATCTAAAATGCTCACAATTAAATTCATGTTAAAATTTGTTTTGTTTTATAAAAAGTTTTCGTTTGATATATATATTATATATGTTTATGCTCTTTACTATATATATATATATAGAATTCACTTTATGTTCATACATATAAATTATATATATAATTATATATATTATATGTAAATTAAATATATATAATATATATAATTATATATATAATTTCAAATATAAAATTTGAAAAAAAATGAAAGCAACTAATAAGTATTTATATATGTATGTTTTACATACATATTAATAAAAAACAACAACAACAACAAAAGCAGCACAACAACGAACGACGTGATTACGAACCAAACAAGCAAACACAACAACAACAACAACAACCCTAAAAACAGCTACTGCAGCTAAGCAGCTTGTGCATTTCTCATACGAATATATGAATTTTTCATCTTCTTAGATTTTGCTATTTTATTAGATATTCGTTTCATTCCCACTAAAACTGATATTTTGGCATTTTGTTTTCTTTGTACTATGAATATTAAAGGCTGTAGGTATACCCCAAAGTGTCAAATATCATTTTGAAAAATTTTTGAAAATGACCCCCATTCAAACCACGCTGTAAGACGTAATTCTACGTCAAAATTATGGATAAGTTATAATGATAGTTAAATTTACCAATGTTCCAAATTTCGTTCTTCCACCTTTTATACTTTCCACGCTTTATGACTTATTTTATGTTTAACTAATTTGCTTGCTTTAAAAATTGTGGCAACAGCAAAGCATACACACGTTTAAAAAAATGCATAGTATACAAACAACCCAGATGAAAAACAAAGCAGGCCTGCCGATTGAAGGAATGTGGCAGGTTATAATTTTAATGCCAAGTTAAGAAGTCTATTTTTTAAATTTTAAAAACTTCCTCTTTACTTAAGTGCTTATTTTGCTAATGAAAAATTCCGGCTAATTTTAAGGACACTAATTTTAAAATACAACAGTGCAAATGGCTCAGTTGGTTAGGTCTTTAATTTGTATTTGTAATTGGAATTTTGAGTAGCGAGTTCAAATCCCTCACAGACATAATTTTTTTTTCTTAAAGGCCTTTAGTTTTATTTTAGTTATTTTTAAAATTGGTTCTGTTTTATTTAGTGATTTAATTCTGTTTTTTGCATTAATTGCTTAAAATAACAAAGAACGCGTTAATTTTCTTACTCTGTGCTCGTACGTTTATTCTTAATGAAGCAAATTAAGCTAGCAGCTGCGATGGTTGAATGGATAAGCAGATGCACTTACACTCACGCGGCCGAGGTTCAAGTCTCCGGATAATGGTAATTTTTCAATTGCCGGCAACATTAAAAGGAAATTTAGCAGACATGCTCGCCTCCATACCCGCTTATATCTTTTGTCTATAGGCATGTCCTAGGACGGCATGTCTGTCAAATGAACTGCCGTAGTAGCAATGCAGCATGCATCTCATGGTATGAATGCCGAGAGATTCATGCAGCATTGCTGCTAGGGCAGTTTATTTGGCAGACATGTATACCTTCTGCATTCTTACCATAAGATGCATGCTGCATTGCTGCTACGGTAGTTCATTTGGCAGAGATGCCGACCTAAGACATGCCTATACAAAAAAGATATAAGCGGGTATGGAGGCGAGCATGTCTCCTGTCCTTCCGAGGCATGTTGCCGGCAGACATACAGCAGGGCTCCTTTTCCAACTGGAAAGCTAGCACAAATACCTACTGTTGTCTCTATTAAACATTGAAAAGTCAAAGTTTAACAAAATAAAATATATATTAAAACTACTTATAAAGTTATAGGAATAAGTTTTAAATATCCCTTACTGTAATGCAAATTTTCGATGCAAAATTAAAGAAAATAATTCTTTACTTTCTTTTTTATGAAAAGTATTAATGGTAAACACAATATTATATGTGCATCTTAAAAATATTTTTTTTTAAGTTTTGTGTCTAATGTCAGCAATTAAGTTATAATAATTATGTTGTAGGGGCAAATAGTTGTTCAGCAGTGTTTCGCAATATGTTAGTTGCATATTTTAATTACTTTTTATCTTTATATCTTTGTTATAAACAATGATGCGATATAATAATTTATTTAAGAAATATTTGTTAATAAGCTATCTAATCTATTTGTTTTAATATAATTAAAACTGCTCGTTATAATATATTCCAATAAGCTCGGATGGGTAGCCCTTATTCGAAGCGCCCATCTGGCAACACTGTAACTTTCCGCAGTGATGCCAAATCGACTAATGACATACCGCGTTTGAAGCGTCATTCCAAGCAAATGTTTACAATGGAACAGTACACGCCACGCGAACGCTCTAAAATTGTTGAAATTTACATTCAACAAAACAAGTCAATAGTGAAAACTCAACGTGCTTTCAAAAAAATAAATAAAGTGAAAAGTGCGCCTTCCAACAAAACAATTTATCGTTTGTATGAAAGATTTACAACTGGTAATACTCTTGGTAACCCAAAGAGGCCAAATAAAAAGCGACCAAAGCGATCGGATGAGAATATTGCAGCCGTACGAGCCAGTATTGAGCAGTCACCAACAACATCCCAAAATCGCCGTTCTCAGCAGCTCGGCATTCCCCGATCCACTTTACAACGCATTTTACGTGTTGATTTGAATTTGTTTCCGTACAAAATTCAATTGGTAAACAAATTGTTGCCTACCGATAAGCCACGTCGATTGGAATGGGCCCAAAGAGTCATCGAAATGGCTGAAGAAGACGAGCAATTTTGGCATAAAATTATCATGAGCGATGAAGCTCATTTTCAGTTGAACGGAACGGTAAACAAACAAAATTGCCGTATTTATGCCACTGAAAATCCACAAGAGATTCAAGAGGTACCTCTTCACGATGCAAAAGTCACTGTTTGGTGCGGCGTTTGTGCTAAAATGCTCATTGGGCCGTTCTTTTTCGAAGATGATAATGGCCACAGAGTTACTGTCAATCAGGAGCGTTATCGCGATATGATAAACAATTTTTTCATGCCAATCGATCGTCGAAAGCGTATCAGGCACTACTGGTTTCAACAAGACGGCGCGCCACCACACACAAGCCGCACTACAATCGATTTTTTGAAGCAATTGTTCCCTGGCCGTTTGATGTCAAAAAATGGTGATTTCGATTGGCCGCCAAGATCACCAGATTTAACGCCTCCAGACTTCTTTTTGTGGGGTTATTTGAAATCAAAGGTTTACGTCAACAAGCCAAAGACCCTAGAAGAGCTGAAAACCAACATCCGTCAAAAAATAACCGCCATTCCCATCGAAATGTTGAAGAAAACCATGGAAAATGCTGCAAAACGGGCACAATATGTCGTAGAGGCCAATGTCGACCATTTACGAGATATCATATTCAAGAAATAATGTAAGCAAATCTACTTGAACCCAATTAAATGATATTCATGACGAACAGACAAAAAATTGTGGTTTCTTTGATTTATTTAAAAATAAAATGGGCGCTCGAATATGGGCAACCCTGTATGTAAGGTAAATATAGGATATCGAAAAGTTTAGGAAATGCGTCTTTAGTTGACACTGTAACTAAGTGAATTAAATTAAAAAGAGTTACAGATTAGTTCAGTAAAATTCAGTTAAAATTTTAATCAATTATAACTACAATTAAAATGAGTAAATATACATCATTTGTAAGAAAACATCGTGTAAAATAATCAATAAAAATTTAATTTCCTAGTATTTGGATTTGTGTAAATAAACATGTTAACTTTAATTGATAAAGAAAACTTAATAAACTATGAAAAAAATGAGCTTGAAAATCACATAGACTCTTAATTTCTTCAGATTCATATATTAATTCTCTGCGACAACCACCTAAATATAAAGTCCAACTTAACAGTAGATGTAATAAAACTACTAAAGTCTCCAGAATTTCTTCAAGAAAATTCTGATTCAGATTCAGAATAAAATTTTTGTACAAAGAAAACTCACAATTTTAATTAATTCAATCAATATTTAAGTGAAATATGTAGAAATCGTACATTTAAGTAAGTATAGCAGACGTAATACCAAACTTATGCCAATAATATTGTTCCAATCGTATGGGAGGTAAGCGTGGTAGTTGACCTATAAGGCTCATATTTTGCCAAAAGTTATATAAAGTTATATACTATAACATAAACTGAGAAACAAAATTTCATCATAATACCATATATACAACCAAACTTATGCAAAAACTACTATTCCGGTTATTTAAGAGGTAGACGTGGCAGTACAATGATCACGTCCAATCTACAGAACATATTTTAGATATAAGATAAATTCAGAAATCGAATTTTATAGCTATAGATTTTTAACAACCAAACTTATGCTATCATTACTTCTCCATTTACATGGGAGGTAGGCGTGGCAGTGAAACGATCTCGAACATTTTTGGTAACAGTTATTATTTTTGTATGAAAAACCTACTTGAAAAAATTTATGCGTCCAGCTATGGTACTTTTTACCCGACTACGGCGAAGCAAAAGGAGAAGTATATGTGTTTGAGGGGTTTGTTTTTTTTTATTTTATTTGCGAAGGGGGAACCTTCAAAAGGCCCCACCGTGCAGGTGGGAGTGTACGATTTTTACGCACTAAACCTACATGATACCTCGCGGTATCATAACCTCCGCATTGAATCTTCGACCCTATAGAACCCCGCGGGACCGCCGTAAAGCATAACTTCGCGGGGCTTGGGAACAGCACTAGGCTGGAAACTGTTTGGCTACTGCCGGGATCTACTGTGAAATGGTCGTCGGGTCAACAACCTTTACCTCATCTGTCTTGCGCGCGCTCAACTCTTCGCAGCTCTTCGGTTATTTTTCTAGCCAGGGTGCTAACCATCGACCAGTTCTCTTCGCTCTTTAGCATAAGAGAAACCATATTTTGCTGTGTTAAGGTTTCGCCGAGACAGGCCGCGGCCTCACGTCTGTCGTTATGGAACATGGGGCACACAAAAAGAACGTGCGCCGCGTCTTGCAGCGTGTTTCCTGTGCAATTAGTGCAGTAAGGATCGATCGCGTGTTTATACTTGTGAAGGTATGGCCTGAAGCAACCATGTCCGCTCAGTATCTGTGTAAGGTAGAAGTTCACTGAGCCGTGGCTTCTGCCATACCACTCGGTTAGGCTAGGGATGAGCTGGTACGTCCACCGACCCTTCTCTGAACTATCACAGCGGTCTTGCCATTTTTGCAAGCTTCTCTAGCGAGTTTTTTATTAGCTGTTGTGCTTTCACTACCAGCTGTGAGAAGCGCTTCTTCCACGAGAAGGTCAATAGGGATCGCGCTAGCTAGAACCAGTGCTGCATCTCCGGATACCATTCTGAAGCTGCAGCAGACCCTGAGTGCGCCAAGTCTGTAAACTGACTCTACTCCGTGTCGGTAGGACTTCGTTTTCATCGCTGTGGACCATACAGTCGCACCATACATCATAGTAGATCGCACTACGTTGAGGAGCAGTGTTCGTCGTGCTTGTTTGGGGACTCTTGTGTTCGGCATTATTCTTGATAGCGTCAGACATACTTCGGATGCTTTCCTGTGTGCGTACGGCATATGTTGTTTAAATGACAGTCTGGAATCGATCATTACACCGAGATATTTAATGAACGGCTTCGATTCCATTACTGTTCCACGAATACTGATGCTGGCGGTTTCTAGTTTTTTCCGACTACTAATAAGTACCATCTCAGTCTTATGTTCAGCTAGACTAAGTCCCGCTCTTCGCAGCCAATCGCAAATCATAGCGATAGTTACACTACTGAGGGCCTCAACTTCTTCACGGTGTTTTGCTGTCGCCACAACTGCAAGGTCGTCGGCAAAGCCAACAATCTTGACGTCTGCTGGCACCTCAAGCCTGAGAACCCCATCGCACATGACGTTCCATAGCAGGGGGCCAAGAACCGACCCCTGTGGGACTCCACCGGAGACATTGTACGTCTTCGTGCCTTCTTCTGTGTCGTAGAGCAGGACTCTTTCACTGAAATAGTGTGACACGATCTTCGTGAGGTATCGTGGTACTCCAAAGTTCCTGAGGGCTGTCATAATCAGACTCCAGTTAGCTGAGTTAGAAGCGTTCTTTACGTCGAGTGTTGCCACCAAACAGAACTGCTTTGCTCCCCTCATTCCCTCAATTGCTTCCTGCGCGGTGCTTGTAACTATCTTAATAGCGTCCGTCGTTGATTTTGCATTTCGAAACCCAAATTGTCGAGCGGAAAGTCCTCCTCCGGCTTGGATCGCGTTTTCCAGGCGGTTGCACACCACACGCTCAAAGACTTTGCCTATTGTGTCGAGTAGGCAAATCGGCCTGTAGTCTGAGGGGGCGTCCGTGGAGCAACTGCCTTTCGGTATGAGCACTAACTTCTGGGTTTTCCACTGCGCTGGGAAAATGCCCTCTAGAAGGCACGCGTTGAAAAGCTGGGCAAACTGATGCGGCTGCCACATAATCGCAATCTTCAGTGCGCGGTTCGGAATACCATCAGGACCTGGCGCCTTGTCGTTTTTTATGTTTTTTACTACATTAACAATCTCCTCTATAGTTACAGCCAATATGGTCCGTAGCTCGATGTGTTCCTCGACCGGCTGGGCCGCTGGCTGCTGTGGAAAGAGTGTTCTAACTATAACACTTAGTACCTGCGGGTCCGTAGGTGCTGGTCGCCTGAACGACTTCAGTTTTTTCATAACTAATCTGTATGCAGTACCCCATGGATTGGTTTCTGCCTCATCACATAGCTGTAGGAAGCATTGGCGCTTACTCGTACGGATTGCTATTTTCAGGCCTTTCTTGAGCATTCGATAGGTTTCGCGGAGATCGTTGAAGCTGTATGAACCTCTTGCGCGGTAGTACATCCTCCTTGCTTCGAGGCATTTCCTGCGTGCTTCAGCAATTTCCACCGTCCACCAGTAGGCCGGGTCTTGCTTGCGCTTGCTAGACAGCCTCGAGATCATCGCTGCATCGCAAGAACTTCTTGTTTGGTCCAGGGTCTGCCTTGCCATATCATTTGGCGTGCCAGACAGATGCATATTGGCCATTACTACTTTCAAAATCTGAAGAATTGACAATTCTTGACACCAGTGACATTGAGTTCATTTGTGGTGCAGTTAAATTAAATAATAGTATTATTTATGTTACCTGCTCTTACATTCCTCCTAAATGTGACTTAACAATGTATTTAAAACACTTACACGCCATCGAAAAAGTTCAAAATTTGTTAAAAAAAAAGACGTTCTTATTGTGCTGGGTGATTTTAACCTACCTTTTGTGACTTGGAGATCGTCTGACGATTCTTCATTTCTTACTCCTGTTTCCAATAGCGATTGGATAAATGACTTCTTAGATAAGCTGTCTGATCTCTGTCTTCAACTAGTCAATGATATTTTAAATATAAACCACAGAACCCTAGACCTTGTATTTGTAGATAGATGCACTACTGTTAATCTCCATTGTTCGAATCTCGTATCTCTTCCAGAAGATGTAGATCATCCAACTCTTGAAATAACAGTTTTACTCCCCCACGAAAAAGAAGATAAAGTAACTTCTGATGCGCGAAATAAAAAAGTTTATAATTTTAAGAAAACGGACTATTTCTTACTTACTTAGTTGGCACTACAACCGTATGTCGGTCTTGGCCTCATCTAAGAATTTAAGAATTTGCGCCAGCCATTTCTGTCTTTCGCTTGCTGGCGCCAGTTGGAAATTCCAAGCTTCGTCAGGTTGTCCTCTACTTGGTCTTTCCAACGAAGATGCGGTCGTCCTCTTCTGCGTTGACCGCCGCTGGGTACCGAATCGAATGTTTTCTTCACTGGAGCATCGTGTTTCATGACCAAGCCAGCGAAGCCGCTCGATTTTAATGCGCTTGACTATGTCGATGTCAGCGTACAGCTCATACAGTTCATCATTCCACCGTATTCGGTACTCGCCATTGACGCAGATTGGTCCGTAGATCTTACGAAGAATCTTTCTCTCGAATGCTCCTAAAGTCTTTTCATCTAAACTGCTCAGCGTCCAGGTTTGTGATGCATAAAGTAGGACGGGCATGATGAGCGGTTTATAGAGCGTGATTTTCGTTCGTCGAGAGAGGGCCCTGCTTCTAAATTGCCTACTGAGCCCAAAGTAACACCTGTAGTGTTGGTCCTTATAAACGTTTAATGGGCCCTGCCTAATTTTGGTTGCCGGCGCTTAAAAACGCCACTGGCAGAAAAATGAAAGAAAGCCGGCACTTAAGAGCGCCAGAGGCTTTTTAATTAAAAAGTCAGCTAATTAAATTCAGCTTTGAATCTCGTTAAAGACTGTTTTTTTTGGGAAGCAGTTCCCTCTTTTATATCATCCTTAAATCTATGAACAAATTAGAATTATAATTAGTCTAAGTAGAGGCATGTAATAATTTAATTAGTGTAAGTAGTGAAGCATTCTTTTTAGTACTTAACTAACATAAGTTTTTAATTTGTATTAGTTGCTTTAAATTAGAATTGAGTGGTTTGTGGTAACGTTAATTTTTCAGTGTTGGTAAACGTTAAATTAAGTGTCGTTAATTAACTAGCGTAAGTAGTATAGGACTATTTTTGTAACATTAATTTCTAATTACAATTGTTGTTTTAGCTTAAATGAGTAGCTTTTAATAACGTTAATTTTAAGTGTATATATATTCACTACACCCCTAACATTAAGAAAAAAAAAATTATTTTTGTGTACATAAAATAATTTTTTTATATATATAGTAAATAAAATTCTTGTTAATATAACTAAATTTTTATATAGAATTAAGTAAATACAAGTTTTGTTTACTAAAATTAAATTAATAGATTAATAAAATGTATTAATAAAGAATATATTAAAATATAAAGAAAAAATAAATATACAAATTAAATTTTATATAATACAAAATTCAAGCATTTTTTTTTATATCCATTTATTAAGCATACTATTATGATATTTTTTACTTTTTCCATTTATGTCTATTATTGCATTTACTCCATTTCTTTTTAAAATTCGATAAGGACCATGATATGGTGCTTGATATTTTCTTCTATTCATTGTTTTAACTATAACTAAGGGCCATTTTATTCACTTTTTATAATTCGAGCTAACTTGAGCAGTTTCATTAACTTTTGTTAACTTGACTTTTTGTACAACTTGCGAAGTTAAAAATTTTAATTTCTCAAGTTAAAATTTAATTTCATTCAGTTCAAGTTGAAATTTTATAAGTTGAAGTTAAGTCAAGTTATAAATGCTTAAGTTATAAAACATCCCAGGGAATTTTTTGATATTTGATGGGAAATGAGAAAAGAAATGACTTTTATAACTTATGAAATGGAAATTTGTTGATATGGAAGGCAACACAATGTCAAAAAAATATTTTTTTATTAAAATATATGTGGGCAGAATAAAAACAAAGTGATTTACAAATTATGGGGGATTTTCAGTTGACGGTGTTTCGAATTAAGATATGTTTTAATTCACTTCGTTAAATAACGAGTCATGCTTTATATGTAATTTAATAAAAATATTTTTAAAAGACATGCGCTTTCATTAACATTTTAAATTAGCCTGTGTTAGGCGTTTTTGATATTTTCAGTTCTTATTTAAAACATTATATAGTTCTTTGACAATCGAAAAAAATGGTGTTTAGAATTTTGTCTTTGTATTTTGATAACAGAAGTGGATAAATTTGAGTCCTTCAAAATATGGTCGACGGTTAATCTGAGTTAATCGGCAAGACCAATTTTTAATTAGTTTTGTTTTATTTCGTTTATTAACATATAAGCCATATATTCTATTTTTTTAAGAAATCGACTTTGGCGCCTTTTAGCATATACACACAAAACCAATATTACAAAAATACTTTCTTTATGTTGACTTCTAACTAAATATGTTAAAATAAACCCGAATGTGATAAATAATAAAATAGCTTGAAAATATATAGTTAAAAATTTAAATTTTTTCCGCTTGAGGATCTAGAAACCTACTTTAAGCGCAATCTTTATACTCATTTTTTTGGAACGTTTGCTCTTTGCAATTTGACATAGCTCTTTTTTTAGAAAACTGTTTTAACAATTTTTTTTATTTATAAAAGAATGAGTTGATTTTTTAAAAGTGGTCTGAAATGTATTGTGTTATTTTACGTTTCTCTTCGTCAAACTAATATTTACTAAATCGAACGAAAAAAGTTCCATTTTTGACTTAAGTAGAGGTTTGTGGCTTGCAGGCAGCACGAGGATTTGCACATGCTATGTTGGAATCCTTTCAATGATGCAAATTCAGTCAGTAGAGCCTTTAAACATAAAAAGGCTTATACAAAAATTTAGTAACTGAAATTAAAAAGATTCATCAAAAATGGTGCCTTATTTTGGAATACCTTAATTTACTCTCTATGCACTACTACTTCTTGAAAATCGAATGACCACCAAACTGAAAATGGCAAGCTTCATATTCCCTTCAACAAACGGCTCCAGCTACACGTAGAAGTTCCACGTTGTGAACTAATGCAAAAATGTAGGTACCGACTACTCATAATTATGCACATAATAACAGCACTTTCATATTACTACATATCGAAGTTTCTTTTGGCCAACTAATGATTGTGATCTTTGGAGCTGACATCGATCAGCGGAAATTAACTTATGGATATAAAGTGCAATTCAAGCACTTGCAAGGACTTTGATCGATCCTCTTTTGATTGTGTACTGCGTATTATTAAATGTTTGAACACAAAGGATCAAGAACTAGATCAACAAGTAATGCCGACTCCGAACAGCTCGTGTTCTTAAGAAGCTTTACTTTGCAGTTATTACTCTCTGAGGTTTATTTTATAATTATTATTAATTGAATACAATAAACATTCTGTCTCAGAAGTGAATTAAACCCCTGCCACCACGGTTCTTAGCATACCGCATTTTTAACAGTTAGCGGAACATAAATCTTTAATATTGTGCATAAGAAAGTTGTGAACTGTATCAAATGTTTTTATAGTAAACATTTTTTTTTGTCACAGCACAAACGTGTGAAAACTTGTGAATGAAGCAAAAATCACAAGTTACATCAAATATCCCAAGTTAGAATTTATAACTGGTCATATATTTGGAAGTTAGATAAATCACAAGTTGACAAAAGTTATCAAACGAAAGTTATATCAAATCTTCAATATGTCAAAATATTTTTGAGAAATTCAAGTGAATAAAATGGAATAACTTTTGAAATCGAATAAATCCCAAAGTTATTCCAACTTCTCAAGTTAAAAAAGTGAATAAAACGGCCCTAAATCTCCTACGTTTAGATTTAACTCTTTAATTATAGTATTGTTTTCAACTCTTCTCGCTTTTACTGTGTTTATTAAATTTCTTGCTTTTTCACATGAAAACTTTAACCGTTGTTTTATTTCTTGTACGTAATCTTCAGTGTTGTAAAATTTTGTTTCTTTTAAAATTTCATCGTTTGGCAAGCAGGGCAACTTTCCAAAAATAAGCTCATAAGGCGAATACTTTACGTCAACATGAGGTTTTGTATTATAGGCAAATGTAAAGTAAGGTATCCAGTGATCCCATTCATCATTTTTACAAAAGTTTAACAAAAATTCATTGAGAACTCTATGGTTCCTTTCTTTTGAACCCAAAGTTTTGTGGTGATAAGGAGTACTGAAAATTTGCCGTATGTCTAATAATTTACATATTTCTGACATAAGTTGGTTTGTAAATTCTGTACACTTGTCAGATTTTAAAGTCTTAAAATGTCCGTAAATAAGTATAAAGTTGTCTACTAGTGTTCGAGCTACCGTTTCGGCGTCTTTAGTTTCCATAGGGCATGCTACTATGTATTTAGTTAGATCACATTGAATTGTTAATATGTAACGATAGTCATTCGATAGACGTAGTGGTCCTACCGTATCTATGGATACTACTTCGAAACTACTCTCTGGTGTGTCAGTGATTGTAAGTTTTTCTTTCGTATGTTTAGTTTGTTTGTTAATTTTACATTGTTCGCAATTTAGTATGTGTTGTTTTGTCATTTTGCTCATGTTTTTCAGTTGTATCTTTGTTTGAGTTTCAAAACTGTTTTTCTTAACTCCGTGTGTCGAGTTGTGGTATTCATAGATAAGTTTATTTTGTGTTTATCTGTCTAAAATTTTTTTTGGTTTATTATATAATAAAATTTTTACATTTTCTTTATTTCTTTTTAAATTGTTATAAGTATTTTTGAATTTATCCATGGCCATGGTTTTAAATATGTTATCATTTTTATTTAATGCTAGCGCTTTTATATTTATTTATTTATTTATTTATTTATTTATTTATTTATTTATTTATTTATTTATTTATTTAATGTTTACCATCTACTGGGCTTTGCCCTTACAGATTACATACTTAACCTAGTGAACAAAATGTTAATTTAAATTAAAATAATTTAATACATCAAATTTAAACTTATTTCTATTATCCGCAAAATCACAATGACGAGCAGCTAAATTGCAAAGAGATAAGCATCTAGAAATCGGTTCATTTGTACCATAGTTAGTTCTATGAAAACGCGCATAAAATAAGTTTGTATCTCTAAAATTTCTTAGCAGAGTATAAAACGATATTAGACCAAGAAGTTCAGAGGAATCTATATTATTATCAATTAAATCTTTTATAAATAAAACACAGTGGGCTTTTCGCCTGTTCTCAAGAGTGTGTAATTTTAAAAATTGACATCGCATATTATAGGAAGGCATGTTTTCAAAGGAATACATACGGCGAAGAGCGAATCTAGATATATTCTTTTGGATCCTTTCTATACGCCTGATGTCTTTTTCATACATCGGATTCCAAACGACACAAGCGTATTCTAAAACTGATCTTACCAAAGTTATAAAAAGTGTTTTTATTGTAAAAGGATCCAAGAACTCCTTGCAATTTCTTTTTATAAAACCCAGTTTCGAGTTTGCATTAGCTAAAATAAATTCTTTATGGGAGTCAAAAGACAATTTTGTGTCAAAAAAGACACCAAGATCCTTAACTATACATTCTCGTTTAAAGATAGAGTTTGTATCATATGTATAATCATAGACATAATTTAAATCTTTTCTAGAGCAAGTAAGAATTTTACATTTATTATAATTTAAACTCAAGCTGTTTTCATTACACCAAGTTATGAATAGATTAATTTCTCTTTGAAATTTAGTGCAATCATCAACACTTTTTATAACAGTGAATATTTTTAAATCATCTGCATATAGTAAAAATTTACAGAAAGAAAAAATGGAAGAAATATCGTTTATAAAAAGTATGAATAAAAGAGGGCCTAAGTGGCTGCCTTGCGGAACACCGGATTTGACATCAACTACTCTTGAGTAACAATTATCTACTTTCACAAGCAATTTTCTATTTTCTTAATAAGAAGTAATCCACTTTAACAAAATGGAATGTACTCCTAATTTATTTGGTTTTTTTATTAGTAATTTGTGGTTAAGACTGTCGAAAGCTTTTACGAAATCCGTATATAATACATCCACTTGCATGCGGTTTTCAATAGATTTTAGACAATAGTTCGAAAATATTGCCAGATTAGAAGACGTGGATCTCCCACAAAAAAAGCCATGTTGATGAACTGATATATAATTTTTAAATTCAGTAAATAAGCGCTTATTAATGATTTTATCTAAAATTTTAGGTATGATTGAGAGTTTGACAATTGGCCTATAATTTTCTATTAGACCTTTTTGGCCTGACTTCAACACTGGCGACATAAACGAAAGCTTCCAATCGTCTAGGACTGTGCCCTCATCAAGAGACTTATTAAAAATCAACGTTAAGCCAACATATAAAGAATAAGCACATTTTTTAAACAAAACTGGAGGTAATAAATCGTATCCAGCCCCTTTATTGACATTTAAATCAAGAAGAGCATTGAGTACTTCTTCTTCAGATACTACAATGCTTCCAATGTTTACAACATCAGATATACACGAAAAATCCGAATCTTTATCTAAATTAAAATTATCAAAAACCGATCCAAAGAAATCAGCGAACAATTCTGATATTTCTTGTGCGCTATTTCCCACCCCTTTTTGAGACTCCATGGATTTGGGAAAACCACTTGCTTTCCGTTTAGAGTTAAAGAAGACCCAAAATGATTTAGGATTAGATTTTATACTATTTTCAGTGGAGTAAATATACTTTTTATACAAAAAATTAGATAAAAAATCAAATTCTTTCCGACGTAAGACAAAAGCAGCTTTGTCTTCAGCCAGATTTGTTACTTTAAATTTACTATGTGCTTTGTTTCTTAGATATTTAAGATGCAAAAGAGTTTTATTGTACCAGGGTAGGTTGTAACGCCGTTTTGATGATTTGCTTGGTACATAGAGATAAAAACCTTCATAAGAAATTTTTTAAGAGTATTATACATACAGTGTAAATCAAGTGGCTGAAATAATACTCTCCAGTTTATTGAATTAAAATATTGGTCTAACGCCGCATAATTCGCTTTATGATATTTAAGTGATATTTAAGTTATACATTCTTGATGACAGTTTTTTCAGGGTCAGCTGTGTGAACAATGGGTTATCACTGCATCTTGTAATTACTTCTTTATCATAAACTTCTATTTTGGTACCTTTATAATTTTTGTGTGTAATAAATTTAAGTTTTTTCATATTGGTTATGTCGGATAGAGATGTACATTCCCAAACGAAAAGTTGATCAGGCTTATCGTTGGAAGTATCGTCTTTTGTTTTGTTGTTGTTATTGTTTTGTTCATTTAAGTTCTTTTTCATATTTCTTGTAATTGCTAGAATTTCATTTTCATTCCCTGTTGGAATCATAGCGTGTCATCTTCGACGATGGGTTTTTGTGGGAAAACAGTGATATTAAAGGTCGGTGGTCAGTTAGTGTCAAAAATTTTCGTCCGTATAGGTAAGGTCTAAAAAAATTTATAGCCCAATGTATAGCCAGTAGTTCTTTTTCTATAATGGGTTTGTATAAGTCATGTTTGTTTAACGATTTACTTGCGTATGCGATTGGTAAATCTGAACCTATTTCTCCTTGCGAAAGGACTGTACCAAGAGCATAGTTTGATGCGTCAGTGGTTAATATAAAAGGTTTGTTGAAATCTGGAAATTTAAGTATCGGTAGGTTTAATAATTTAGTTTTTAATTCTTGAAAGGATGTTTCGCAGTTTTCATCCCAAACAAATTTTGTATTTTTCTTTAAAAGATTATTTAAACTTTTTGCTATGTCAGCAAAGTTTGGTATAAATCTGCGATAATAATTGCAGAAGGCTACAAATCTCCTAACTTCATCTGCGTTAGTAGGTACTGGGTATTTTTTGATGACATCATTCTTTGCGGGGTCCGTTTTAATCCCATTGGCAGTTATTAAATGGCCAAGATATATTACCTCTGGTTTCAGAAAGCAACATTTGTCCGCGTTTAGTTTCAAATTATATGTTTGCAGTCTTTGAAATACTTTTGATAAATTTTCGTTGCGGTTTTTCAAACTTCATCCAAATACTATAACGTCGTCCACGTATAGGAATGCTTCTGCATCCAGTCCACTCAGCGCTATTGTTAGCATTCGTTGAAAGCTGTTAGAAGATATTTTTAACCCAAAAGGTAGTCTTTTGAATTGAAAATGTCCAGTTCCTGTCGAGAAGGCTGTTAGTGGGCGAGAGTCCTCATGTAAGTTGATTTGGTGAAAAGAGCTAGTCATGTCAAGCGTCGAAAAGTATTGGGGGTTGGAATTAATTTTAAAGGTTTTTTTTCGGTTTTTGAGCATTTATTTAGAAACAACGGTACAATGTATATTATTCAAAGTATTGTCCATCGTTAGCTACAACATTTTCCCATCTTTCTGGCAGCATATGGATTCCGCGCCGGAAGAACGATTCGTCTTTTGAGGCAATCCACGAATCGACCCATTTTTTGGTATCCTCGTAAGAAGTGAAGCGCTGCTCAGCCAAGCCATGCGTCATCGATCTGAATAGGTGGTAGTCGGAAGGGGCTATGTCTCTGCTATAAGGCGGGTGGGGTAGCACATCCCAATTCAGCGCCTCCAACGTTTCCTTGACGGTTCTTGCAACATGTGGCCGTGCGTTGTCATGTTGAAAAACCACTTTGTCGTGTCTTTTGGCATATTCCGGCCGTTTAACCTTTAATGTTCGGCTCAATTGCATCAATTGTTGTTGGTAGCGTTCTCCAGTGATGGTTTCGTTAGGTTTTAGCAGCTCATAGTACACGACACCCTTCTGATCCCACCAAATACACAGCATAAGCTTGGCGCCATGAATATTCGGCTTGGCCCTCGATGTTGATGCATGGCCGGGTGGTCCCCACGATTTTTTTCGCTTAGGATTATCGTAATGGATCCATTTTTCATCGCCAGTGACAATACGATGCAAAAAACTCTTCCTTTTATGCCGTTGAAGCAGTTGTTCGCACATGCAAAATCGCCGTTCAACGTCTCTCGGCTTCAACTGGTACGGCACCCAATTTCCTTGCTTTTGAATCATTCCCATGGCCTTCAAGCGTTTGCGGACCGTTGATAAGTCGACTCCCAATGATTCTGACAATTCTTGAAGTGTTTGACACGGGTCTTCATCGAGCTAAGCCTCCAATTCCTCAACTTCAAACTTTTTCGGCTGGACCGGACGCTCTTTGTCTTCCGTATCAAAATCACCACTTTTGAACCGACGGAACCAGTGCTCACAAGTAGAAATCGATGGAGCATAGTCCCCGTAAGCCTCAGTAAGCGTGCGTTGTGCTTCAACCGCTTTTTTCTTCAAATGGAAGCACAAAAGTAAACCTTCCCGCAAATTGCGTTTTGTTGGAACGAAAGTCGACATGTTCACAGAGAAAAAAATATATGTTGTTTACACTTCAGTGGAATGACACATACTGAAAAATGAAGCTTAGACAATGTGCTTTGAAATGAATATAGTCACAGGTGTGCCCGATGCGATCTATTGATAGTTACGCCATCTCTTAGAAAACCTTTAAAACTAATTCCAACCCCCAATATTTGGCTCTTCCCAGTTTATCAAGCACATCTTCGATTTTTGTCAGCGGAAATTTATCGTTAACTATTTTTTCATTTAGTTTTCTATAGTCTACCACCATTCGCCATTTCTTTTCATCATTTGTTGATTTTTTTGGAACAACAAGCAGTGGCGAGTTGTATGGACTAACAGAATGTTCAATAATATTATCTTCTAAGAGTTGGTCTACCTGTTCATTTATTTCTGTCATTTGGGTCTGTGGCAGTCTGTAGTTTTTTATGTAAGCTGGTGTTGAGTCTGTCGCTTGAATATGTTGTGTATAAAAGTTATTTGCACTGAGTTTTTCTCCTTTGAGATGAAAAATGTCTTAAAGTTTGTAATTATGTCAACGAGTGATTGTTTAGCTTGTGGGTCGTTGTGTCCGATGTCCAAAATTTCTAATAATTTATGTAATCTACTTGGATCATTTTTAATTTGTTTTCTATTTATATTTAATATTTCATAATCTTTTAATGGTTTGATTTGACACTTGAAATCTTCTAAAATTACTATCTCATCTGTTGTGTTTAAGATTTTAATATGTGCTATACCTTTCTCTGGTATTAAGCAATTGCCTAAAAAAATTCCTTCCTTTATTTCTTCATTCAGAACTATGCTGTCTTCTGTTCTTTTTAAATCTATAGGTATAATGGTTTCAGTCCTTGCTGGTAAAATTATGTTTTTTCTTGCATTTTTCGAGATAATTGGAACAATAAACTCTTTGCTGTTTATAATGAATGTTATTGTGTATATTTCAAAGTTGATTTTTGTCATAAATTTTTCCAGTATGTTTCGTCCAATTATTCCGTCTGTGTTAATAGGAAAGTTATTATCTACAATATGAAAGGTATGATTTATTTCTTCTTCCTCTATGACTAAGTTAAGATTAGTCGTACCTAAGCATTCTATGGATTCCGTAGTTATACCGGTTAGTTTTGAAATGTTTTCTGTATTAATTTCTTTTGTGTTATCTATCTTGCAAATTGAGACATCTGCGCCTGTATCAATCAAAAAGCTTAAAATTTTATTATTTTCTGTACATTGTAATTTAATGCAGTTTTTTAAATTTTCTGAAATTTTGTATATTAGTTTTGGCCTCTTCGGATAGCAGTTTCTGCCATCCGGCCATTGTAGTTTCCCTGTCTATTATTGTTCCGTCTGTATTCGTTATTGTTTTGGTATCTGTTTGTTGTTTTGACTGAAATTATTAAAATTGTTAGGTCCGTAAGAATCGTTATTGTTTGTATTGTAATTTCTTTCTCTTTGGGTGATATTGTTTCGGTTATAGTTGTTAAAATCATTATTGTAATTGTTGTTTCTGTAGTTTCTGTTTTCGTATCTGTTGTTCTGTCTAGAAAAATTATTGTCTCGCTGTCCTTGATTAATGTTGTTAGACCTGTAGTTTTGTCTAAAAGAATTGTTTTGTCTAAAATCTGTGTTGATATTTCTGTTTGTTTTATTGTGTATATGAAATATGTTTGTTTTGTTTAAATTTAAGCTTTTTTCAGCTGTCATGCATGTGTCTATTGCTTCTTGAAATGTTTTTGGCGCATTAGCTAATAGAATATGTTGGTATTCTATATTTACGCCTTTCGTAAAAACATTTAAAGCCATGCTTTCGCTTATTTTATATACAGCTTCTTTTGCTTCCTGTGTTTGATTTGTAAGTGATTTTATTTCAAAGTTGCTAAGCTGGTCGCAAAGTTCACATATTTTTTCCCTGTACTCTGCTATGTTTAAATTGTTTTGTTTAATTGTACCTAACTCTGTTAAAACTTGCTGAATGGTTTTTGGGTTCGGATACTCGTTTTCTAGTAATGTTTTTAGTTCGGCAAAAGTGTTTGGTTTATTTGCACGTCCTAAAATACTACGAACTTGTGCTGAAAGTTTAAAATTATATACATATTTTATGAATATTTCACGATCTTCATTTTTTGTTAAGTCGTGTAAAAGTTGTGTTTGAACGACAAAATCTTCTAAGTTATTAAAATTACCTTTAAATATTTGTAGATTTTTGCCTACAGTAATAATATCAAAACTAGCCATTTTTGGAGAGTTTTCTTCTTCCCAAACGTTTGTTAAATCTAAATCAATTTCTAATTCTTCAGAAAATTTTTTTGCATTTGATTTTATATTCAAATTACCAAGAATTTTAAAAATTTCCTCAAGAATTAATTCAATTTGTTATATAAAAGCATTAAATTCAGTTGAATTTTTAAATGTTTCTATAGCGTATTTAATGAATTCAAGTCTGTGTAATTTCTTTTTTATATATTGCTCGCTATATAATCTATTTTTACTTTTTTTTAGATTTAATTTCAATTTTTCTAATTCTTGTAAATATTCATTAATGGTTTCCATTTAAAATTTCCATTTCTAATGTTAAAATTTTCAGTGAAAAGAAAAGTAGTGTCTATAAAAAAAAGTAGTATTAAAAGTAGTGAGTTGGTAACTCTGTTTACTATGTTCTGAACACTTCCCTTCTTTTGGTATGTATCTGTAATCTATTACAATTACGAACAGAACACAAAGGAAAATGTCAGGCCAGCATGAAAAAAGTATAAACAAATCGAAAAAGAAGATTTGTTAAAAAAAAATATGCTTGAATATTAGTGCGGAAAATATAAAATAAAAAAACGGATAAAGTTAAAAGTGATAAAATAAAGTTTAAAATAATGTTCATGTGTTTATTGAATATTTCATTTTAATACGGAAATTATTAAATAAAAATAAAAAAACGAATAAAGTTAAAAAAAGTGAATAGTGAAATTAAACATGTTTTTTAATTATGCGGCTCGATATCGCGGACTCGATGGCGTCTACTCTTGCTCACAAGTGTGCTGATTCCTCGAACGGTTGTGGTGGGTCAGCGTGTATCATGCGTTTAATGGTGCCAAGCTCTTGCCGCAAGCGCACTAGATGTCCGGAACGATGGTGGCGTTTTGGATGTTGCTGTTGATGTTGCTGCTGTTGTGGAGGATCGGCATGAACGTGACGTCGTTCACTGGCTTGTTGCCTGCGTGAGCGCACAATTCTACCGGCACGTCGGTGTTTTGGCTTTTCAGTCTCAGGAATCGCGGTAAGCAGTGCTTCTTTCCTTTTTTGTTGTCGTCTGTTGTAGTCCTCGACCGTTAGTGATTGTGGTTGCTGCGTCGTTATTTGGCGACTGCGGTACTCCTCTAGCGTAATTTTTTGTATATTTATTTTGCTGGGAATGTAAGGTGGTGCCTCTTCTGTGGTTGCTCCATTTGGCACGTACTCCTCCGTCGTTTGATGGTTTGGTTGCTGCATGAAGTTCTTGCTGTTTTTCTTCTTAAATGTAATTTAACCACGTCCTGTAGGTCTTAATAAATTGTTGTGCGTGTTCTTCCAATATGTCCTGTTGTCCTTCCAGAATAAATTTAGAATTTGGCAGGTCCTTATAAACGTTTAATAGGCCCTGCCTAATTTTGGTTGCCGGCGCTTAAAAACGCCACTGGCAGAAAAATGAAAGAAAGCCGGCACTTAAGAGCGCCAGAGGCTTTTTAATTACAAAGTCAGCTAATTAAATTCAGCTTTGAATCTCGTTAAAGACTGTTTATTTTGGGAAGCAGTTCCCTCTTTTATATCATCCTTAAATCTATGAACAAATTAGAATTATAATTAGTCTAAGTAGAGGCATGTAATAATTTAATTAGTGTAAGTAGTGAAGCATTCTTTTTAGTACTTAACTAACATTAGTTTTTAATTTGTATTTGTTGCTTTAAATTAGAATTGAGTGGTTTGTGGTAACGTTAATTTTTCAGTGTTGGTAAAAGTTAAATTAAGTGTCGTTAATTAACTAGCGTAAGTAGTATAGGACTATTTTTGTAACATTAATTTCTAATTACAATTGTTGTTTTAGCTTAAATGAGTAGCTTTTAATAACGTTAATTTTAAGTGTTGATAAACGTAAGTTTAATTTAAAATGAACGTTGATAGTTTGAATTTTAGTTATATTTTATATATTCACTACACACCTGTTGGCAAGAGTTATTCTTCGTTTGATCTCAATGCTGATGTCGTTGGTTGAATTAATGCTGGATCCCAGATAAACGAAGTTCTTCACAACCTCGAAGGAGGTATTGTCAACGGTAACGTGGGTTCCAAGACGCTGGGACTGTTTGTTTGTTGACACCAAGTATTTCGTCTTATCTGCATTCACTGACAGACCCATTCGACTTGACTCTCTTTCTAATCTGGAAAATGCTGCACTGACTTCGCGCGTATTATGGCCAATGATATCTATGTCATCAGCATACGCAAGCAGAATAACACTCTTGTAGAATATTGTGCCACTACGTCTCAGATCGGCAGCTCGGATGATCTTTTCCATCATTAGGTTGAAAAAGTCGCACGATAAGGAATCACCTTGTCTGAAACCTCGTTTGGTAATAAATGGTGGGGAGAGGTCCTTCCCGATTTTAACTGCGCTGCTGGTGTTGCTCAGTGTCATCCTGCAAAGTCGTATTAGTTTTGCAGGAATACCAAATTCAGACATGGTGGAGTACAGGTGATTCCTTATTGGGCTGTCGAAGGCGGCTTTGTAGTCGACAAAAAGATGGTGGATGTCGACTTGTTTTTCTTGAGTCTTCTCCAAGATTTGTCGTAGCGTGAAAATCTGGTCGATGGTGGACTTTACAGGTCTGAAGCCACACTGATAAGGTCCGATCAGTTTGTTTACAATGGGCTTCAATCTTTCACATAAAACGCTCGACAGGACCTTATATGCGATATTAAGAAGGCTTATCCCACGGTAATTGGCACAGATAGTGGGATTGCCTTTCTTGTGGATTGGGCAGAGCATACTGAGATTCCAATCGTTCGGAATGCATTATTCCGACCATATTCTGCATAGAAGCTCGTGAATGCATTTAAGTAGAGCTTCGCCTCCATTCTTAAACAGCTCAGCAGGTAAGCCATCAGCTCCAGCGGCTTTGTTATTTTTAAGACGAGCTATAGCTGTCAGAACTTCATCATAGTCGGGCAGCGGAACCTCGACGCTGTCATCCGCAATTGGGGTTTCCGGAATATCATCTCTATTGGCGGGATTGTTGTCAACGTCGCCATTTAGAAGCTTAGAGAAGTGTTCCCTCCATAACGTCAGTGTACTCTGGGCATCTGTCACTAGATTCCCGTTTTCATCCTTGCAGGAAGAGGCCCCGGTTTTAAAACCATCGGCAAGGCGTCTTATTTTTTCGAAAAATTTTCGGGCCTCATTCCTGTCACCATGCATCTCAATCTTCTCCTGCTCGCGCTTTTCTGCCTCTCTTTTTTTCCGCCTGAAAATATGTCTCTCTTCCCTCCTCTTTTCTTTGTATCGCTCCTTAGCAGCGCGCGTTACAACCGACTGCAGGGTGGCTTTGTAGGCGGCGTCTTTCTCTGCAGTGGCGTCGCGACACTCCTGGTCGTACCACTGGTTTCGGCGAAGGCGTTGGTAGCCAAGCACCTCTTCAGCAGCCGCACGCATGGAGTTGGAAATGTGTGTCCACTGCGCGCATATATCATCGATTGGAGGAGTTCTTTGAAGCAGGAGTGAGAGTCGAGTGGCGAAAGCATCGGCTGTCTGTTTCGATTGCAGCTTGTCGACGTCTAGCTTTCTCTGTGTAGGGTTGCGTGTATTTTTAGCTGCGCACAGACGTGTACGGATCTTGGCTGCAACAAGATAGTGATCCGAGTCAATGTTTGCACCACGGATCGTGCGTACATCCAATACACTGGAAGAGTGCCTTCCGTCGATCAAAACGTGATCAATTTGATTTTTTGTTTTTTGATCAGGGGACATCCAGGTGGCTTTATGAAAACGGACTATGTAAAACTTAATTCCTTACTTTCGCAGACTGATTGGTCTCCAATTTTAACTAGCGGAACATCATATTCATATTATGACGTCGAATCTTCTGTACAGTTTTTCAATTATACTCTGCAAAGGTGTTTCTTATTGTCTGTCCCAAAAAAAAGGTGTTTCTCCAATCCTTTAAATCCACCCTGGCTAACAAATGATCTAAAGGCACTTAAAAATTTAAAAAATCGTTTATTTAAAAAATATAAAATATCTGGTTCTAGTTTAGACTTTGCTTCCTATTCTTCTTGTCGTTATAGATACCAACTATTAAATAAACAATGCTATTCTGCTTATATAATTAACATAAAATCTCAATTTAAAGATGATCCAAAACTTTTCTATAGTTTTGTTAACTCAAAACGTAAAGCCTCCAGTTTTCCACCCCTTATGAAATTCAATCAGGAAGAATCATCTTGTGGCAATGTGATTTCTAACATGTTTGCAAACTTCTTTAAATCAACTTACTCCGATATACCATTTAATACTAGCACGGTGTATCCTTTTCTCCCGCCAGTTAACTCTTTTGAAACTCCTGTAATAGACCCAAATATTGTCATGTGTTATCTTCGACAAGTAAAATCTTCTTTTACGACCGGCCCTGATAAAATTCCAAGCTGTATTCCAAGCTGTACTCCTCTAGCAAACATTTTTAATATTGCATAGTGGTTATTTTCCTATTATATGGAAGGATTCTTATATTATACCCCTTCATAAATCTGGCTCCAAGATAGATGTTTCTAACTATCGAGGAATTGCAAAATTAAGTGTAATCCCGAAGTTATTTGAGAAAATCATAACTGATCAATTAACCCATTCCGTGTTTTCCACCATTTCTGTCTTTCAACATGGTTTTCTGAAGGGTAAGTCCACTACAACAAACCTCTTAGAGTTTACTACGCGTGTTATAAATGGTTTTACTTTGGGACTGCAGACTGATGTTATTTATACGGACTTTAGCAAAGCTTTCGACAGTGTTAATCATAATCTTCTTTTGAAAAAACTCCACCTTATTGGATTTCCTGTCACATTATTAAATTGGATAAATTCGTATTTATCTAGACGAACTCAAAAGGTTTTATATAAGAATTCTCTTTCAAAAAGTATTTCGGTCACTTCTGGCGTTCCTCAGGGCAATCATGGACCAGTTTTGTTTTTACTATTCATTAATGATCTTCCTTCAGTAATAAAACACTGTAACGTCTTAATGTACGCTGACGACGTGAAACTTTTTCTTTGTTACAAATCTCCCGAAGAACGACATCTTTTACAATCTGATCTAAATAGACTTGTGGACTAAATATATTAAATCTCAACTTAAAAAAATGTAAGCAAATGACATTCTCGCGAAGATCTGCTAGTAACATAAATTACACTATAAATAACACTAACTTAGAAATATTTTCCAGTTTTCTCGATCTTGGTGTTATTATGGATTCAAAACTTCGCTTCAATCTCCACGTTAATATGGTGATAAATAAGGCAAGAGGAGTCCTTGGTTTCATTAAAAGATGGGCTAAAGAATTCAGTGATCCCTTTAAATTATTATATACCTCTCTCGTAAGGCCAATTCTTGAATATGCATCAGTTGTATGGAACCCACAATATAATGTCTAAATCGACGCCATAGAATCCGTTCAAAAACAGTTTTTACTTTTTGCTTTACGTTATAGTCATTGGAACCCCAATATTATGCTTCCATCGTATGAAATACGCCTTAAAATTATTTTACTACCTTCCCTAAGAAGCAGAAGAATGATGCTTAATGTCATGTTTCTGTATAAATTACTGCGTGGCGAGATTAATTCGGAATATCTCATCTCAGCTCTACATTTTAACATCCCAAGTAGAGGAACTAGACATTTTCTGTTTTTCAAGTTGAGTCAGTGCAGTTCTAATTACGCTATTCATGAACCTTTACGATGTATGTGCAGTGATTTCAATGATAACTTCAACATGATTAATTTTTCTGATTCGGTAGACGTCTTAAAACGGAAAATTATATTACATTTAAACAATTAAATCAATTTAACTTCATCCTTTTATACTTAACGCAGTTTTATAACAATATAATATTGGTAATTGAGATTGTTCTGTTTCTCTTTTTTGTCTTGATATTATGTTTTATAAAGTAAGCACCATCAAATATGAATCGTTTTTAAAACTTACTTTTTAATTATTCAATAATTTAATTTTTAATCGAATTGTGATTTACGTGCTCACGTGGTTTCCTGATTTGAAATTAGACTGAACTCACACTATTACCTGGATTGGTGTGCCAAAGTATATCTCTTTTCCATACAAGTTTATGCCTGCGTTGGCCCAAATGCATATCCAACTAATTGGGATTTTGAATTGGCGGATATGAGATTTATCTCATTTCCACGTAGGTCCTTGGGTTGGACAATGGCCGCAAACCAGTTAAAATGAGTTTAGTATTTCTGATTGTTTTTCGGGTACCTTAAATTGATAATTACTATTATTTAATTCGATGTTGCTTATTTATATAGAATCAAGTATACTTAAATACGCGTTTATATATATTCAATTTTTAAATTCCGCTGAAAAGCCAATTAATGTGCTTAGTGGAAAATCCTAATTGCCAATATGGGGTATGTTTTAGTACGTAGGTGCATTCTGTCTGTCCCGACTGATTCGGGCAGATTTTAGAATGTGAATCGTGCATGCGTACATATAGGACGGGTATACGTTTCTTTGGAAGATTTCATACCTCCGGGCGAATCCAAAAAAAAAAAATAAAAAAAAATGTCCTTGTCTAGTGTTTCGACTCTGTACGAACATTTATTTCCCGTATTTATGCTGTGTCGACTACGCGGTCGACCATTGAGCTTATAAATGATAGCTTGGTGGTCGCTGTGCGTGTACAGATTGCTAACATGCCACTCTGCTTGCCTAGTTAACTCGCTACTGGCGAAAGTCAGGTCGATGATGGAGCTTCCGCCCGCGCGGTTGAATGTTGCTTGGGATCCATTATTGAGCAGCACCACGTCTAGTACAGCAAACGCTTCAAGGAGAATAAAGCCACGTTGGTTTGTTTTTTGACTTCCCCAGTCAACTGCCCACGCGTTAAAGTCACCAGCGATAAGGAGTGGATTCAGGCCTCTCGTTTCGCTGACTATCGTGTCTAGAATCTCCGTGTATTCTTGGATCGACAAACTTGGCGCTAGGTAGCAACTCACGACATGTATGCCATCTAATTCCACGCGGACGAAACCGTTTGCACGCGTATGAAGCCTTAGATAGAAGGGAGCCCTTCCACAAGACCATAGGGCGGCTTTCCCGGTAATGTCCGAGGCCCATGCTCCTACGGTTTTTTCGGCGTATGTGTTTGAGGGGTATGCATGTATGTTAGTATGTATGTTTGTATGTATGTTTGTTCTAAACTACTTATCATAATTTGACAAATGAGGCAGAGTTGGAAGCGTGTTGATAGTCTTCTGGTTAATGGCCAGGTGACGTCACATTTAATTTAATATAGCGGCCTCCAGCAGACATAAAGTCATGAAAAAAAAATTTTTTAGTGACATAAGCAAATGAGGTATCGTTAGAAGCGTTTTGATAGTACGATGAAGAAAAGTTATGTGACGTCACATAAAGTTTAATGTAGCTCCCTCTAGAGGACAAAAAGTCAACTAAACCCCTAACTTCTAAACTACCCTAACTTCTAAACTACTAATCATAATATAACAAATGAGTTATTATTAGAAGCGTTTTGATAGTACGATGAAGAAAAATTATGTGACGTCACATAAAGTTTAATATAGCTCCCTCTAGAGGACAAAAAATCAACTAATCCCCTAACTTCTAAACTACCCTAACTTCTAAAATACTAATCATAATTTAACAAATGAGTTATCATTAGAAGCGTTTTCACCGTGCGCTGGTTATACGTTATGTGACGTCACATAAAATTGAATATAGTGCCCTCTAGAGGACAGAAAGTAAAATAAGCCCTAACTTCTAAACTACTTATCATAATTTGACAAATGAGATATCGTTGGAAGCGTTTTGACCATCCGCTGTCTTAAGGCCATGTGACGTCACATTAAATATAATATGGTGCCCTCTAGAGGACAGAAAGTAAACTAAACCACTAACTTCTAAACTACTTATGAGAATTTAACAAATGAGGTATCGTTGGAAATGTTTTGATCGTCCGCTGGTTATAGGTTATGTAACGTAACATAAAATTTAATATAGTGCCCTCTAGAGGACATAAAGTAAACTAAACCACTAACTTTAAAGTACTTATCATATTTTGAAAAATGAGGTATCGTTGGAAGCGTTTTCTTTGCCTGGTGGTTAAGGCTATCTGACGTAAAATTTAATTCAATATGGCTCCCTCTAGAGTACAGAAAGTGAACTAAACCACTAACTTCCTAAACTAACTTCCAAAATATTTACTATATTTTGACAAATGAGGTATCGTTCAAAGCGTTTTCCACGTCTGCTAATTAAAGGCTATGTGATGTCACATTAAAGCGAACAAAGCGTCCTCTAGAGGACAGAAAATTAACTAAACCCCTGTCTTCTAAATTACTTATCATAATTTGATAAATCATGTATTTTTGGAAGCGTTTTTTTAGTCCGCTTATTATAGGCATTGTGACGTCACATTTAATTGAATGTGGTGCCTTCTATAGGACATAAAGTCATGCACTAAAAAATTTTAAGTGCCATAATAAGCATCTTTGTTTATAAATTGATCATCAAATAATTAATAAGCAGTTAATACTTTCGATAATATAAAAATTGTATCTCCAAATTTATTTAAATAAAAAATAAGTTCAAAAATCTAAAACTCAACTACAGGGTCCGCCATCTAACGTTTTTTTCAACTAGTGCTTATTTCGTCTGATTCGACAGATAATTATTTTTATCCTTCCGCTAAACGAATATGGTTGTGTATACGCTTGAACAACGCTGGGAAATATTGCGACATTACTTTGAAAATCATGGTAATGTTTCAGAATGTGTGCGAAAATTGCGTACGGATTTTGGAAGAAGAGAAGCACCGTCAGCTTCGTCAGTTCGTCAGTTCGTTATCTTATGAAAAAAGTGAAAGAAACTGACATCCTCATCGATAAACCAAAGCATGAAAAGCTAATAGCAGTGCGTACACCCGAGAATATTGCTGCTGTGGCAGAAAGTGTGCGTGAAGCGCCATCAACATCAATTCAGCGCCGTTCTCAACAATTGAACATTTCGGAGACATCACTGAGACGAATTTTGCATAAAGACCTTGGTATGACGCCATACAAAGTCCAATTGGTTCAGGAGTTGAAGCCAACTGACCATCCAATGCGTTTTCGCTTCGCTAAGTGGACGCGATCGACTTACAGAAGATGCCGATTTTGACTAAAAAATCATCTTTTCAGATGAAGCTCATTTTGATCTTGGCGGGTATGTAAACAAGCAAAATTGTCGCATTTGGGGCACAGAAAACCCGCACGCATACATTGAAAAGCCGCTGCACCCAAAACGAGTCACTGTTTGGTGCGGATTTTGGTCCATAGGCATAATTGGGCCATTTTTCTTCGAAAATGAGCAAGAAGTGGCCGTTACAGTCAATGGCGATCGTTATCGGCCCATGTTGAACGAATTTTTGTTCACAAAAATTGAAGAGGAGGATATTGGCAACATTTGGTTTCAGCAGAACCGCGCTACGTGCCACACAGCCGAAGCTACACTCGATGTTTTGCGCTCTGTTTTTGAAGATCGCATTATCAGCCGCAGAGCTGATGCCGTTTGGCCACCTCGGAGCTGCGATTTGACACCGTTGGACTATTATTTGTGGGGTGCCCTCAAAGATAAGTGTTACGCCGACAAGCCAGATATAATTGACGCTTTGAAGGACAATATTCGTGAAGCTATTGGTGAAATACAGCTGCACACAATCGATAATGTGCTTAAAAATTGGACCGATCGTGTAGGCTACTGCATGGCCAGCCGAGGCAGCCATTTGAATGAAATTATTTTTCATTATTAACCAGAAGAATTGTACTTTCAAATAAAAAAAGAAATTTGAGAAAATATCCAGTAGTTTTTTTTTATAGAATTTTCAAAAAAAAAAGTTATTTGTCGGACCCTGTACTTTTAAATAAAAAGTGAAACTTGAGAAAATATCGAGTAGCTTTTTTTTTATAGGATTATCAAAAAAAAGTTATTTGGCGGACCCTGTATTATAAAATTACAATAAATTCTTATTTCTAAAAACACACCCACTTTCCAGTCACTTTCCAAACATAAATTTCTGTATATTTTTGTAACCAATCACAATTCTTAGGTTACAACAAAAATGCTGAAATATGCACTTTTGAATGACATAGTTCAAATTCTCAGTGCTTCTTATTTTCTCTGATTGATTTCATATTGTTATCTTAAAATTTAAGAAATAACAATTATGAAAACAATCACTGCATCAGATGCCCTACTTCATCCAACTATTCTTATGAAATTTAATTTCCACACCTTGACCCACATGTGCACACTGCAATATGATCTTGTCTTTTATTATTTTTATTTTCAAACTGAAGTGGTCGTTCGCGTTGACCCACTGGCTAATTTATGATTCATACATCATTCTGTTTTATTTATTTTCTGTAATTGTTTATTTGTCGCTATTTACCAAGATCGTATTGCATTCACATGTGCTCAGCATTTCAAGGTTCTGACCTTGGTTGTGACTTGGTGTTATGTTTATTTTATTCTTACACGTTTTAATGCTTTGTTTATTTATTTGTTTGTTATGCACCCAACACCCTTACCCTTAAAAAAATGAGTTTGTTGTCATAAATGACAAAATTATTTTCAAAATTTATGTTAAATATTTTTTGCTCTTATAAGGTTATTATTGTGAACATTTTTTTTTTTACATTATCCATACTTAAAGTACTATTTGGTCCATTTTGTGATATTATATTATAAGGACCTTTGAAAGGTTTATCCAACTTCTTCTTCTTTCCAACTTTTATATATACGTAATCTCCCATTTTAAAATTTGCTTTATTAATATGTTTTTGTTTTTCTAATATATTATATTTATTTTCTAATAAATTTTCCTTAGCTTTTTTATGTGCATATCTGAGTTTTATCTTAAATTCATTTATATAATTTTTTTAATCATAAAATATTTCTTTGTTATTGATTATTTCACATGGTAGAGCACATAATTTACCATATATTAACTAAAATGGTGTGTATTTCGTTGTACTATGAGTTGTAGTATTATACGAGTAAGTGTAGTAGGGTTAAAGTTCGTCCCAGTTGTCTTCACCATCCATTGTCATTAAAAAAGCATTTAAAACTCTGTAAGATGTTACTTTGTCTATGTTCATTAGTTTACAAATGTTTACTAATAACTCGTTCGTAAACTCAGTCCCTTTGTCCGTTTTTAATTTTCTAAAACAACCATTTTTCAAAATAAATTTTTCTACTATAGTTCTTGCTACTGATACTGCATCTTTTTTTACTAGTGGAAAAGCTTCTACAAATTAAGTCAGCTCACATTTCATAGTAAGTGTGTACCTATGTGTATTAGATGGTCTTAAGAGGCCTACGGCATCTATTGTCACAACGTCAAACGAAGTGTTTGGTGTTTCTGTCACTGTCAACTTCTCTTTCGTATATCTAGTTGTTTTTACCTCATTGCATATTTTACATTTGTTAATATAGTCTCTTACCATTTTGTTCATTCTTTTCCATACATATTTTTGCTTAAGCTTACTTATGCATGTTCTTATGCCGCAAAGGCCTGCTGTTTTTGAATCATGATAATCTTTTATTAAATCTTTCATTTCTTCTTCATTTTGTATTCGTTTCGGAGTACTTACTTACTTAGTTCGCACTACAACCGTATGTTGGTCTTGGCCTCATCTAAGAATTTGCGCCAGCCATTTCTGTCTTTCGCTTGCTGGAGCCAGATAGAAATTCCAAGCTTCGTCACGTTGTCCTCTACTTGGTCTTTCTAACGAAGATGCGGTCGTCCTCTTCTGCGTTGACCGCCGCTGGGTACCGAATCGAATGTTTTCTTCACTGGAGCATCGCCTTTCATGCGCTGAACATGAACAAGCCAGCGAAGCCGCTCGAATTTAATGCAGTTGACTATGTCGATTTCAGCGTACAGCTCATACAGTTCATCATTCCACCGTATTCGGTACTCGCCATTGACGCAGAATGGTCCGTAGATCTTACGAAGAATCTTTCTCTCGAATGCTTCTAAAGTCTTTCATCTAAACTGCTCAGCGTCCAGGTTTGTGATGCATAAAGTAGGACGGGCATGATGAGCGATTTATAGAGCGTGATTTTCGTTCGTCGAGAGAGGGCTCTGCTTCTCAATTGCCTACTGAGCCCAAAGTAACACCTGTTGGCAAGAGTTATTCTTCTTTTGATCTCAATGCTGATGTCGTTGGTTAAGTTAATGCTGGATCCCAGATAAATGAAGTTCTTCACAACCTCGAAGGAGGTATTGTCAACGGTAACGTGGGTTCCAAGACGCTGGGACTGTTTGTTTGTTGACACCAAGTATTTCGTCTTATCTGCATTCACTGACAGACCCATTCGACTTGACTCTCTTTCTAATCTGGAAAATGCTGCACTGACTTCGCGCGTATTATGGCAAATGATATCGATGTAGTCAGCATACGCAAGCAGCATAACACTCTTGTAGAATATTGTGCCACAACGCCTCAGATCAGCAGCTCGGATGATCTTTTCCATCATTAGGTTGAAAAAGTCGCACGATAAGGAATCACCTTGTCTGGAACCTCGTTTGGTAACAAATGGTAGGGAGAGGTCCTTCAGCGCTGCTGGTGTTTTAACAGCGCTGCTGGTGTTGCTCAGTGTCATCCTGCAAAGTCGTATTAGTTTTGCAGGAGTACCGAACTCAGACATGGTGGAGTACAGGTGCTTCCTTATTGGGCGGTTGAAGGCGGCTTTGTAGTCGACAAAATGATAGTGGGTGTCGACTTGTTATTCTTGAGTCTTCTCCAAGATTTGTCATAGCGTGAAAATCTGGTCGATGGTGGACTTTCCATGTCTGGGGCCACACTGATAAGGTCCAATCAGTTCGTTTACAATGGGCTTCAATCTTTCACATTAAACGCTCGACAGGACCTTATATGCTACATTAAGAAGGCTTATCCCACGGCAATTGGCACAGATAGTGGAATCGATTTTCTTGTGGATTGGGCAGAGCATTCTGAGATTCCAATCGTTCGGAATGCATTATTCCGACCATATTCTGCATAGAAGCTCGTGAATGCATTTAAGTAGAGCTTCGCCTCCGTTCTTAAAAAGCTCAGCAGGTAAGCCATCAGCTCCCGCGGCTCTGTTATTTTTAAGCCGAGCTATAGCTGTCAAAACTTCATCATAGTCGGGCAGCGGAACCTCAACGCTGTCATCCAAAATTGGGATTTCCGGAATATCATCTCTATTGGGCGTCAGCGTCGCCATTTAGAAGCTTAGAGAAGTGTTCCCTCCATAACGTCAGTGTACTCTGGACATCTGTCACTAGATTCCCGTTTTCATCCTTGCAGGAAGAGGCCCCGGTTTTAAAACCATCGGCAAGGCGTCTTATTTTTACGAAAAATTTACAGGCCTCATTCCTGTCACCATACATCTCAACTTTCTCCTGCTCTCGCTTTTCTGCCTCTCTTTTTTACCGCCTGAAAATATGTCTCTCTTCCCTCCTCTTTTCTTTGTATCGTCTTTGATTTGATTGAAATGAAAAAAAAAAAAAAAAATAATTGAAAATAAAGAAATTTGATAACGTCAAATGAAGACGAAGTAAAACATAATAAATAATATGATACAGAAAGTAAAGGGAAAAATAAAAAAAAAAAGACATATTATTTTTACATAAAGGAAAATATTATTTTACAAATTAAGAAAAAAAAAGACTTTACGAAGAAAATGAAAATTGAAGCAGTAAATATATAGATAAAAAGAATAAAATAAATAAATAATGGAAACTTAAGAGAAACGAAATTCTCACTACGAAAAAAAAGAGAATTTTTTTTTTTAAGTTATTAATTAAAGATATTGAATTAGAGAAATTGAATAAAAGTAAAAAATTATTGTTTTAAAGAACAAAACATACGAAAAGCATATATATAAAATTTTTTAAATAAATAAAATGTACTTACTTATAAGGAAATTTTAAAAAAAAATTTCAGATAAAAGAACAATATAAAATAGAATGCGAGTTCACATAAAAATACTGAATAATTAATATAGAAATATTGAAATCTGTAAATGTTAAATAGATTCATTAAAAGTATGTATGTTTAACAATTGTGTAAATTAAAAGAAAAGTAACATTCAATTTAAAAATAATAAACGAAGTTGGAAAAAGTAAAGTAGTATAAATATGAATAAAATATGTTTGAAATAGATTAGGGAACATCGTATATTATTGAGATTAGGGGTGCAACCAAAGATGACGCCGTTGGACCCGAAGTAAGAATTATCAGAGAAAAAAGCAGTGAGCAGAAACAACAGTTGAAAGGAATGAAGCAAGTCAGGAAATAAACTTCAACCACGAAAGGTGTGTGCTGGAAAGCCAACAACAAATAAAAAATAATAAATATTAGAGCAGAAAAAATTAAAAAGTAAATCAACAAAAGGTGAAAACACTTTCGTAAAATGCTGACAAAGCTGCGAATACTAAAAAAAAATTTTTTTTTAAAAACAAAAAAAAAAAAAATTTAAAACAACAAAAAGTTTAACACCCTTAATAAAGCAGAAATATTTAATTGAATTGAATTTAAAACAACAAAAATTAAAAAATTAAAACAACAAAAGGTATATATCACCCTTAATAAAGCAGAAAAATTTGAAAATTAATAATAAAATAGGTATAAATAGCCTTCCTAACACAACGAAAACAAACAATTAATCCAGATTTGGCAAAATAATGCTATAAAACAACAAAAGGTATAAAAACCTTCTCAAAACAACATTTTTGGCAATATAATATTTTAAAACAACAAATGAAATAAAAATCTTAGTAAAACAACATTTTTGGCAACATAATATTTCAAAACAAAAAAAGATATAAAAGTCTTTCTAAAATCAGAAAAGTAATATAACAAAAGGTATAAAAACCTTTATAAAGCTACAAAAAGCAAGAATTTTATATTAAACGACATAAAACCATTTTAATGAAGAATAATTAAGAAGTTAAAACAACAAAAGGTATAAAAACCTTCCTAATGCAGAAAAATAGAACACCAAAATGCATAATAACCTTATAACAGCCTGAAAAATTAATATAATAAACAAGAGACAGGTTAACCAGCAAAGCCGAGAAGTCTCCTGGCCCACCTTTAAATGAAGACCAGGTTAACCAGCTATAGGGCAAAACCTATAACGAAGAATAAATTAAACGCCGTGACAGTTTTTCCGGCGCACTGATGGACAACACTGAAAAAAAAACACAAGAAAACAACAATCACCCCCAACAAGTGCCAGAAAGTTAGGGATTTATAGATTTTTAGAATAAATAAATAAATAAGTAAAAGTGTAGAAACAATAAATTAAAACTAAATACAGAAACAATGTAAGCATAATTCAAATAAGAAAGATGATCACGAAATGTAAGTCATATGTAAAAACAAAAATTTATTAACAAAAAACTTGTTGATACAATATTAAAACGGCAATTTTTGAATAGAAATAAAGTAAGGAAAACTATTATAGCTTTAATGAACAAGCATACAAATAAAATTAACAAAGAACTAATTGACTAAAATTTTAACCTCTTCAAGGAAAAAATTTTCTTTGTGTAAGGGGGGAGGAATGTTGTGACTCACAACGAGGTATTCCCCAAAATATTGTCTTTCTACTAGTGGCCAAGTGCTGGCAATGAAAGTTGATCCACTACAACAACTAAGCGAGCGATCAACATTCATTGCATTGCGGCATTTTTATATGAATTCAATGCCAAGGCCAGTAAAGTAAACAAACCAAAAGTAAGACAATAAAATGAACACTGATCTACCGCAACAACTGGGCGATCAGTTTTCATTTCATTTAAAGACAATAAAATAAAGCCAACAATTTACTACTGTGCGGCCAGCGTCAAATACTGACCATGCAAAAACCAGAGGTAAATTAATTTCAATATTTTATTGTTGTATTAAACGTACACACAGTTTGGCTAAGCGAATAACGCGAAACAGTATAATTTAAATAAGAATTTAACGTTGGAATATGACCCAATTACACATGTTATACATGTTTGTATGTTTGTTTAGCCCAAGTTGGCATTATTAAATAAGTATGTAGGAATATATATTTAAAGTAAGAACCAATGTCAACGTACTGTAAAATAATTACATACTAAGAACTTAATAATGAAGTTAATTTAAGCCAAGGGCGGAAGACAAAATTACGCAACCGCTGATTAATCAATAAGTAGAATTAAGTATGTAATAAGTTTGTAAAAATGAAGAAGAAGAAGAGCGGCCAGATATGTTATAAATATCTGGTCCCCGCTAAAATAAAGGTAGATTGATGTGAATAAAGTCAAAACGATTGTAGTCAATTTCTTTTTACGAAAGCAGACCAGACCTTCAATTCGGAGGATACCTACAAGTAAGTATAAATAAAAACCTCCACGCCTGAATGCACCTAAGGGTGACGGCGAAAGAGGTATTTTTTTTGAGTAGATTCCAGTGGCGCTCTTAAGCGCCGGCAAACAAACCTTAGGTAGGACGTCGCCCGGCGACTGTAGGACCAACGCGTATCCTCTTAGAGAGGATACAACAGTGTTTCGACGACTACGAGCAGCCAATCTTAAACTAAATGTGGAGAAGTGCGAATTCTTCAGGGCAGAAACTAAATACTTAGGCCACGTCGTAAGTGAAAGCGGCATCCATACAGACCCGTACAAAGTGGCAGCGATCAAAAATTTAGCACCACCGACGACCCTGCGTGAATTGCGTCGATACCTGAGTGTGGCGTCGTGGTACCGGCGCTTCGTACCCGACTTTGCCACCATCTCGCAACCAATGACGCAGTTATTGAAGAAGGTCAAGCATTGGCGATGGGGACCGGAACAGCAACAGGCGTTTGAAAACCTTAAGGAAAAGTTGACCAAAGCACCCGTGCTGGCCTGTCCAGATTTCAACGGGACGTTCGTGCTGCAGACACAAGACTTCGATGGCACGGAACGAGTTATAGCTTACGCCAGTCGGCATCTTATCCAAGCAGAACGGAACTATAGCCCGACAGAAAAGGAGTGCCTTACGATCGTGTGGGGCATCAGGAAGATGCGTTGTTACCTGGAGGGGTATAAATTTAAAGTCATCACCGACCACCTCTCACTGAAATGGCTGAACTCAATAGAGAGTCCGTCCGGTCGTGTTGCGCGATGGGCCCTAGAGTTGCAGCAATACTCCTTCCAAATTCAGTGCAGGAAAGGTAAACTAAATGTAGTCGCAGACGCATTATCGCGCCATCCGCTGGAGGACCTGTGTCAAACTATGGCCACCGATGGAGAACCTCAACACTGCAAATGGCTAGAAAAACGTAGGCAAGAAGTTCGCGACAACCCAGCAAAATTTTCAACTATATCGAGGAGGACGGCTAATTATATCGACACATACCAAACCAGATCGGCGACGAGGACACAGCCGCATGGAAGTTGTGCGTACCCTCATACTTGCGACGACGAGTGATGGCAGAAAACCACGACCAGCCTAGCGCCGGCCATCTCGGTGTGCATAAAACTATTGACCGAGTCACCAGGCGCTACTACTGGCCAGGACTATTCAAGACCGTCAGCCGATACGTACGAAGCTGTGAAATATGTCAACGGTATAAGGCGAGCCAGCAAGCACCAGCAGGCAAGATGCTATCCCGGATCGCAGAGGAGCCATGGTCGGTCGTTTGTGCCGATTTTATAGGGTCGTTGCCCCGGTCTAAGCACGGCAACACAATGATTTTAGTCCTGTACTAAAAAAGAGCTTCAGAGAACGAATATTAGCTCGCTTCGGGGTTCCTAAAATACTCATCAGCGACAACGGCACGCAGTTTACGAGTCGCGCGTTCCGTAAATTTTTACAGGAACTCGGTACAAGATAGCAGTTCACCGCGCCCTATACACCGCAGGAGAACCCGACCGAAAGGGCTAATAAAACTCTCAAAACAATGATCGCACAATTTAGCAATAATCAACATCGAACGTGGGACGAGTGCCTCCCAGAACTCACCTTAGCACTAAATAGCAGCAAATCTGACGTCACCGGTTTCAGTCCTGCGCTTTTGGTGCAAGGCCGCGAGCCACGACTTCCAGGAGCACTCTATGATGAGCGAACGATGGGCACCGGCAGAGAGCCACAATCACCAGCTGGGCGTGCAAACAGCTGCAGGAAATATTCACGATGGTGAGGAAAAAACTGAGTCAGGCGACGTGCGGATCAGGCCCGCAATTATAATCTTCGCAGACGTGACTGGCAGCCAGGGATAGGCGACACGGTACTCGCCAAGCAACATCCGCTGTCCAGCGCCATCAACAGCTTTGCGGCAAAACTAGCTCCCAAATATGACGGCCCGTATATCGTCGTTGGATTTAGTTCACCCGTGATTGCGCTAATCCGCCAAAAAGGTGGAACAAAAGTCAAAAAAGTCCATGTAAGCGAACTCAAAGCGTTCTACGACGGGACCAACGTCATTAAACAAGGTCAAAGGGCGGCAGCATCCGCAGAAACAACTGCCATTGACGGGACCAACGTCGTTAAACAAGGTCAAAGGGCGGCAGCATCCGCAGAAAAAACTGCCTTCGACGGGACCAACGTCGTTAAACAAGGTCAAAGGGCGGCAGCATCCGCAGAAACAACTGCCGAGTGCGGCAACATCCGCGTGAACAACTGTGGGAGTCGCAGCCACCACTGCGTCAACAACGGTCAAATCGCAGCTGCCACTGCGTCAACAACGTGCAACTTCGCAGCCACCACTGCGTCAACAACGGTCAAATCGCAGCTGCCACTGCGTCAACAACGTGCAACTTCGCAGCCACCACTGCGTCAACAACGTTTAAATCGCAGCTGCCACTGCGTCAACAACGTGCAACCTAGCAGCTGCCACTGCGTCAACAACGTGCAACTTCGCAGCTGCCACTGCGTCAACAACGTGCAACCTCGCAGCCACCACTGCGTCAACAACGGTCAAATCGCAGCTGCCACTGCGTCAACAACGTGCAAACGCGGCGGCAAACCGCGATACCAAATGCCAGGAGAAGGGGTCCAAGGAGGCGGCCGCACCCGCAGAAACAACTGCCAAACGCGGCGGCAAACCTCAATACCAAATGCCAGGAGGAGGGGTCCAAGGAGGCGGCCGCACCCACAGAAACAACTGCCAAACGCGGCGGCAAAGCGCAATACCAAATGCCAGGAGGAGGGGTTCAAGGAGGCGTCCGCACCCGCAGAAACAACTGCCAAATGCAGCGGCAAACCACAATACCAAATGCCAGGAGGAGGGGTCCAAGGAGGCGGCCGCACCCGCAGAAACAACTGCCAAACGCGGCGGCAAACCGCAATACCAAATGCCAGGAGGAGGGGTAACAGTAGGCGGCTGCATCCGCATAATCAACTGCCAAACGCGGCGGCAACCGCAAAAATCACTGTCAATGGAGAAATCGAAGTAGACGGGACCCACGTCGTTGACCAAGGTCAAAAGGAGGCGGCATCCCCCTAAATACAACTGCTCACAGCGGCGGCAAACGCGTCACCAACTGCAAACCGCGGCCAAAACTGCGAGCACCGGATGAGGTGTACCGACGGGACCCACGTCATTAACCAAGGTCAAAATCGCGGCTGCATCCGTATCAAAAACTGCCAAATCGCGACTGCATCCGTGTCAAAAACTGCCAAATCGCGGCTGCATCCGTGTCAAAAACTGCCAAATCGCGGCGGCATCCGTGTCAAAAACTGCATGAGGGCGGCAGCATCCGTGGTGACAAATGCGAGAGGCGGCAGCATCCGCGAAACAACTGCGAGGCGGTGACAAGGTTCAAACTGTAACTGAAAACGTAGTAACATCAATTGAGGTAATTGCTAGATCGCGGCCTACAACCGCGGCAACAACTGTAAAATGGAGGCAGTATCCACCTGAGTTCAACTGCAAAACGGCGGCAAGATCCGCCCTAACCAACTGTCAAAACATGATGGTCATCAACCAGGTTAGAATCAGTAATATTCACCAACTATGACATCATAACCATAAACGCAACGACATCAATTGAGATAGTTACCAAAACGACTACAAACGCAGTAACAACTTCAACGTGAAGATGGTGAAAGGAAAAAGCAACAGACAGCTGTAAGAAGCGTAGGTTACTAAAGATCGTATAAGATAGTGAAGAAAACAACAAATAAATAATCACTGTCAAGTTGGCGAACATTAAATTTATAAATATTCTCACCCCTAGGCGGCAATCCCTCTACCCACATAGAATCTTATAATTATACACATTCTATGAACCCCTACACCCCCCCCCCCCCCCACCATTTACCAATCATGAATTTACCCAATTTTTCTTAGCGGTCCTGCATATGGTCGTAACGACCAGTTTGTGCGACATCAACGACCTGTGAAATTGTCACTCAGCAAAGTGCATTAAACACACAACTGGAATTCCAGTCGGAAAGTAACAACACTGAAAAGTATCGAATCATCCAAAAACTACAGCACTAAAAATTCAAACGATATTCGTTAAAGCAATTTCGAATTGTATGCAAACACGCTATTCAAGGTAATTTTGTAAATTTAAAATTTGATGGGTATAAATGCATTTAAACACCCCACACAGGAAGTTTACAAGTAAAATGGAGGTTAATAATGCTAAGGAAGGGAATGGTGACCGCACCAACATCGTAGAGTGGTGCAACAGGATGGATATAACCAATGTATCGCAACCCAAGCCAGAGCCGCAAATTGCGACGAAAACAAGAGGCAACGAACAGGCAGAGCTAATGGACCATGGAGCCCAAGAGCAAACTCGCGAGCGGGCCATATTACAATACCCACCAGGTCCAGGCGGCATAGCGCTATACAGCATCGACTATGAGCGCATCGCGTGCGGGCGTCTATTTAATGACAGCCTGATCGAGGTCTATATGCGATGGCTTTACCACCAACAGTCAGCGTCGATGCAGGAAGAGGTGCACATATTCAGCACTTACTTTTACTCGCAGCTGAGTCGAGTGCACAGTGGTAATTATCAGCAAGAACAGATAGATCGGCTACGAAGATGGACCAAGCGCATACAACTGCTGAAGAAGACGTATGTTTTAGTGCCCATCAACGAAGGATGCCATTGGTACCTGGCCATCATCCACCTCAAACATCAATTGTGCCCAGTGCCACGACGAGGACGAATCTGGATTTTGGATTCGTACGCGAACGCACCCAGAACGCATGTAGCACCGATGCTACGTCAATATCTCCACCACGAGTGGGCAGCCACACATCCTAACGCCACGCCGGTAGAATGGGATGAAATTACACTGCCGGTTTACGAGTTCGAAGTTCCACAGCAAATGAACTCCACCGATTGTGGACCATTTTTGCTGCACTTCGCTATGCTTTCCCTGCGCGACCCTTCCGTAGATTTAAGGACGGTCGGAGGTAGAGGATGGTTCCCTCCAGCAGAAGCGGCCAACAAGCGACGGGAACTCGCTGCGCTCGTACAAAGCTTGGTAACCGAACCTACAAGAAATAGCTTACCACATTTGTACCTGTCTGAGTTTACAGACATGATGAGCGCCGAAACATTAACAACAGCAGAGGATAAACCGACAGGCCAGAAGATCAAGGCCGTACCAGAGGACACCACGCCCACTTCGACGTGACAGTTCGTCCGACAATGCCACAACCAGCAGTAGTAGCAGCAGCAGTAGCTCGACAACCCAATCCAGCACAAGTAGCAACTCGACAACCCAATCCAACACAAGCAGCACGACATCTAGCTCCAACGACGTAGCACCCAAGGAGAGTGCCATCATTCCAGATGCTAGAGGCAGCGACAACTCATCGCCCATAATATTCACATACCCTACATCTACACAGCATACCCACATCACGCAGGAGAGACCGAGCGTGATCCACACTAATGTCATCCACGAGAGCTCGCAAAAACCGCGGGCAGCCATACATTACGTGCCAGGCTCTACCCACACGAGCTGGCCACAGCAGCCTTTACCGTTTCACAGCTTGCCAAGACAGCAAGCCCACCAAGCTACACCAATCCGGACTGGCCAGAGCAGCCAGTGCCCCCTCAACCCTTGCAAAGTCAGCAAGCACCGAGCGAACAGAGAGCGCAGCAGCCACAGGCGACCAAGGATAGCGCACCCGGCTCCACTGATTCAAGCTGGTCAGAACAGCCAGTTCCCTCTCAGCACGTGCCGACGCAGCAAGCATCCACCCACAACGTACAAAGGTACGTTAATACTCCACCCACGAGCGGCCAGAACAAAGCACCACCGGGTTCAAGAAGAACCCTCATCGCTAACTCGCCAAAGTGGTGTCAGAAATTACTCCAGTCGACGGACCGCGCACGAGCCCATATTAGCGCCCAGAGCGCGGCGCGCGAAAACGCGCAACAGCACGACAGATCCGACACATCCAGCCGAAGTAGTCTCTGGAATCCGGATCCGCTGTTCCCAAGGGAACTGTTCCCAGCGACCATTAAGGAGCAAGACGGAAGTATGGGTGAACCCCACCCGACGGACGGGTGGTCAGCACAGCGTATCTCCATAAACGACCCTCACTATCAACAAATCATGAGGGTGATGAGTGATGCACGACAGCAGCGGGTCCCAGGGCGTCGGGTCCGATTCATGATCACCATCGGGAGAAGCCTGTACCAAATCCACATCAAACGAGATGGCACCGAAATCCTCCACCACCGCCCACTGAAGTAGGGGGGAGATGTAAGGACCAAAACTTTTGCAAAGTTTTGCCCCTACATGCTTTGTTATAAAACTTATTAATTTTTCTACTTTCAGAATACCTGCTGGGTCGTAGACCAACCGGAAGATAAGCAAAAGGGTAGAAAGAACTCCTCAGTAAGACGCGAGGGGTGCAAGAGCAGACAGAGCATGGTAGGGACGGCGGTCGGCCATCAGTAGATCTGTTAGGGTAGTTTTAAGTTAGGCTAAGAATATATGAAGTATTAGTTTAGTTTAAGTTAATTATTAACGAAAGAATAATAGTTATGAAATACGAATAAAATGAACAATAATAACCTTTATACTCCCTCTAGACTGCGGTTAGTATTTAATTATTGGGGTTTGTAAAAGGTCATGAAGTCCAAATTCGACGCATGAAATGTTTCCGTGCAGGTAACAAATAGCCAAAGGCACTACTAACTCGTGCAGAGGGCACCAGTTGATTAGTGTATACTATTTTCCCTACTGGGGTGTTATCACCAGCCAGAAACTGATGCAATAATTTCAATTATTGCATCATCTAATTTCTACGACGTAATTAAATATAACATTAGTTGTTGTTGCTAATGTGTTTCTTTTTTATTTGCATGTAAACGGGAGAATCATACGATGTCTGGAGCCAAACATGCAGCTGCAAAAAGCAAACACAGGTGAAAGGGAGAAGGTGGCATGGGTCACGCATGCCAAAGAGAGAAGACATGACCACAGGCACCATGAAGCATCGGTCATACAGTAGAGGACAAGAAGACGATGAGGCATTGAGTCTAGTGCCGTCAAACGAGCATCACGTCTTGAGTTCGCTATAAAGTAAAGTGCCTTCGACCAAGAAGGTCTTTTTTGCAGAACTATCGCTGAAGTAGCGACCAACATAAAGTAAATTCGGACAGCAGACAATAGTCAGCAGTGCAGATATTATCGGCAGAGGAGCCGATGATAAGTATCAAACCCACAGAGACACCGACAGCGCAGCCACAAAGTCGGTAGAGACGCCGGCAGCGCAGCCATAAGTCGACAGAGACGTCGACAGCGCCGTCAAAACGTCGGCAGAACCGCCGGCAGCGCAGTCCAAAATCAGCAGCAACGGCGACGCCGTCCACCCAACCACAACCGGCAGCAGCGCAAGCAGCGCTCGCAGTAACCACGGTCGGCAGTGACGTCAGCCAAAGCAGGAAGGATCACGAAGTATCATTTTATTTGTTATACTTTTTTTCCTTTTGTTTTTCTATTAAATATTTAACATCATTAAATTCAAAGATTTCATAAATAATAATTTTTATATGAAATATATTTAAATAGATTTAGGGTATTTTCATACTAACGATTAACCGTGAGTGACTAACCGAGTATACGCTAGTTGGCATTTAATCATTTTTATAGATTCTATTAACCTTATTCCTTACCCTCCCCTGAGTTCGTGTAAGTAGCTTCTCAGGATTCCAACTTGTGGGTTGAGGCCGTACCAAACGTAACCTCAATCATCAGACCCAGTTATTTTTAACCTACCTCGAGCAACGTGAAAGTAGCAACGCTCTGACTTACCTTTCCGCCATCCTTAATTTCCTACCCTCCCCCCTGAGTTCGTGTAAGTAGCTTCTCAGGGTTCCAACTTGTGGGTTGAGGCCGTACCAAACGTAACCTCAATCATCAGACCCAGTTATTTTTAACCTACCTCGAGCAACGTGAAAGTAGCAACGCTCTGTTCCTCATTCCTAGCTTGCGTTTGTAGCAGCTTTATTATAGTTTAATAGTCTGTGCCGACAGCAGACATTTAATATCAAACCAGCGAATCCCCGGCAGGTTGGTCACTCAGTGGTTAGTGCGACGCACACGATAGGGTCCTAGTAAATTATTCCCTAATTGTTATTATTGAAACAAATACAAATTGATTAGCTTTAAGTTAGCCTGAGCGAATTTGTTAAATAAAAGCATTGTAACGTTAAATCTGAAAAGTAAGAGTTTTGATTTGGTGTCTGCATTTATAAATAATTGCAACGGAGCCTGGGTCCGGCGAGCCGACCTCAGCCGTAAGAACACTTCGTTACAACAACAACTAGCACTATTTAAAAAAGAAGAAAATTTTTAATTAATAAATCTATATTCATATATACATATAAAACAATTACTTAAAGTAAAAATGGTAGAATTTGCGACAAGGTGTTTTTACCAAGGATGCTTTGGGATATTATTTAATAAGTAATGTGATAAGTAATATGTCTTAAATGTAACATGATTGAATAAATAAGAGATTTTTAATAATGGGTATGAAATAAGATAATAAAAGTAAATTATTGATGGAAATAGAATATGCAACGCAAGTATTAGCTAAACTAAAAAAGAGTCTGAATAGAACTTACACGACTGAGTACATAACATATACTTTACGAGATTTACAGAAAAAAGACTTAGGACTAAAGAGCAACAAGAAGAAGTCAATTTCGATTTAATAGTGGAAAAAATTATATTTTTTTTAAACCTAAAGAATCTGAAAGCAAAGAATTTGACGAAAATAATAAAGAAAGCAATATGGCCTCATTTGATTTGATTACTGTTTCCAAGTTGATTCCTGAATTCTAAGGACATTTTCGTGATTTAAAAAATTACATTGGTCTAATTGAATTCTATCACGATACCTTGAAGAATGATCAACAGAAACCGACATTGATAAAAATTATTCTGGCCACGAAACTATCTGAAAAAGTAAAGAATAAAATTTTAACAGAAAGCAATCCAACTACTCTTGAAGAATTTAAAAGAACGCTTTAACAAGCAAATAGATCTAATAAGACTACCCGTTTTTACCACGCAAGTATCTTGTCATAGGTTTAGCAATCAACGCATATTCCCTGATAAATCGTCTGTAGTAACCGGACAATCCAAGAACTGATCTTAAGACTCGAAGTGTTCTAGGAACCTCGTAACTGACAATATCCTTTACCTTGTCTGGGCAAATCTTCAGCCCGTTCTTGGATACAACGAATCCAAGGAATTCCACCTCTTCCTTGTAGAACTTTGTCTTTTCCAGTGAAACTCTCATGTTGGCTTCAAAAAGTTTCTTTAAGATAAGCTTTATATCGTTGGTATGTTGCTCATAGCTAGGGGAGAAAATAATTTCGTCATCTATGTAGACGTGACAGATTTTGCCTATCTCGTCCCTAAGAATGTCGTCAATTGCGCGCTGAAAAATGCTCGGCGCATTCTTCAGCCCAAACGGAAGACGACAGAGCTCATATTTGCCGTTATTGATGAAAAAGCTGTTTTTTCTCTGTCACGCTCGGCGAGATTTATTTGGTGGAAGCCAGATTTGAGATCCAGGGTGGTAAAATATGAAGATTTGCCTAAATTCGAGAGGATAACGGAAGCATCCAGAATGGGATACCTATCACTAGTTGTTTTCTTATTGAGTTTCCTAAAGTCAATGACCAAACGCATTATTCGTTCTCCTGTTTCGGTGGTTCCTTTTTTGCCTACGGCCCATATTGGGTTGTTATATGGAGAGCGAGAAGGTCTTATGATACCGTTTCGGAGTAGCTCGGAAATTTCCTTATTCACAAACTCGGATGCGGCTATGGGATATGGATAGGATTTGGAGTAAACTGGTTGGTCATCGCTTGTTCTGATTGTTGTAACAATCTTGGTATTATAAGGCAGAGCCTCTATTAGGTCTGCGAAAACTCCTGCTTGTTCTTTAATTATAAGAGAAACTTGTTTACTGTGATCTGGGTCTAAAGAAATATTGTTCACTTCCCGACAAAAATAGTACAAGAGGGCTTCCTGTTTATTATTATTATATTGAAAAATCCCATTTTTCACGTCAAGATTCGCACCAATCTCTTTGAGAAAATCGAAGCCAATAATGCCATGAAATGTTTGAAGTGATGGAAGAATGTAAAACTGAGCATTTTTGTCGAAAATATTTATGGTGCATTTACTATTAATTTTTTCGCTACCGTGAATTGATTTAATAAAGAATAGATTTTCGAGTTTTTTAACACCTTTAAGTGTTTCTAAATTAATAATATAGTTTTTTGCTTTTTGCTCGTTAGGTCTTTTTGTTGGTCTAATCGCTTGAGGGTTAGGACTGTAAAAGGAATTTCCGCTGGCATTAAAGTTTGGTGTAGTATTTCGAAAGATTTCTACTGGCTTGTTATGTCTAAATTGGGATGATGTTGGGTCGACGTCCATAGGTATCGGACGGGAATATGTGTTCGTTACTCTTCGATAGTGGGGTGAATTATGAGGAATATAATGATTAGGTTTGGTGAAGGCGTTGGCTTGGTGTTGATTTTGTTAATTAAAAGCCTGTGCAAAATGGGATCGGGCCTGGTTGGATTCCAGCTCCTGCGCAAGGGCCAAAGCTGTTGGAATGTCTGTTGGCCTTGATGAGAAGAGAATATCGCAAAGTGGTTTGTTTAATCCCAAGATAAACACTAGAAGAGAGTCTTGTCGGTATTTCCGATTTAAGAAGTTTATTAATTCCGCGTTACCGTAGTGTGTCATAATATTTTTATTATTGATCAGAGATAATTTTCGCTCAACATCATCATAAAATTGGGATATGGCTCTTGGTTCTTGCCTTAAGGTAGACATTTCCTGCTCGATCAGGTAGATGGGTCTCTTATCGGAGTAGGTGAAGTCCAAACGAGCAATAATAACATTGAAATTTAGGACAGTATTGAAGGATGACAAAACCATGTTTGCCGAGCCCACCAGCTCATACTTAAGAATAGCAACTACCTTGTAGTGTTTTGAACTGCCATTAAAGCCTTCAAAAAGTTTGTACGCAGCATGGGTAGCCTGCCTAAATAATACGTAAGCAGCTTTATCGCCGTCAAATTCTGGCAACGACTTAACTAAGTCGAGTGACTTCTCACATCTAACAGTCGATTTTATTGTAACAGGCTCGTATTGAACAACTGTCGTCGGCGTCTCTAAGGTCTTGAGTCTATTGGTTAATTCGTCGACGGCACTTTGGAAATCCCGTCTAGTCTGCTCTGTTGCTGCCTTTATTGCGGCATTCACAATGGCTTGCAAAGCTTGATCCATTTTTATTGTGTGTCAAGAAACGTTTTTTGTACAGTTATTTATTGGATTTAAACAAATTATCTTACTTTTGTTTGAAACTTGCTGACCTTTATTAAAATTGTCTATCGCTAGAAAATACGTCCTTAATACTTTGATTATTATATTTTATAAAAATTTTCTACAATCAATTCTTGAAACTTGAAGGTTTTTTGGTTAAAAAACGCTTACTGATTTTTAAACGCTATGCACAATTTTATTTCATGAAATCCTCTGAAACACCTTTTTTGATTGTTAATTTTCTTTTCACAACGAATTTTTTAGTTGTTTAATTTTGACTCGAAATTTTCACAGTTTTTCATAACAGTAACTATTTCTTTTGGAAGAATTTCTCTGTTTTTGAGGAAAGAGAAAAAAAAATTTTTAAAAGCCGTTTACTTTTCCTCTTTGAAGAATTTTTTAAATGTTCACTGTTTATAGTAGCAAATGTAAAAATTTTTTAAAACGTGTTTAATTTTTCTTCCATGAACAATTTTTAAATTTTCACTGTTTCCTTCTATGAAGAATTTTTTTAATTTGCACTGTTTTTTAAAATTTGTTTAATTTTTATTTTTACTCGGGTTTCCACTGTTTTTTTAAAAACTTGTTTAATTTTTCTTCTATGAAGAATTTGTAAATTTTCGCTGTTTTTTTAAAACTTGTTTAATTTTTCTTCTATGAAGAAATTTTCAAATTTTCACTGTTTTTTAAAAAGTGAGTTCGATCTCACGGCCACTGTGTTGTTTTTTTTACGCAAAAATGTTCAGTGGCCACACGTTGGGCGCCAGTTAATTTTTATTTTATTCCAAATAAAAATTCTTTACTTAATTGGCACAATGAGCCAGTGTTATTGGTTTTATTGAAGATTCTCTTAAGACTAACTGAAACAACACCAAATATGCTTATTATAAGTCAAATATACCTGTTGGCTCAGCTGCACTACTGTCGTTGATATTATCGTTGTCCCTATTGTTGTTGTCGTTGTATTGGTTGAATCTGATGCCGCAGTGCTGTCGTTATTTTGGCTTGCTGCTGTTATATTTTTTTGGCTCAGCGTTTGGCTTATATGGGAACTGGCTGCGCAACAAAATTGACGAATTGTCAAGTGCCATCCTCGTATTACAATTTCTAGACTGTGAACAACATCTAGAAAGGATGCGCGCGTTAACTTACAATTTCTAGACTGTAAAAAACATCTAAACGGATGCGCGTGTAAATTTATACTCAGAAGAACAACACTCCTACAATGTACATTCTCTGTTGCATTTGTCACAATGAGCACAAGACTTTGGGTGCATAAGCAGCTTTTCTGCTTATCCATTTGAAAATAACATGCAATATTTAAAATGCATGGTTAAACAACCAAAAAAAATGTTGCAGCAAAACATCTAACGAGACATTATTACTCGAAGACCGTGAAATGAAAATAAAGACATCTAGCAAAGGAGATGTACTATCACTTACTTGCCCACAATTTTTTCTTTGTTTGAAATCTCCAGACAATTACTGTTGTGTTAAACCTGGTGTCGGTTTTTGCATCAAAAGAATTTTTAAAAATCAAGATGATATTTTTTGCTTAGGATATGTTCTACAAAAATGATCGAATTTCTTTACAACACCTGTGAAATCAACGGAATCTTTGGGAATATTTATTTGCGATCATATGGAAAATTCTTCAGTCGAAGAAACAACTTTTCTGTAAAAATAGTGCTTTATAAAATGATGGCTCTGCCGTGTGAAGATCAACTTTTGATTATACCAATTTTACATTCTCTAAATGAATGATTTTAAATCTAAACATTACCATTTCAATCTTCTTTTTTATACAGAGCTGTTAAAATGGTAAGAATTTTTTTCGACTCAAAATATTGTGGAACAGGCATGCCGTAAGTAGATAAATTCGCTGTTAAAAATTCTCAAAAATAAACATAAGCTTGCTATTTCAGATTCAGATTTCAGATATTATTATGATATTTTTTACTTTTTCCATTTATGTCTATTATTGAATTTACTCCATTTCTTTTTAAAATTTGTTAAGGACCATGAAATGGTGCTTGATATTTTTTTCTATTCATTGTTTTAACTATAACCAAATCTCCTAAGATTAGCTTTAACTCTTTTATTAAAGTATTTTTTCCAACTCTTTTCGCTTTAACTGTATTTATTTAATTTTTTGCTTTCTCCCATGAAAACTTTAACCGTTGTTTTAATTCTTGTACGTAATCTTCAGTGTTATAAAATTTAGTTTCTTTTAAAATTTCATCGTTTGGCAAGTAGGGCAACTTTCCAAAAATAAGCTCATAAGGCGAATACTTTACGTCAACATGAGGTGTTGTATTATAGGCAAATGTAAAGTAAGGGATCCAGTGATCCCATTCATCATTTCTACAAAAATTCATTGAGAACTCTATGGTTCCTTTCTATTGAACCCAAAGTTTCGTGGTGATAAGGAGTACTAAAAATTTGCCGTATGTCTAATAATTTACATATTTCTGACATAAGTTGGTTTGTAAATTCTGTACCCTTGTCAGATTTTAAAGTCTTAAAATGTCCGTAAATAAAGATAAAGTTGTCTACTAGTGCTCGAGCTACCGTTTCGGCGTCTTTAGTTTGGTATAGGGCATGCTACTATGTATTGGGGGTTGGAATTAATTTTAAAGGTTTTTTTTCGGTTTTTGAGCATTTATTTAGAAACAACGGTACAATGTATATTATTCAAAGTATTGTCCATCGTTAGCTACAACATTTTCCCATCTTTCTGGCAGCATATGGATTCCGCGCCGGAAGAACGATTCGTCTTTTGAGGCAATCCACGAATCGACCCATTTTTTGGCTATCCTCGTAAGAAGTGAAGCGCTGCTCAGCCAAGCCATGCGTCATCGATCTGAATAGGTGGTAGTCGGAAGGGACTATGTCTGGGCTATAAGGCGGGTGGGGTAGCACATCCCAATTCAGCGCCTCCAACGTTTCCTTGACGGTTCTTGCAACATGTGGCCGTGCGTTGTCATGTTGAAAAACCACTTTGTCGTGTCTTTTGGCATATTCCGGCCGTTTAACCTTTAATGCTCGGCTCAATTGCAAAGTCTTAAAATGTCCGTAAATAAGTATAAAGTTGTCTACTAGTGTTCGAGCTACCGTTTCGGCGTCTTTAGTTTCCATAGGGCATGCTACTATGTATTTAATTAGATCACATTGAATTGTTAATATGTAACTATAGTCATTCGATAGACGTAGTGGTCCTACCGTATCTATTGATACTACTTCGAAACTACTCTCTGGTGTGTCGGTGATTGTAAGTTTTTCTTTCGTATGTTTAGTTTGCTTGTTAATTTTACATTGTTCGCAATTTAGTATGTGTTGTTTAGTCATTTTGATCATGTTTTTCCAGTTGTATCTTTGTATGCGTTTCAAAACTGTTTTTCTTATCCCTAAGTGTCCTCCGTGTGTCGATTTGTGGTATTCGTAGATAAGTTTGTTTTGTGTTTCTCTGTCTAGAATTTTTTTTGGTTCATTGTATAGTAAAATTTTTACATTTTCTTTATTTCTTTTTAATTTGTTATATATATTTTTGAATTTATCCATGGCCATGGTTTTAAATATATTATCATTTTTATTTAATGCTAGCGCTTTTATATTTAAGTTATACTTTCTTGATGACAGTTTTTCCAGGGTCAGCTGTGTGAACAATGGGTTATCGCTGCATCTTGTAATTACTTCTTTATCATAAACTTCTATTTTGGTACCTTTATAATTTTTGTGTGTAATAAATTTAAGTTTTTTCATATTGGTTAGTCGGATAGAGATGTACATTCCCAAACGAAAAGTTGATCAGGCTTATTGTTGGAAGTATCTTCTTTTGTTTTGTTGTTGTTATTATTTTGTTCACTTAAGTTATTTTTCATATTTCTTGTAATTACTAGAATTTCATTTTCATTCCCTGTTAGAATCGTAGCTTGTAAAGTTTGACTATTAACAATAATCCTTGATAACGCGTCTGCGTTTGTATTCATCTTACCTTTCTTGTAGATGATTTCAAAGTCGTAGTCGCAAAGGTCAAGTCTGATGCGTGTCATCTTCGACGATAGGTTTTTGTGGGAAAACAGTGATATTAAAGGTCGGTGGTCAGTTAGTGCCAAAAATTTTCGTCCATATAGGTAAGGTCTAAAAATATGTGTAGCCCAATGTATAGCCAGTAGTTCTTGTTGTTCTTCTATGTAGTTTAACCACGTCCTGTAGGTATTCGCAAATTGTTGTGCGTGTTCTTCAAATATGTCCCGTTGTCCCTCCAGCATAAATTCCGAATCTGGCAGGATCGCCAAGTAGTGTAGGTCCTGTAATGACGCGGTAGGCCCTGCCTAGCTTCAGTTGACGGCGCTTAAAAACGCCACTGGCAGAAAAATAAAAATAAAGCCGGCAGAGTGCCAAAAGCTTTTAATTAAAAAGGCAGCTAATTAAATTCAGCTTGAATCTTCAACAAGACTGTTTAGTTTGGGCCACATTTCCCTCTTTTATAGCATCCTTAAATCTAGGACATATAAGCATTACAATTAGTCTAAGTAGAATACATATAGTTATTTAATTAGTGTTAGTAGTGTAGCAATATTTTTAGTACTTAACTAACATTAATTTTTAATTGTATTTGTTGTTTTAAGTTTGATTTGAGTAACTTTTAACAACGTTAATTTTTCAGTGTTTCAACGTGAAATGTTTCAGTGGTAAACGTAAATTTAATTTAGCTAATGAATTAGTGTAATACTATGTTCACACTGAGTTAAAATTAGGCAATTTCGTGAGATAATTTCGAAATTGTGCAGAAGCGTTCACACCGGGTTTAGATAATTTCGTTTGACGTTTAATTTTTTTCTGAGAATTAAATATTATCATATAATTTTTGAACAAAATACAGCAGCATGAATCTAGAAGAACTTTCAAGAGTTGTTTTATTTAATTTAAATGAGCTTGAAGATACAGAAAAATGTGTAGATTCTGTGATAAATTATATAAAGCATATGAAAAAAAAGCCAAGATTTGATATTGAAAGAGTGTGCATTTTTATTTTGACGTCGTTGCTTGAAACAAATAACTTCAGCTTTTCCAGCTCCAGATGCATATCTTCATATATGAAAAGATTTCTGCGTGCCCCATGCAACCCATCAATCCGGTCCATCCAAAGCTCGACCAAGTACTTTTCTTGGTGCGCTGTCCACATAACTTTCTTCTTGTATTTTCTTTTTCCTTTATTTTCAGCAGCCATATATTTAGGATATAAAATAAAAATATCAAACTCTTTCTCTATTCTTGTTGATTAAGTTCAAAGTGATAACGTAATTATTAATATGTCAAAAAAGGTGTGTTCAATGCACAGAATTTTAAAATTTCAGGGTTGCAAGTGAATTGTAGCCTAATTTCGTGAGTAATTTAAACGAAATTAGCTTATTAGAGGTAATTTACGAAATTAACTAATTGTATGGGAAATTACAATTTTTTATTATATAATTTCAGACGAAATTACACAAAAGTTCGAACTTACGTAATTTAGGCTCAGTGTGAACATAGTATAAGTAGTATAGCAATATTTTTGTAACATAAATTTTTAATTGCATTTGTTGTTTTGATTGACTTATAATAACGTTAATTTTTCAGTGTTGGTGAGGATCATTTTAAGTAAGATTATATTTTATATACATTCACAAAATAATATTCTCTTAAAGAACATGACAGCAATATCAAAACACAATCGAATGTTCCCTATTAAAACAACAGATTATCTTTACAAATAAATCATGACATGCTTAAAAATAAAGAGTATTAGGTAAGTTGTTTTCACATAGTTTTATGAGATTTAAACTAAACATTACTTGCTTCTATTTTTTACAAATCTTTCGGCAATGAAGTCCATCATTAAACACAACCCTTTGCCAAGTGTTATAAGCAAGAAAATAGCAAGTGCTTGCAGAATTCAATTTTGGAGGCGTTAAAGGGAAAAACTGCTTCAGAAGCCTCGAAAATTTTAACAATGCATTGTTTGGTAAGTGATGAAAACCCATCGCTCTTTACTTATTGAAATAATTTTTTAATGTTTTTTTTAAATGCAGATTGCCATTGCAAGAAAGTATGCAATCAGAAACAGATTTAAAAAGAAATAAAGGAGGCTATACGCAAGTCCAAATGTAAATTTTATAGGGATGCATTTGAAGCTAAACGGAAGGAACAGCCTACATCATTAACATTTATATTTTTGCACTAAATTTTGTAATATTATAGTTATTTGTTTGTTTACCTTAATAGTATTTATAATTTAATTATCCTATAAGTATTGCTTTTAATTTGAATTATTATAATATAATGTTTTATTAATTATTTAAAAAAAGAATAAAATCTTAACAATTCTACCATACATTCTGTATTTATTATGGAATTCATTCATGTATTTCTATTCCAGAAGGGCTTCTTAGCGATTCATTATTTTCTATATAATAAAATAATCCATTTAATAAGCGATTAATAGAATCGATTTCAGTAGTGATTCAAATGGAAGAGAGAAAAGAATGTACTACTTTTTGTAGGACATCACAATGTTAAAAACAATCAATTCAAGAATCAGTAATTGGAAAAGAGAATTGATTTTTTTATACACAATTGATTCTTTTTCCCCGGTGGGTATGTATGTATGTTTTTTTTTTATTCGCGAAGGTGGAACCTTCAAAAGGCCCCACCGTGCAGTTGGGAGTGTACGATTTTTACGCACTGAACCTACATGATACCTCGCGGTATCATAACCTCCGCATTGAATCTTCGACCCTGGAGAACCCTGTGGGACTGCCGTAAAGCATAACTTCGCGGGGCTTGGAATCAGCACTTGGCTGGAAACTGTTTGGCTACTGCCGGGATCTACTGTGGAATGGTCGTCGGGTCAACAACCTTTACCTCATTTGTCTTGCGCGCGCTCAACTCTTCGCAGCTCTTCGGTTATTTTTCTAGCCAGGGTGCTAACCATCGACCAGTTCTCTTCGCTCTTTAGCATAAGAGAAACCATATTTTGCTGTGTTAATGTTTCGCCGAGACAGGCCGAAGCCTCACGTCTGGCGTTATGGAACATGGGCACACAAAAAAAACGTGCGCCGCGTCTTGCAGCGTGTTTCCTGTGCAATCAGTGCACTAAGGATCGAGCGCGTGTTTATATTTGTGAAGGTATGCCCTGAAGCAATAATGTCCGCTCAGTATCTGTGTAAGGTTGAAGTTCACTGAGCCGTGGCTTCTGCCATACCACTCGGTTAGGCTAGGGATGAGCTGGTACGTCCACCGACCTTTCTTTGAACTATCCCAGCGGTCTTGCCATTTTTGCAAGCTTCTCTCTCTCTAGCGAGTTTTTTATTAGTTGTTGTGCTTTCACTACCAGCTGTGAGTAGCGCTTCTTCCACGAGAAGGTCAATAGGGATCGCGCTAGCTAGAACCAGTGCTGCATCTCCGGATACACTTCGGAAGCTGCAGCAGACCCTGAGAACGCCAAGTCTGCAAACTGACTCTACTCCGTGTCGGTAGGACTTAGTTTTCATCGCTGTGGACCATACAGTCGAACCATACATCATATTAGATCGCACTACGTTGAGCAGCAGTGTTCGTCGTGCTGGTTTGCAGCCTCTTGTGTTCGGCAATATTCTAAATAGCGCCAGACATGCTTCGGATGCTTTCCTGTGTGCGTACTGCATATGTTGCTTAAATGACAGTCTGGAATCGATCATTACACTGAGATATTTAATGAACGGCTTCGATTCAATTACTGTTCCACGAATACAGATGCTGGCGGTTTCTAGTTTTTTCCGACTACTAATAAGTACCATCTCAGTCTTATGTTCAGCTAGACTAAGTCCCGCTCTTCGCAGCCAATCGCAAATCATAGCGATAATTACACTGCTAAGGGCCTCAACTTCTTCACGGTGTTTTGCTGTCGCCACAACTGCAAGGTCGTCGGCAAAGCCAACAATCTTGACGTCTGCTGGCACCTCAAGCCTGAGAACCCCATCGTACATGACGTTCCATAGCAGGGGGCCAAGAACCGACCCCTGTGGGACTCCACCGGAGACATTGTACGTCTTCGTTTCTTCTTCTGTGTCGTAGAGCAGGACTCTTTCACTGAAATAGTGTGACACGATCTTCGTGAGGTATCGTGGTACTGCAAAGTTCCTAAGGGCTGTCATAATCAGACTCCAGTTAGCTGAGTTGAAAGCGTTCTTTACGTCGAGTGTTGCCACCAAACAGTACTGCTTTGCTCATCTCACTCCCTCAATTGCTTCCTGCGTGGTGCTCGTAACTTGCTTAATAGCGTCCGTCGTTGATTTTGCCTTTCGAAACCCAAATTGTCGAGCGGAAAGTCCTCCTCCGGCTTGGATAGCATTTTCCAGGCGGTTGCACACCGCTCAAAGACTTTGCTTACTGTGTCGAGTAGGCAAATCGGCCTGTAGTCTGAGGGGGCGTCCGTGGAGCCACTGCCTTTCGGTATGAGCACTAACTTCTGAGTTTTCCACTGTGTTGGGAAAATGCCCTCTAGAAGGCACGCGTTGGAATACCTTCAGGACCTGGCCGCCTTGTCGTTTTTTATGTTTTTTACTAAGTTAGAAAGCTCTTCTATGGTAACAGCCAATATGGTCCGTAGCTCAATGTGTTCCTCGACCGGCTGGGCCGCTGGCTACTGTGGAAAGAGTGTTCTAACTATAACACTTAGTACCTGCGGGTCCGTAGGTGCTGGTTGCCTGAACGACTTCAGTTTTTTCATAATTAATCTGTATGCAGTACACTATGGATTGGTTTCTGCCTCCTTTCCTGACTATTCGATAGAATTCGCGGAGTTCGTTGAAGCTGTATGAACCTCTTGCGCGGTAGTGCATCTTCCTTGCTTCGAGGCATTTCCTGCGTGCTTCAGCACTTTCCGCCGTCCACCAGTAGACCGGGTCTTGCTTGCGCTTGCTAGACCGCCTCGAGATCATCGCTGCATTGCAAGCTCTTCTTGTTTGGTCCTGGGTCAGCCTTGCCATATCATTTGGCGTGCCAGACAGATGCATATCGGCTATTACTACTTTAAAAATGTCTTCGTCTAGTGTTTCGACTCTGTACGAATATTCATTTCCCGTATTTATGCTGTGCTGGCTACGCGGTCGACCATCGAGCTTATAAATGATAGCTCGGTGGTCGCTGTGTGTACAGATTGCTAACACGCCACTCTGCTTGCATACTTAAGTCGCTGCTGGCGAAAGTCAGGTCGATGATGGAGCTTCCACCCGCACGGCTGAATGTTGCTTGGGATCCATTATTGAGCAGCACCACGTCTAGTAGAGCAAACGCTTCGAGGAGAATAAAGCCACGTTGGTTTGTTTTTTGACTTCCCCAGTCAACTGCCCACGCGTTAAAGTCACCAGCGATAAGGAGTGGTTTCAGGCCTCTCGTTTCGCTGACTATCGTGTTAAGAATCTCCGTGTATTCCTGGATCGACAGACTTGGCGCTAGGTAGCAACTCACGACATGTATGCCATCTACTTCCACGCGGACGAAACCGTTTGCACGTGGTTTTTCCGTTTCTTCCGTTTTCTTGCCTTGCTGATCACCTTGGTCCAGGGCTTATCATTACGCTTCGATTGCGATGATTGTCGATCAGCGTGAGGGGCTTCTTCAGTAGAAGAGGGGTTGGGTGTGTCTTCTTGGACCGCCAACTGCTGTACTCTTCTTTTTTGGTGGCGTAGCTCGAGAGCTTTGTTCGTTTGACCTTTTTGAGGCTGCCTTTGAAGCCTTCGAGAACAATGTATCTGTTTGGTAATCCTTATCGGCGCGAGGTGCCTGACTGAGCGGTTGTGGATCCCCTGAGTTAGCATTTAGATCCTACTTCCTTTATTTCTCTCGCGAGGTCAGGGTACGCAAGTTTAGACAGCTTAATAAGCCTCTTTATCTCGTGGTGAACGTTTGTTCTACTCTTGACGTATTCTGCCAGACCATCGATGTAAAGCTTCAGTTTGCCCATGCTAGAACTGACAGGATCGTCAACTCTGGGGCTTGGTGTTCCTTCCGAGGGTAATTTATCTTTACTCTCTTTCAGTTGCATCAGGGTCTTTGTGCCTCCGGGAGTGCCTTTAATAGGCGAACGCTGGATATTTGAGCTAAATGTAAAAGGGCTCTCAGCTTTTTTGTTGCTCGTAGCTTTAACTGGTGCAGCGGCGGAGTGCGCCACCGTTGCAGCAGTGTTAGGGGATGAAATGTTGGTTAGGGCCTCCAGAGTCCGTGCCCCTGCCGTGGTAGTGTCCACGGGAGGATTTCCACTATTGTGGTTGCCACCTGGAGTAATTTTGTTATTCTCCGATATTCCAAGTAAGTGATTTTGTTTTCAGGGATATCTACCCCAATCCTTTTATGCATACGGACAGGTTTAGATACTGCCGACCGCTACGGTACAGACGCAGACCAGGAAGCCACCCAATGTGGGTCAGACGCACCTGGATGTCCTACCTGGGGTCCGCGGGTTCGTTATGCCCGAAGGTCCTGAGGGACACAGAACCTCCCCTGTGGGTATGTAAGTTTTTGGGTTGTCCTCAGGCTGAGGGGAAAGGGGTTCGCCGCTGGGCTTAGTCCCTAGGCGGCGACGCATTTGATCTGTCGACTGCAACCAATAATTTTCACGAAAGGAAAAGGCTCGCTTCGGGAAATGATCCCTAGAAGACGACGCATTTGGTCTACCGACTGCGATCACTTTAAACCTAGGTTTTGATACTGCCAACAGCTACGGTACAGACGCAGACCAGAAAGCCGCCCAATATGGGTCAGACGCTTCTGGATTTTTTGTAACTTGGGTCCGCGGGTTCGTAAGGCCCGTAGGATTTTATGAATCAAAATCCTCCCTTGCGTTACGTATGTATGTATGCATGTATGTATGTATGTATGAATATATGTATTTATGTAAGTTTTGTTTTACGTTGTACTTTTATTTTGGTTTTTTGAAAGTAAAACACGCATTTTGTTTAACGTTAAACTTTTATTTCTGAATGCTCGCTTAAGACTAAGTTTACAATTTTAACTTACTTAACTATTGCCTGTGGATTGGAGCTTTTTTGATGATTTTGCATAAAGATTGGAAATGGACAAACAGAGCGGAATCATCATCCCACACGCGCATTAAAATTATCCCAACATGCGCATTGAAACTTGAGATTTTAAATAAACAAAGCCATTTAGCAAGCGCTAGTTGCAAACAGAAGCTTATTTATCTCATTTTTTTCTGATGACATGACTTCTCCACCACTCGATTTCGGATTCTTCGAATTAAGCTTATAATTTTAATATCTAAATTTCTTTTGTTCCGTTTCCAATGAATTATTATTGCAAAAATTATCAATACTATTAATATTATTACTGTCGATCTCAATCCGTAATTTATATTTTTGTGATATTTTACTTCTCTTATAGTTTTTAAATAATTCTCGTAGTTTAGATCTATTTTATTAAAATTTACAATTAAATCATAATTTTGTGTTTCATTTAGCTTATCTTTCGGCATTACAAATTTGTTGACAAAAATCGCAATATTATTGTTATGAAGTCTATATCCAATTTGATTTGTACAATTATTGAATGTTATAACATAGTTTCCCCTAAGATTCACAATTCTTTCATCACAGGTACTGTTTAGTTTTGAATTTTTTATATTTTTTATCAATAAAACATTGTTATCGATTTCAATAAATTCTTCGTTAATTTTATTTCTTAATTTACAATTATTCAGTGCAATACCATTTTTACTTAACTTAAGTTCTTTTAGTATTTTGTTTTATTGGAAAGTATAAATTTTATCATTGTTTTTTATAATGTATTCAATATTTTCATTGATTTCTTCTCCTGATGCATTAGGCATTGGTATTAGTATATTTTTGTTAAATCTCTGTGTTTCAGATGGAATTATTATTGCAAATATGATTGCATCATTAGTAATTTAGCGACTCTTAACCTAATGCTAGAGATTTTATTAAAGTCAATATCATATGCTTCTATTTCGTTCTTCGTGAGTATGTTGGGGTTCAAAATACCGAATCTAGCGGATACAATGTTTTCCTGAATATGCTGTACCTGTTCTTTAATAATATTCAAAGTGAACATTTGTTCAATTACTAATGCTTTCACAAGTATTCGTTTATCCTCTTTATTTATTGCGTTAAGTTTTTTTGTTATCTGAATACGATCAGAATCTATAGCATTTTTAATCAGTTTTATACTTTCGTTATATTTATTAATGATTTTTATTTCTTGCTTAATGGCCTCAATAGTGTTGCAGTTATTTTATTTCTATTATCAACAAATGGCTTTCTATTTCTTGTTTGTCGTCGGCGTCCATCGTTCCGTACAACCAACGACTTAAGGTTCCTCCTGTGTTAATTAAGCCTCTTATGTGGCATTATCGTCCTAATTTTTTCTTTGATTGAATTTATTTAATTTTTTATTAAAAATTCCTTATATTCTAAATTTATAGAATCCATTGATACTTCAAGATTTATTAAATAACTTTAAAATTTCATCCGGATAGAAAACATGCAAAATTATATTATACTTTGTTACTAACTCTACTTCCTCAATTTGAATTTCTTCGTATCCAAATTTGCCATCCAATCGTTCAATTACCATTGTTTGCATCGTTCCTTGTACTATTATGCAAAGAATTATAGTCATCATTACCTGAAATATCATAATTTTCATATTTGTATTTTCATTTTATTTGATTCTTGTAATATTTTACTCCTTTTAAATCTTTATAATAATCTCCTTCTATAATTTTGGGCCCTATTTCCTTATGATTTGGTAATAATTTGAATCCTTTCGAAATAACGTTCCTTAATTTTACAAAAACATGCTTTTCGTCTGTCAAATCGACATCTTTCCTATTAAAATAAGCTTTTTGGATGTAGTTTAATTTTTTGTTGTGAATTTTGTTTGCTATGGTTTCATATTCTTCTGATTTAATATTTCCATTTAAAAAAATCTATAGGTTTTTTGCCTGTTGTTGAATGAATAGTTTGTTTATAAATTGATAATGCTGTTAATACTAGGTCATTTAAATTTTTATTCTTAGTATAATCTCTTGCTTTGAATATTCTAATGTGTTAATTTAATGTCGTATGATATTTTTCGATATCTGAATTACCCGTATGTCTTTGGGCTGTTGTAGTATGAATTTCTATATTATTTTCCCTAAAATAATCTTTTACTTGAGAAACTGTAAGTCCTGGTTCCCCATCATTTATAATTTTCTTTGGTTCCCTATCATGGCTATTCTTGACTTTATTGCTGCTAACAAGTGAACCCATGACCTACTTTTTATCTTATGCAGAGTTACGTGTTTTGTAAATTTATCAATAACAGATAAATAAATTGTTTCTCTATTTGCGTCAACTTAAACGGTGGTTTGCATTGGTTTCTTTCATACTTTGAAGTATTACAAATAGTGCAATTATTTATGATTTTCCTTATCATTTCTTTTAGGTTGGGCACATAGTTAGTATCTTTTAGTTTCGAATCCATTTCGTTTATACCCCTGTGATTTAATGAATTGTCTTGTTTAAGTATAATTTCGGTCGCTTTTTCATCTTCTTTAATATCTGTTAAGAATGTGGAACTTTTTACTATTTTTAATAAACTATTTCCTGTAAAGTATTTTAATAAAACTCTTGAAACTGTGCAAACAAATGGTCATCATTTGAAAATATTGCGACACTACCTTTAGATGGCAAATATTTTCTTACAATCTCGACAATATTTTCTTCTTCATTACACACGTTTAAATTAATAATTAATCTCTTTTTATTGAAGGGTTTGTACAGTTTGTGACTATTTGTGTCAGTTATTTTGTGTAAAATAATTTGGGTTTTAAATACATTTACTGGAATAAAAACTATTGGAATGTGATTCGTATTGTCTTCATCAAAACTATGTATCGTTGCTGCTGTTGAGATATTGTCCATATCTTCTATTTCATTATTATGAACTTCTATTGCTGATAGTCTGTCTGCTACTTGGTTATCTCTACCTTTTACATTCCCTATATCATAGTCAAATTTTTCCAGTTTTATTTTCCATCTTTGTTATTTGCTATTTCGTTCTTTCAATGATCCTAACCACACTAAATGTCTATGATCAGTCCGTATAGTGAGTTTCCGTCCTTACAGGTACGGTCTAAAATACTTTACTGACCATATAATAGCCAATAATTCTTTTTCAATCGTTGAATAATTCACTTCATGATTATTGAGGGTCCGACTCGCGTAGCAAATGGAGTGGCCATCTGGAGATAAAACCGCCCCTAACGCATAATTTGACGCATCCGTCGTCAAAATAAATTTATTACTGAAGTCTGAAAATCTTAGTATTGGCTCTGAGTTTATAAGTGTTTTAAATCTTCGAAATTTTCTATATTATCTGGGTCGTCTGAATTTATTTTTCTGTCTTTTTTTAAGTAATTTGTCATAGGTTTGGCTATTATAGAATAGTCGTTGATAAACTTCCTATAAAACCCTGTAATACCCAAGAATGCTTTCATTTGTTTGGTTGTTTTTGGAAGTCTGTATTTCAATATGGTCTCAATCTTATTTTGTGTTGGTTTGATCCCTTTTGTGGTGACAATGTGTCCTAAAAATTCAGTTTCTCTTTTTAGAAACTCGCTTTTGTCTAATTGGACCTTAAGATTGCATTCTTTCAATTTTTGTAATATTTTTCGTAGAGAAACGAGATGTTCATCCAGACTGGTTGAGAATATTATTATATCATCTAAATATATCAAGCAAGTTGTACCTAAAAACTCTGATAAGACTGAATTCATTAGTCTTTGGAAGGTAGCCGGGGCATTTTTCAACCCAAACGGCATGCGAGTGAATTCGTAATGCCCGAATTTTGTCGAGAACGCAGTTTTTTGTATATCATCGTTTTCTGTTTCTTCTTGATGAAATCCTTTCGCTAGGTCTAGGGTTGTAAAATACATTGACCTCCCGTATTTATCAAAAATATCCTCCATATTAGGAATTGGATATTTGTCATTAATTGTAACTTGGTTTAACCTTCTATAATATACTACCATTCTCCATTTTTGTTTACCGGAAGCGTCAACTTTGGTACTATCCATATTGTAGTATACCTATACATATTATTTAAATTACATCAATGTATTTCATTATAAAACAAGCTATAAATACTTTTCTTAAAATAAGTAATAATATAAAAACCTCTACTGTAATAATTTTCGAGAACATGCGTTCAAACAATAAGAACATATGTTCATTCTAAGCACTACTATCTATCTCATTCACACACATGTACCCATATGGCTGAATACAAAACATATGATATTATATTATACTTTTTACTCCTACACAAATATGTTAACATATGATTATGTTTACGTTTTCTATTAATATAAGTCTACTCACTCACACATATTAAACTATTAATACTTAATTACAAATATATATTAAGATATTCTACTATTACTTTTACTCTAATTAAAGAACATATGATTCTATTTACATTCTAAACTACACAAACAATTGTTAACTAGTTTTAAGACAATATACCGTTATGCTTACTATAAAAGGATGAACAAATTTGAAAATGAAGGAATCAGTTTTGAGCTTACAAAAGCTGCCGACTAATTCATTAAAAAAATAAAGCCTGATTGCACTTTCTAGTGACGGCTTATAAAAATATAATAATATATTATAATTAGAGCCAGTGGCGAACTTCGCCGGCAACCAATTAGGCAGGACCTAAATAAAAATGAATGTTTTTTTTTGTATTTGCTTTTACAAACGCGTTATTAATTAAGGAATAACACGAAACACTTCATGGCGATCCTGCAAACCGCGCAATATTTTCATTTGCCGACGGCAAAGAAAAGCTTACCGGAGTACGTTCCAACAGGCGAAATTATTAACGTGTCCGTAATGCATTTCGTCAATGACAGAAAGCTGCTGACAAGCCTAAAAAAAATTATTACTAACAAATCTCCAACACTTTGGAAGACACCTATCCAAATCTGGCTTTAGAAGGAAGGACTGGAACTTTGCATGAAATACCACAGCAAAATATAAGAACAAAGAAAAAACATATATACATTTTCTTTATAATTATATTATTTTACACATTAACTCACAATTTATTTTTATTTTTTATAAAAAAAAGAACTACTTTTAACAAAGTTTTACACATTAGGTAAATAAATAAAAAAACAATGATGTAATGAATTCTATTCAGAAACAAAGGAATATTTCTTCACTATTAATCCTTTTTATATAGCCACTTTAGCTCGATTTGTTTTATTGAACATTTGCCTTTATTTTTGCACAACACAAACATAAAAATTTAGTACATTTAAATGCATTTTAACATTAATTTTCGCGAAAATCAAGTATAAATTGCACAATTGCAATATTTTAACACAATGTTTATTTTTTTAAAGGTATATATTTTGTTTCCTTTTCTATTCTAATCACTACACAAACAAAATAAAGTATCCACATAACTCAAAGCGCGTTGAGTATAATTTTCACGAAAACAAAATTTTGCGCGATGTGCAAAAAAAAAAAAACTTGAAATGATAATAATAATGAAGTTATTTAAAATAATATAGGTACAACTTCTAATATTTTAAGAAAAATATTTTTATTTTATACCGAAACTTTGCAAACCGAACGTAAACAACCGACCGACATTTTATTTTAGCTATGTATGTTGTTTTCTTTTTGACATTTCTTCTTTCGTTAAAACTTGACGAACACTTGTTGCGCCACCTGCACGTTCAACTTGTAACGAAAAGCTGAATGTAGCACAGGGTGTTCAGAGATATTAAAAATTTTAGGTACAAAGTACTAAACAATACGGGTATTCAAGATTAAATGGAAAATCTTCAAGAAAACATAAAATTTTTAGAAAAATTAAAACTAAATATAAACAAAAGTAAAAATAGAGAATATACTGAACAGTATATTGAAGAAAAATTAAAAACTTTAGACTGTCTAAAAAACAAAGTAAATCTTGAACAGTCGATTGATGAAAATCATGAGATTTTAAAAGAAACATTTAATAACCTCTATCAAGATTTAAATACAATTTTGAAAAATTTACCAATTAAACAAAAACCAGAAATAAAAGAAGAAAACAATATGGCTAGTTTTGATATCAATGTTGTGGGAAAAAACCTACAAATTTTCAAAGGACAGTTTATCAATTTGGAAGATTTTATATCGCAAGCAGAATTGCTTCACGATATTTTAAAAGATGAAGATAAAGCTCTTTTCATTAAATATGTATATAATTTCAAACTTACTGCTCAAGTGCGTAGTATAATAGGTAGAACTAATAGACCTTCAACATTTACTGATTTAAAAAATTCATTGGAAAATGCTTACCCCAATCCGAAAACGTTACAACAAGTTTTAAGTGAAATCGGTACAATTAAACAAAACAATAAAAGTATTTCTGAATTCAGAGAAAAAATTTCAGAACTTTCTGAACAGTTAATAACTTTCGAAATTAAATCTTTAACTAATCCGACGCAAGACGCAAAAGATGCAATTTACAAGGTTAACGAAAGCATGGCATTGAATGTTTTCATGAAAGGTGTTAATTTGGAATACCAAACTATTTTGTTAGCAAATGCACCTAAAACATACAATGAAGCGGTAGAACGATGCATCACTGCAGAACAAAGTTTAAAGACAAATAAATCTAATATTTTCCAAGTTAGAAACAGAAATACTTACAGAGAAAATTACAATAGATTCAATGACGTTAGAAATAGCTACATTCCACAAAACAATAATAGAAATAATAACAATTTTATTAATACAAGATACAATACAAACTATACAAATAATACAAATAGAAACTTTAACAGAAACAACAATTTTGCAAACAGTAATAATAATAGAAATTTTAATGGAAACCATAACTTTGTAAACAATAATAGTAATCCCAACCGAAATTTTAATAGAATTTCCAATAATAACAATAGAAATTTTAATAATAATACTTTCAGAAGCAACAACTTGCAGGGAAACCGCTATGGCCGGGTAGCAGAGATTGTTACCCACAGGGGCCAAAATTAATTTGCAAACTTAATAAAAATCTTTCTTTTTACATCACATTAGAATGCGAAAATACAAACGACGATTTGAAATTTCTCGTTGACACTGGAGCGGATATCTCCATATGAAAAATTATAAATATAGATCACATAAACACACAGAATATTTCGACAATAACGGGTATTACAAATGAAGAAATTGAATGCATTGGTACACAAAATTTAAATTTAATAGTGGACGATGAAGATATCCAACATAAATTTTATATAGTAGAAAACAATTTTCCAATTGCCACTGATGGCATTATAGGACGCGATTTTTTAGAGAAGTATATGGCAAAAATCGACTTTGAAACATATACTTTAACATTAATCATAAATGATAAAGAAATAATTTTACCAATAATTTTAAATAGTTGTAGTAGAACAAATATCGTGATTCCTGCTCGTTCAGAATCTATAGTTCCAATAAATATTAAAGTCAATGAAGATAGTATTATTTTAAATAAAGAGATAGAAAACGGAGTATTTTTAGGTAATAGCTTGATACCAGCAAATGGCAATGCTCACGTTAAGATTCTAAATACGAATAGTAACAATGTAGTATTGAAAAATCTTGATTTTGAAACTCAACCACTAAAAAACTATAATATATTTGCCTGTAAAATCAATAATAAGACTGACAAAAATAGACTAGATACGTTACTTAAGACTTTAGACATTGGTTGTAACGACCCAGATGCTAAGACATCAATAATAAACATTATACAAAAATACAGTGACATTTTTCATCTCCCTGGAGAACACTTAAGTACAAATAATTTTTACACGCAGACAATACAAACAACAGATTTGACCCCGGTATACATCAAAAATTACAGACTTCCACAAACACAGTTAACAGAGATAAATGAACAGGTTGACCAACTTTTGTCAGACAACATAATCGAACATTCAGTAAGCCCCTACAACTCACCACTACTAGTAGTTCCCAAAAAGTCAACAGATGACAGCAAAAAATGGCGACTTGTAGTAGACTTTCGCAAATTAAATGAAAAAATTGTGAACGATAAATTCCCACTTACAAAAATAGAAGACGTTCTCGACCGACTGGGAAGAGCTAAATACTTTTCGACCTTGGACATGACCAACTCTTTCCACCAAATTAACTTAGACAAAGACTCAAGACCGTTAACTTCTTTTTCAACTGGAAATGGACATTTCCAATTTAAGCGTCTACCATTTGGATTGAAGATATCATCCAACAGCTTCCAAAGAATACTGACTATCGCATTAAGTGGTTTAGATACAGAAGCTTTTATTTATGTAGACGATATAATTGTTTTCGGTTGTAGTTTAGGACATCATAACGACAATTTAATCAAAGTTTTTGACAGATTAAGAAAATATAATATAAAATTAAATTCACATAAATGTTGTTTTTTAAAGCCAGAAGTTATTTACCTTGGGAATCTTATAACGGCCAATGGTATAAAAACTGACCCGTCTAAAAATAAAATTATAAAAGAATATCCAATACCAAAAAACGCGGACGAAGTACGAAGATTTGTTGCTTTCTGCAACTACTACCGTCGATTTATTCCAAGATTTGCAGATATTGCTAAAAATTTAAACTCATTATTAAAGAAGAACACAAAATTTGACTGGAATGAAAATTGCCAGAACTCTTTTGAAGAGCTAAAAACAAAACTTTTAAACCCACCGATACTGCAATATCCGGATTTCAATAAACCCTTTATACTCACCACAGATGCTTCTAATTACGCTCTTGGTGCAGTCCTATCGCAAGGCGAAGTAGGCTCAGACTTACCAATTTCGTACGCAAGCAAATCTCTTGCAAAACATGACCTAAACAAACCAATTATTGAGAAAGAGCTCTTAGCTATACATTGGGCAATCAATTTTTTCAGACCCTACCTCTACGGTAGAAAATTTTCGGTTCTAACAGACCACCGCCCGCTAGTGTCTCTTTTCTCTCATAAAAATCCTTCTTCTAAAATGACACGCATAAGATTAGATCTTAGCGATTATGATTTCAATATTATTTATAAAAAGGGTAAAATGAATACCAATGCAGACGCATTGTCAAGAATAGTTTTAAATAGTGATTCCCTAAAAGCTATGATTCCAACCGGAATGGAAGATAGCAAACAAAATATACTAGCAATTACAAGAAGTATGAACACCGATAAACATACAAAAAACACTGATTTAAAAAAAAGAGAATGTCCTACCGGCGAAAAGCCACTTTTTATTTGGGATTGTACATCCATAACAGATATAAAAAAAATTAAAAAATTAAGGTTCATTACAGAAAGAAAGTTTAAAAATACCAAAATTGAAATACATGATGAGGAAGTAATTATACGATGTAGTGATAATCCACTGTTCACACCGCTGACTTTGGAGAAGCTTTCATCAAAGATGTATAATGTAGGAATAGAAGAATTAGCGCTAAAGAGAAATGATGAAATATTTAAAACCATTGAAATGGATAAGTTCAAAGATATTTTTAATAACATAAAAAGAACAAACGAAAACTTAAAAATTTTAATTTATAATGAACCACAAAGAATAGTCGACAAAATAAAACAAAACAAATTAATCGAAGAATACCACAATTCGACACATGGAGGACATCTCGGTATAAGAAAAACAATAATGAAACTAAAACAAAAATATATATGGAAAAATATGAGCAAAATGATAAAAAAGTTCATTCTCAATTGTAACAATTGCAAAATTAATAAACAAACTAAACATACAAAAGAACATTTAACAATGACAGACACACCAAGTACCAGCTTTGAAGTAGTTTCTATCGACACAGTAGGTCCCCTACGCTTATCCAACAATTACAGATACATACTAACGATGCAGTGCGACTTAACAAAGTATGTAATAGCATGTCCAATGGAAACAAAAGACGCGAAAACTGTTGCTAAAACACTTGTTGAAAACGTAATATTAATATACGGTCACTTTAAAATTTTAAAATCGGATAGAGGTACAGAATTCCTCAATGAATTAATGTCAGAAATATGCAATTTATTAGATATTAAAAAAAATTTTTAGCACTCCATATCACCATGAGACTCTGGGCTCAATTGAAAGAAACCATCGAGTATTAAATGAATATTTGTTAAACTTTTGTAAAAATGAAGAATGGGACCAATGGATCCCATACTTAACTTTTTCTTATAACACAACACCTCATGTTGATACAAATTATACACCGTTTGAGCTAATTTTTGGAAAACTTGCAAATCTTCCAAATGATAATCGTTTCGAATCAATAGTATATAATACAGACAATTACGCACAAGAACTGAAACATAGATTAAATTATTCTTTACAAAAAGCAAATGAATTAATAAATATTGCAAAAATGAATAGAATAAAAAAAGATAAATATATAAATCCGTTAAATTTAAACATTGGAGATAAAGTTTTGATAAAAAGGATGAATAGAAGAAAAAATCAATCTCCTTATATTGGTCCATTCATAATTGTAAATAAAAAAGGAGTAAATTCAATAGTAAATTTAAATGGAACACTTAAAGAATATCATAACAATATGTTAAAGAAATATTTGTAAAAATTATATCTTTAAAAATTTAAATCTTGTAAATATATGAATTATATTTAAATATTGTATGAGTTAAAACACAAAAAATTTTAATTTTTCATAAATTTCAAAATAAAAATTTTTTTCTTAAGGGTAAGGGTGTAGTATACCTATACATATTATTTAAATTACATCAATGTATTTCATTATAAAACAAGCTATAAATACTTTTCTTAAAATGAGTAATAATATAAAAACCTCTACTGTAATAATTTTCGAGAACATGCGTTCAAACAATAAGAACATATGTTCATTCTAAGCACTACTATCTATCTCATTCACACACATGTACCCATATGGCTGAATACAAAACATATGATATTATATTATACTTTTTACTCCTACACAAATATGTTAACATATGATTATGTTTACGTTTTCTATTAATATAAGTCTACTCACTCACACATATTAAACTATTAATACTTAATTACAAATATATATTAAGATATTCTACTATTACTTTTACTCTAATTAAAGAACATATGATTCTATTTACATTCTAAACTACACAAACAATTGTTAACTAGTTTTAAGACAAAATACCGTTATGCTTACTATAAAAGGATGAACAAATTTGAAAATGAAGGAATCAGTTTTGAGCTTACAAAAGCTGCCGACTAATTCATTAAAAAAATAAAGCCTGATTGCACTTTCTAGTGACGGCTTATAAAAATATAATAATATATTATAATTAGAGCCAGTGGCGAACTTCGCCGGCAACCAATTAGGCAGGACCTAAATAAAAATGAATGTTTTTTTTTGTATTTGCTTTTACAAACGCGTTATTAATTAAGGAATAACACGAAACACTTCAATATTGGTGACGAATATGGCGAATTACTAGATTGAATAATGCCCTGGTTTAGCATCTCGGTAATTTGCCTTTTGACTCCGTCTTTGTGTATTCCTGGGTATCTATAATTTTTAGCATATATTGGAGTTTCAGTGGTTGTTTTAATCGAATTTTTAATAACATGCGTAAATGTTAAGTCTGTTCCTTCCTCAAAAAATACATTGGAAAATTCTTTGATGTTCTTAATTTTTCTTCATTATTCAAATGATCTGCTCTTATTTGGTTTCGAATAATAATTTAATCGTGGAAATTTATTTCTTCCTTAAAAAATTCATAAATTCTTCATATTCTTCTTCTGACTTATCAAAATATAATTTTATCTCAGCATTGTCGGTTTCTAACATTTTTGTCTTGTAATTTCAAATAACGCTTAATGGTTTTAGAATATTATTACCAATTAAGCCATCATATTCAGAATGAAATTGGTATTCCAAGAACTCAGCATTGTCATTTAACTGGTTAAATTCTTTAAAAAGTGGTATCTTTACTTTTTTAAAATATTAATTTTATTGTCAATAGTTTTTAACTGAATTGGTTTTTCTAATGGTATTTGCCATTTAGGATTGCAAAATTCTGGGCTCACTATGCTCGATGTTGCACCAGTATCTATTAAAAACCTTAACTTTCGTATGGGTGTATTGATTATTATATAGGGTATGATTGAGGTTCCAAGGCTTTTAATTGAAAATTTTCCTCAACATTATAAGCTCTCCTTTTAATTGTCGATGGGTCAACGTTCATTGGTTTTGTTGTACCTCTACGTCTAAAGCCCCGAAGAGGACTGCATGGTTTTATGGAAGGGCAAATTGGACTGCGTTAAATAATATTTATCGCAAATTCAATTGGAAATTATGTTTCGCTGATAGAAATGAGTGTATGCAGTCTTTCATTCCCAATAAGGTGGGAAGCATTAAACCAAAAGATTACTCATGGTTTAATGAGACTTGCAGGATTGCAGTCAGGTCCAAAGAGGAAGCCTTTGAGAATTGGCGTTCTAATAAGAATACTTATACAAAAAGTCTTCGCATTGAAGCAAGGAATTGCTGTAATACAATTTTAAAACGCGAAAAGTTTCTGCATGAAGCTCGCATTGGAGAACAGGTTCTTCTCTGCCCCAAAGGGAGCAAACTTTTTTGGTCATTTGTTAAAAGAGTGAAGAATCAGACATCATCATCGATTCCAACTCTTTTAAAAGATGACCAAATCTTCACAGACTCGGCTGATAAATCGAAACTATTGGCTAGATTGTTTGCACAAAATTCCACTCTCTTGGATAGCAATCAGCCACTGCCCTTTATTGGGGGTGGATCTTCTGCAATGCAGGAGATCTACTTTCGAACAAGAGCAGAGAAAGTTATGGAGAGCGTAATAAACTTCAACGTTATGAACTATCTGGAGCACAACCAACTGCTCAGTGACCTGATGGCGTTCTTAACCGAAAAATAGAATCAATGCGTTCATTTTTTCGGCGTGAGCAGGGTTGTTGCTCTAGATATTTGAAAAGCGTTTGACCGAGTGTGTCATAAAGCGCTCGTGTCGAAACTAGTTGCATATGGTTTTGGTGGGAGCTTTGCTCGATGGATCACGTGTTTCCTCAAGGACAGATCGATTCGTGTCGTAGTTGACGGTATTTCGTCTGAGGAGCACGCCATCAACGCAGGAGTACCGTAGGGTTCAGTTCTATCGCCAACCTTGTTCCTGGTTCTTATCAACGACATTCTGTCATTGACGCAGAACCCAATACATTCGTTTGCGGACGACAGCAGTATTTGTCATTCATATTATTCAAAAAACGCCCAAGCTATATGGAGATTGAGTGAAAAAGGCAATATATGAATGGCACACAAAATCTCCGAGTGGGGTCTTGCTAATAAAGCAGAGTTCAATACAAGTAAGACCCAGTGCTGTCTGCTAACCCACAAGCGAAATGGATTGCCTCTTAGCTCCCCTCAATATGAGTGGTGTGGATCTTGCGGAATCAGCCGCCCTTGACGTTTTGTTCGTATCGATCCAATTTGATCTTTGTTGGAATGATCATATTTTCGATGTGTCGAAAGAAGCGAGCAAGTGCCTAGGTTTTTTAAAACGGTGAAAAAATATTTCACTTCAGCTGATCTTCGCATGATTTATACCTCATATATAAGGCCGAAAATGGAGTACAATTTGCATATTTGGGCAGGGGCTTCAAAATCTTATTTGGATCTTCTGGATCGAATTTAACGTCGTGCGATATATTTGATAGGGAATGAAAGTATTTCATTCTCTATCAACTCTCTTTGGCATCGACGTAATGTTGATTGCTTAAGCCTTCTGTATAGGTATTACCATGGGAAGTGTTCAAGGGAGATACATTGCCTGACGCCACCAGCTCGTGTTTTTTCCAGGTCCACTCGGGCAGCTGTTCAAGCCCAACTCTTTACCATTGCATCGATGCCCAATAGAACCTTGCATTACCGCGATAATTCGTTCTTTAGTCGCACGGTTAAGTTGTGGAATAGTCTCTCTGCGACCGAATCAACACAATGCTTACGCATTTATAGGGGGCATCCTCTGAGCGTTCGTTCAATCTAAAAAAAAATAATATTTTGTATGCTTGTTCTGCAGAGATTAGTGTTTTGATTCCTAAATGTACCTGCATTTCACTGTTACGGTAATTATTAAATCTTTGATTGTAGCTACGATTATTTCTAAATGTTCCTGAATTGTTAGTGTTATATTGTGTACCTTGGTTATGATTGGTATTGTATCGTGTACTGTTATTATTATTATTGTTGTTGTAATAAGTGTAACGTGGTTGATTGTTAGTATTAAGTTGATAAGAATTATTTTTATTGCGTTTATTGCTATTACCATAAGTTCTATTTTGTTTCCAGTCTCGTGCAAAGTTGTCATTGCTTCTTCCAAATCATTTGAATTTTTACAACATAGAATTCCCTTCATTGGTTCCGGTATCTTATTTACAAATAATCTTAGTGCTGGTTTACAATTTTAAGTTCTGTTTCGCTACCTCCCTCTATTTTAGTTTTAATATTTAGTCTTCGTAACATTGCATTAACATCGAGATAATAATTAAAACAATTTGTTTTTAATAGTCAGGCTCTTAACTCGTCATATAGTCGATCAGCACTTAATCTGTCTCCAAAGTTATGATGTAACATTTTTTTAAAATCCTTCCTATTTTTAATTGAGTTATTGATTTCGATAGCCTCTCGCGCCTTTCCAACTAATCTGCTTTTTATTATATCAAAAAATATAACCTGACTTATCTCGTTATAAGCAGATAAAAGTGGAAAAATTCTATCCACTAGTTCTATAAATATATTTAACTAGCTGAACCCGGTGTGCTTCGCTACTCCCCTCGTTATAAAATAAAATTAAAAGTATTTATATATTTTTCACGCCATCGAATTTTCGAAATAAGTCCACCCCAGCGCCACCTACCGTGTCCATTTATACACAAATTATTTTCTTATGATCAAACAAACATACATTCTGAATATCAGTTAAATTGGTCCATAAATTCAAATTTTCGATATAAGTCCACCCCAGCGCCACCTATCGGGTCCATTTATACACAAATTATTTTCTTATGATCAAACAAACAAACATTCTGAATTTCAGTTAAATTGGTCCATAAATTCAAATTTTCGATATAAGTCCACCCCAGCGCCACCTATCGGGTCCAAATATAGCCTATGTTACCCACCGTACCAAGGTGAACATTACCTGAAAATTTCATCAAAATCGGCCCAGCCGTTTTGGAGTCCATACGTTACATACATACACACATCCTATTTTATATATATAGATTTCTCCATGTTCCCGCCAAAACATGGTAAGTTACTTAAATATTTAATTGGATCAATATTTACTTGTACTTGTGTCATTTTTGTGCTGTTTGCTTCGTTGATCGTTTGGTGTTCTTCGTGTTGATCTGGACTTTTGTTAATTGTTTTGTTATGTCTGTTCTCTTGTTGTTCTTGTTGCTTGCTGAGGTGGTCAGATTCTACTTGCCGTCGATTGTCCACGGACTCTTCCCTGAGTTTTTTCTGCGTACATCTAGTTTTCCGAATAACAATTTTTTTGTTTCGAATTGTTTTTTTTTGTTAAAAATTTTTGGCGCCGACTGCGCCAGTTTTGTTTTGCATTGAACTTTTATTTTGGTTTTTTGAAAGTAAAACACACGTTTTGTTTAACGTTAAACTTTTGTTTCTGAATGCTCGCTTAAGACTGAGTTTACAATTTTAACTTAATTTACTATTGCCTGTGGATTGGAGCTTTTTTTATGATTTTGCAAAAAGATTGGGAAAAGGACAAATAAAGCGAAATAATTCCAACACGTACATTGAAAGTATTCCAACATTTGTATTGAAACTTGAGATTTCAAATAAACAAAACCGTTTAGCAAGCGCTGGTTGCGAACGGAAGCTTATTTATCTCATTTTTTCTGATGACATGATGTATGTATGTATGTATGTATGTATGTATGTGTGTGTGTATGTAGTATGTATGTACATATAAGTATATGTATGTATGTATTTTTTTAAATTTTTTTATTTTATTCGCGAAGGGGAACCTTCAAAAGGCCCCACCGTGCAGGTGGTAGTGTACGATTTTTACGCACTCAACCTACATGATAGCTCGCGGTATCATAACCTTCACATTGAATCTTCGACCCTGGAGAACCCCGTAGGACTGCCGTAGAGCATAACTTCGCGGGGCTTGGGAACAGCACTAGGCTGGAAACTGTTTGGCTACTGCCGGGATCTACTGTAGAATGGTGTCGGGTCAACAACCTTTAACTCATCTATCTTGCGCGCGCTCAACTCTTCGTAGCTCTTCGGTTATTTTTCTAGCCAGGATGCTAACCATCGACCAGTTCTCTTTAGCATAGGAGAAACCATATTTTGCTGTGTTAATGTTTCGCCGAGACAGGGCGAAGCCTCAAGTCTGGCGTTATGGAACATAAGCACACAAAAAAAACGTGCGCCGCGTCTTGCAGCGTGTTTCCTGTGCAATCAGTGCAGTAAAGATCGATCGCGTGTTTATATTTGTGAAGGTATGCCCTGAAGCAATAATGTCCGCTCAGTATCTGTGTAAGGTTGAAGTTCACTGAGCCGTGGCTTCTGCCATACCACTCGGTTAGGCTAGGGATGAGCTGGTACGTCCACAGACCCTTCTCTGAACTATCCCAGCGGTCTTGCCATTTTTGCAAGCTTCTCTCTCTAGCGAGTTTTTTTATTAGCTGTAGTGCTTTTGCTACCAGCTGTGAGAAGCGATTCTTCCACGAGAAGGTCAATAGGGATCGCGCTAGCTAAAACCAGTGCTGCAATTCCGGATACCGTTCTTAAGCTGCAGCAGACCCTGAGTCGCACCATACATCATATTAAATCGCACTACGTTGAGGAGCAGTGTTCGTCGTGCTTGTTTTGGGCCTCTTGTGTTCGGCATTATTCTAGATAGGGCCAGACATGCTTCGGATGCTTTCCTGTGTGCGTACTGCATATGTTGCTTAAATGACAGTCTGGAATCGATCATTACACCGAGATATTTAATGAACGGCTTCGATTCAATTACTGTTCCACGAATACTGATGCTGGCGGTTTCTAGTTTTTTCCGACTACTAATAAGTACCATCTCAGTCTTATGTTCAGCTAGACTAAGTCCCGCTCTTCGCAGCCAATCGCAAATCATAGCGATAATTACACTGCTAAGGGCCTCAACTTCTTCACGGTGTTTTGCTGTCGCCACAACTGCAAGGTCGTCGGCAAAGCCAACAATCTTGACGTCTGCTGGCACCTCAAGCCTGAGAACCCCATCGCACATGACGTTCCATAGCAGGGGGCCAAGAACCGACCCCTGTGGGACTCCACCGGAGACATTGTACGTCTTCGTGCCTTCTTCTGTGTCGTAGAGCAGGACTCTTTTACTGAAATAGTGTGACACGATCTTCGTGAGGTATCGTGGTACTCCAAAGTTCCTGAGGGCTGTCATAATCAGACTCCAGTTAGCTGAGTTGAAAGCGTTCTTTACGTCGAGTGTTACCACCAAACAGTACTGCTTTGCTCCCCTCACTCCCTCAATTGCTTCCTGCGCGGTGCTTGTAACTAGCTTAATAGCGTCCGTCGTTGATCGGGCCTTTCGAAACCCAAATTGTCGAGCGGAAAGTCCTCCTTCGGCTTGGATCGCGTTTCCAGGCTGCTGCACACCACACGCTCAAATGCCTGTTGTGTCGAGTAGGCAAATCGGCCTGTAATCTGAGGGGGCGTCCGTGGAGCCACTGCCTTTCGGTATGAGCACTAACTTCTGCGTTTTCCACTGCGTTGGGAAAGTGCCCTCTAGAAGGCACGCATTAAAAAGATGGGCAAACTGATGCGGCTGCGACATAGTCGCAATCTTCAGTGCGCGGTTTGAAATACCATCAGGATCTGGCGCCTTGTCGTTTTTTATGTTTTTTACTACGTTAACAATCTCCTCTATAGTTACAGCCAATATGGTCCGTAGCTCGATGTGTTCCTCGACCGGCTGGGTCGCTGGCTGCTGTGGAAAGAGTGTTCTAACTATAGCACTTAGTACCTGCGGGTCCGTAGGTGCTGGTCACCTGAACGATTTCAGTTTTTTCATAACTAATCTGTATGCAGTACCCCATGGATTGGTTTCTGCCTCATCACATAGCTGTAGGAAGCATTGGCGCTTACTCGTACGGATTGCTATTTTCAGGACTTTCTTGAGCATTCGATAGGTTTCGCGGGGATCGTTGAAGCTGTATGAACCTCTTGCGCGGTAGTACATCCTCCTTGCTTCGAGGCATTTCCTGCGTGCTTCAGCAATTTCCGCCGTCCACCAGTAGACCGGGTCTTGCTTGCGCTTGCTAGACCGCCTCGAGATCATCGCTGCATCGCAAGCTCTTCTTTTTTGGTCCAGGGTCTGCCTTGCCATATCATTTGGCGTGCCAGACAGATGCATATCGGCCATTACTACTTTCAAAATGTCCTCGTCTAGAGTTTCGACTCTGTACGAACATTTACTTCCCGTATTTATGCTGTATCGGCTACGCGGTCGACCATTGAGCTTATAAATGATAGCTTGCTGGTCGCTGTGCGTGTACAGATTGCTAACATGCCACTCTGTTTGCCTAGTTAACTCGCTACTGGCGAAAGTCAGGTCGATGATGGAGCTTCCGCCCGCACGGCTGAATGTTGCTTGGGATCCATTATTGAGCAGCACCACGTCTAGTACATCAAACGCTTCAAGGAGAATAAAGCCACGTTGGTTTGTTTTTTGACTTCCCCAGTCAACTGCCCACGCGTTAAAGTCACCAGCGATAAGGAGTGGTTTCAGGCCTCTCGTTTCGCTGACTATCGTGTCAAGAATCTCCGTGTATTCCTGGATCGACAGATTTGGCGCTAGGTAGCAACTCACGACATGTATGCCATCTACTTCCGTGCGGACGAAACCGTTTGCACGTGTATGAAGCCTTAGATAGAAGGGAGCCCTTCCACAAGACCATAGGGCGGCTTTCCCGGTAATGTCCGAGGCCCATGCTCCTACGGTTATTTCGGCGTAAGGCTCACTCAATATAGCCAGGTCGATGGCCTGGTCTCTGACGGTTTCCCCGAGGAGGTCCTGTGCTGCGCCACAGTTGTTGAGGTTCAACTGCAGTACTCTCATCTGCGTCTCTGTTGGCTGGCTCCTTGAACGGACTGGCATTTCAGACTTCCGGCACGGTGGTTGGAGTCTTGGCCTTCTTTAGCTTTGCAAAGAAAGCAGCTCGCCTTTTCTTCGCAGACCTTGGCCTTATGGCCTTCTGTACCGCATTTCATACAGCACCCACTCTGGTCTGTACTTTTGCAGCTTCTTGCGGTGTGCCCAAAGTCAAGGCATCTGAAGCACCTGATTGGAGCTACCTTCTCGCGGGCTCTGCAAATTACCCAGCCAACTTTGATTTCACTGATTTTGATCAGTTTTTTCGCCTGTGGAGCTGGTAGGCCTATGACCGCTGTTTGGGTGCCGGCGTACGCTTTGCGAAGTGACTTAACGTTAGCCACAATGGTGTCGCCAAGTACCCTCTGGATTACGCTTCACACCTCTTCGGATGTCGTCACCTCGTCGAGATCCTTTATCTCTATTAGAGTCTCTTCCGTGACCGCTTTTGTCTCGGTGTGACCGGCGAACACCGAGTCGAACTTCTCTTTCAACTGTTGAACGCTTCAGTTGGATCAACACCTCACCCTTCTCTGTTCGTCTTACTCTAGAGACGTTTTCTCCGAACTCGTCAAGTGACTTTTCCTGCTTCATCTTCAGGATGATGTCACTGTATGAAAGTTGGCCTACTTTCGCCACCACGATTGCGTCCGGTCTTACTAGCTTTGGTGGTGGTTTTTTCCGTTTCTTCCGTTTTCTTGCCTTGCTGATCACCTTGGTCCAGGGCTTATCATTACGCTTCGACTGCGATGATTGTTGATCAGCGTGGGGGGCTTCTCCAGTAGAAGAGGGGTTGGGTGTGTGTAATTAGACCGCCAACTGCTGTACTCTCTTCTGTTTTGGTGTTTGGATCGAGTTTAGGGAGATTAATAAGCCTCTTTATCTCGTGGTGAACGTTTGTTCTACTCGTTACATATTCAGCCAGGCCATCGATGTGAAGCTTCAGTTTGCCCATGCTAGAACTGATAGGATCGTCAACTCTGGGGCTTGGTGTTCCTTCCGAGGGTGATTTATCTTTACTCTCTTTCAGTTGCATCAGGGTCTTTGTGCCTCCAGGAGTGCCTTTAATAGGCGAACGCTGGATCTTTGAACTCAATGTAAAAGGGTTCTCAGCTTTTTTGTTGCTCGTAGCTTTAAGTGGTGCAGCGGCCGAGTGCGCCACCGTTGCAGCAGTGTTAGGGGATGAAATGTTGGTTAGGGCCTCCAGAATCCGTGCCCCTGCCGTGGTAGTGTCCACGGGTGGATTTCCACTATTGTGGTTGCCACCTGGAGTAATTTTGTTATTCTCCGACATTCCAAGTAAGTGATTTTGTTTTCAGAGATATCTACCCCAATCCTTTTATATCTACGGACAGGTTTAGATACTGCCGACCGCTACGGTACAGACTCAGACCAGGAAGCCGCCCAACGTGGGTCAGACGCGCCTGGATTTCCTAACTGGGGTCCGCGGGTTCGTTATGCCCGAAGGTCCTGGGGTCACAGAACCTCCCTGCGGGTATGTATGTTTTTTGGATTGTCCTTAGGCTGAAAGGAAGGGGGTTCGCTTCCGGGCTTAGTCCCTAGGCGGCGACGCATTTGATTTGATCTGTCGACTGCGACCACTAATTTACATGAAAGGAAAAGGCTCGCTTCGGGAAATGATCCCTAGAAGGCGACGCATTTGGTCTACCGACTGCGGTCACTTTAAACCTCGGAAGAAAAGGGTCCGCTTCGGGAATTGGTCCCTAGACGACGACGCATTTGGTCTGCCGGCTGCAATAACTTCTACTTCCGGAAAGAAAAGGCACACTTCGGGAAATGATCCCTAGACGGCGACGCCTTCGGTCTGTCGACTGCGATGACTTATCTTCCCGGAAGGACAAGGTCCGCTTCAGAAATGAGTCCTTAGGCGACACCGCTTTCCAAATCAGCGCCTAGGTTTTGATACTGCCAACCGCTACTGTACAGACGCAGACCAGAAAGCCGCCCAGTATGGGTCAGACGCTTCTGGATTTTTTGTAACTAGGGTCCGCGGGTTCGTAAGGCCCGAAGGATTTTATGAATCAAAGTTGCGGTATGAATGTACATATGTATGGATGTAGGTATGTATGTATGTCTGTATGTGTGTATGTAGTATGTATATTAGGACGGGTCGATTTATTTTTCGACAATTTCCCTATGATTTCCGTATTCTAAGGTTATTCCATGAAAATTTGCCAAAGGAACCATACCTCTATCGTTAAAATCGAGTCCCCTACTTTTTGTTGGTAAATTTTTTCCCAAATTAACGTTCGTATGAAATATTACCTACACGTTCACATCCATAACTCAAAAACTATCGATCGGGTTTAATGGAGCATTTTTCCATTTTTTCATGATTTTGTCCAAGAATATTACTTTCATATTATTACTACACTCAAATTGAATATTTTTTTTGATAATAGGTTTATAGATACTTTATTATCTCTTAATTTGAATTTTTGTAGAAAAAAAAAATAAAAAGGGAAAAAAAATCAAAAAGTTGGTTTTATGTGTTATTTTGTTTTAGCAATATCGCATGAATTAATCAACCGAATTCGATAAATTTGGGCTTAAACTCTTCATTTTGAATTGTAAATTGAAATAAATAATGGATTGAGCCAAAAAATGGCCATGAAAGAAATATTCTTGGACAAAATCATGAAAAAAATGGAAAAATGCTCAAAAATTTGGATAAAAATGCCCGTAGCTTTTGAACCGTTGGACCAATGTTGGAGATTTTTTTTGTAAATTGACCAAAATGAGCTCACATTTCCAACGCGCCTACTGGCGATTAAACCCGATTGAGTTATGGATGTGAACGTGTAGGTAATATTTCATACGAACGTCAATTTGGGAAAAAATCTACCAACAAAAAGTAGGGGACTCGATTTTAACGATAGAGGTATGGTTCCTTCGGCAAATTTTTATAGAATAACCCATAGAATACGGAAATCATAGGGAAATTGGTGAATTTTTTCACTCCCTACAAATCGACCCGCCCTAATGTATATATATATATTTATATATTTATATACATACATACATACATATTAGACCGGTCCTTATTTCTTTTTTTTCGAATTCGTATGACGGCAAGCGCTGAAACCATTTTTTTTTTTATCCTACAAATACGCAAAAAAAATTTGAGCTTGATTGGACAATTTTTAGCCGTGCCCCCGCCAACAATTGTTTGTCATTCGTGACTATTGTTCTCTCATTTGGAATATCACTATGCTTGCTAAGTGTTGCTGACAGTGCACCCTTAAGTAATAGTCAGAACAAACTCTAAAATTACTTTTTGAACGCACCCATCGTCTGACAAGTCTGCTGCCAAATTTGAAAAGTCGTAAGCCAATCAGAACAAAGAAAGGAGCGTGGGCAAGTTTTTTGAAAGAGAAACGGCACGTCACAGAGGCAACAGAATTTTTTAGTCTTCTTTCTTATATACCTATATTTTTACTTAAACTACATTTTCTTTCTTTAATTTGTTTAAATTCGTAAGTAAAGTTTTTATCATCAATAAAATCTGAATTCTAAAGAACTGCCTCAATTATTTCGTTGCGAACAGCAACATTTCTAAAAAATTCTGTGGTTGTGTTAGCGAAGCGCTAGGGCTGCGCCAAAACAATGTCTAGAAAAGCAAGCTCAACAAAACAGGGAGATTGTGCTCATTGTAATGAGGCAAATGATATTGACGATATGGTGCAGTGCGACGACTGCAACAAATAATGGCATTATGGAAGCGCTCAGGTTAATGAAACTGTGTCGGCTCGAGACTGGGTGTGCGATGGATGCACTAGGGTAGTAACTGGAGTCACGGATGCAGATGTTACGGCGCAAACAGTAGTTGATGCAAACCAAACCATAATTAGAAGGCAGTTGGCAAGTCGTGCCCAAAGTCAATCGTCCGGCAGAAGCAGAGCAAGGCTTCTTGAGCTTGAGTTGGAAAAGTTAGAAGAAGAAAAGAAACTAGAATATCAATGAAAGAAAGAGAACGAAAAGAAAAGCTTTATTTGGAAAAAAGTTCGAAATTCTTAAGCAGCAAGAGGACAAGTGTAGCGTAGGTAGCATTAAAAGTTGTGCGTCAAATCGTCGTATTGAAAATTGGGTCAGAACAAATGAAAAGAGTTTTTTGGAGCAGGCTGTGGATAGTCCAGCTGCGAATGTTCACGCGGACATGAGCGTCGATGCACTTACTCAGAACCAGATAACGTCACGAAAGGGTTTATCCAAGGATTTGCCTATTTTTACCGGGAAGGCTGAAGAGGGGCCAATATTTCTAAGCAATTTTCAAAACAGTACAAGATTGTGCAATTTTTCAAATGCAGAAAATTTGACTCGACTTCAAAGATCTATAAAGGGCGATGCATATAACGCGGTATGCAGTCAGCTGCTACTTCCATCTGCAGTTCCGGATGTCATAAAGTCGTTACAGATACTGTTCGGTCGGCCAGAGCATATAATGCAAGATCTCATAGCTAAACTTAGGTTAGAACCCGCGCCAAAGTTAGAACGAATGGAAACAATTATAACCTATGCTCTGACAGTGAAAAATTTAAGTAGCACTATGGAGGCATCTGGTTTAATAAATCATTTAAATATTCTGTTGCAAGAGCTAGTCGACAAGCTTCCGCCATCTTTAAAGCTTGAATGGGCTATGCAAATTTGTACTGAGCAAGGTCCAAATATTAAAGATTTTGGAATTTGGCTCTATGTCAAGGCAGAAGCTGCATCAAAAGTAACACGTTTTATTTCGAGCAAGCAAGACAAGCGTTCTGGTCACTTGCATTCTCATTAGAATGAAACCATGCAGGCAGAAACCAATGTTTGCAAAAATGAGCTGCAGCGAAAAGTGGAGAGTGGTCAACAATATGAATATATGTGAAATTTGTCTAAAGCACTAAAAGAAGTTCAAATGCAGAGAACTGAAAATGTGCACAGTTGATGGTTGCAAGGGTCAACACCATAAGTTAATTTATAAAGCTTCAGAGACACAGAAGCCCGAACCACAAGGCATATGTAATGCACATCAGTGTAAGCAGGAAGCATGGTTCAGAATAGTACCAGTAACGCTGTATGGTCGTGATAAGCAAATTAACACTTATGCATTTATGGATAGTGGTTCATCGCTTACACTATTGGAAGAAGAACTTTCTACTGCGCTTGATTTGGACGGAAATCCAGAACCGATTTGTCTTAAGTGGACAGGCAACACAACCCGATGGGAGCAAGACTCCAAAGTTGTAGCCGTATCGATCTCGGGTCGTTCCGATAATGAAGTAGACCACGAAAAATACGCGCTACATCGCGTAAGAACTATTGCGGAATTAGCACTGCCGATACAGTCTCTACAATGCGAGCAAGTTTGGGAGCAATATTCTTATCTGAAAGGGCTGCCATGATCATCTTACAACAAGGCAAAATGTGGCATCCTGATTGGTCTCAATAACGAAAAGGTATCTTTGCCTTTCAAGATACGTGAAGGAAAATGGAATGAGCCGGTAGCAGTGAAGACAAGGCTGGGTTGGTGTTTGAGCGTAGGTGAAACAACTACTGGTGGAGATCGTGGAGTGTACCACAGCTATAAGCCGTGCAAGTGCGAAAAGGAATTGCACGATATCGTTCAAAAGCATTTCGTGTTGGAAGATACTGGGGTGACCAAGAGCCATATTGAAACGGCAGAAGAAATACGGGCAAAGCATATTCTAGAATCAACAACAAAGCGAATTGGCGAAGCATTTGAATGCGGATTATTATGGCGTTTTAATGACATTAGGTTGCCGGATAGTTACGCTATGGCTTTAAGTCGGTTGAAGTGTCTAGAGAAAAAATTAAAAGCAAATTCCGAAGATTTAACAACTGTCAACAATCAAATAGACCATTTAGTTGCAAAGGGCTATGATAGAAATTGTAACCAACTTGAAGCAGAAAAACGTCAGTCAAATACGTGGTACTTGCCTACATTCATCGTTACGAATCACAACAAACCTGGAAAGCGGAGATTGGTGTGGGATGCAGCGGCTGCTGTACAAGGCGTCTCATTAAATGACATGTTACACAAGGGACCGGATAAGCTGGCTGTTTTACCTGAAGTCTTGTATGGGTTTCGAACAAATAAAATAGCCATAGCAGGGGACATTGAAGAGATGCTCCATCAGGTTCGTGTTCGGAAGGAGGATCAGTGTTCCCAGAGATTCTTATGGCGCAGAGGTCAGGCAGATTGCAAGCCTGATGTTTACGAGATGCAGGTGCTCATGTTTGGGGCGTCATGCTCACCAAGTATAGCGCAGTATGTGAAAGATGTCAACGCAATGGAATTTGCACACGAATACCCCCGAGCAGCTGAGGCTATACTCGAACATCATTACGTGGATGACCTTCTTGATAGTGTTGGAACAAAAGAAGAAGCAGTTCGTTTGGCGCAAGACGTACGACACATTCATTCCAAAGCTGGCTTTAAGATAAGAAATTGGCTGTCAAATTCAGAAGAGGTGCTTCAAGCTGTACAGTGGTCAGCAGACAACAATGGAAGATCTCTGGAGAATCCGCAGATGCTTAATAACACGACAAAAGTTTTAGGCCTTTGGTGGAAACCAGGTGAGGATGTTTTAACTTTTTCATTAAGCCTCTTGCAATCGCAGAAAGAAATCCTATCAGGCGATGAAGTTCCTACAAAGCGTCAACTGTTAAGAATTATGATGTCTATATTCGATCCATTGGGGTTCCTGTCGTTCTACTTGGTAAACCTGAAGATCCTTTTACAGGATGTTTGGCGGATGAAAATAGAATGGGACGAAGTCATAACAGGCCAACTTAAAGAAAAGTGGGAAAACTGGCGGAGGTTATTATACAAAGCACTTTCTGAATATATTCAAAACTGTTCTCTTCCTGGGAAAGACTTCAGCGTTCAACGGGTTTGGGTCTTCAGATACATTCAAAATCTGCATAGGAAAGTAAGACAACAAACTTTAATACAGGGCCCACTGACGCTAGAACTTGAGTCAGCTGAAGTGTTTCTTTGGAAAATGGTGCAGAGTCAGGAGTATGAGGATGAATTGTTCTTGCTGAAACGCAATAAGAAGTTGCAGAGATCCAGCCAACTATTCAAATACTCACCATATTTTGACGATCAAGGAGTACTTCGCACGAAAGGCCGGCTTGATTACGCTGATTATGTCGATGAATCTGTAAAACGACCAGTGCTATTGCCAAAGAAGAATATGGTGAGTTTCCTTATTATAGATTTTTACCACCGCAAATATAAACATTCATGCAACGAGACGGTTATCAACGAAGTCAGACAGAGGTTTTGTATTCCAGGACTGCGGGTCCTATTAAAATCCGTAAAGTACAAATGTTTAGTATGTAAGCGAAACAATGCTGCTCCTAAATGTCCAGAGATGGCACCATTACCAAAAAGTAGACTGTCAGCTTTTCAAAGACCATTTACATATGTAGGAGTAGACTATTTAGTCCAATTTTGGTTTCGTCTGGAAGAAGCTCAGGCAAACGTTGGCGAGTTTTTTTTACATGCCTGACTGTTCGGGCTATTCACCTCGAAATGGCTTACTCACTAACAACAGATTCCTGCATTGTATGTATCAATAATTTTATAACTCGAAGAGGTGTTCCAAGGGAAATATACTCGGATAACGGCACCAATTCCGTAGGGGCAGAGCGAGAGCTGAGAGAAGCTTTTAAAGCTGTCAACAAAAATATTTTAACTGAAAAATTTACAACGACGGATACAAAATGGTTCTTCAATCCACCATCTGCGCCTCACATGGGCGGCTGCTGGGAACGGTTAGTTGGATCGGTAAAAAAGGTTTTGCGGCAAATCGTTAAAAATCAGCGTCTCAATGATGAAATACTGCACTCATTATTGATCGAAGTCGAAGGAATAATAAATTCGCGCCCACTGACATACGTTACGCTCGATAATGAGGATGATGAAGCGATCACCCCTAATCACTTTCTGCTGGGTTCTTCGAGCGGGCCTAAGTTGTCATTGGAATTTAACAGCCGTGAGTTGATGACAAGAAAAGACTGGAGAAGATGTAAACAGATCTCGAATTTATACTGGAGACGATGGGTAAAAGAATACCTGCCCACCTTAACAAGACGTACCAAGTGGTTCGAAAAGATGGAACCAATTAAGGAAGGTGACATTGTCTTGATTGTGGATGAAAACCTACCCAAATACTCTTGGCCTAAGGGAGTCGTCGTTAAAGTCATTAACTCCAAAGATGGACAAGTTAGAAGAGCGACCGTCCGCACTGTCAATGGGGTTTACGAGAGTCCAGTAGTAAAGCTAGCTTTATTAGACGTCAGCAAGGAGCAGTGGCTTCCTTACTAGGGGGGAGAAATGTTGCTGACAGTGCACCCCTAAGTAATAGTCAGAACAAACTCTAAAATTACTTTTTGAACGCACCCATCGTCTGACAAGTCTGCTGCCAAATTTGAAAAGTCGTAAGCCAATCAGAACAAAGAAAGGAGCGTGGGCAAGTTTTTTGAAAGAGAAACGGCACGTCACAGAGGCAACAGAATTTTTTAGTCTTCTTTTTTATATACCTATATTTTTACTTAAACTACATTTTCTTTCTTTAATTTGTTTAAATTCATAAGTAAAGTTGTTATCATCAATAAAATCTGAATTCTAAAGAACTGCCTCAATTATTTCGTTGCGAGCAGCAACACTAAGTACTTATTGAAATGTGTGTGTGTATTTGTTTGGCAAATGTGACACACACTCTCTCTTTTTTGTGGCGGCCCAGTACTGTGTTGTTGTTGTGTACGTCTGACGAAAATTCGCATAAATGAATCATTTTGTGTTGCAACTTTCACACGTGGAGATCGACGAATTTAGTGAAATCGTGAAGTACAAACAAAAAAATTTAAAAGAATATTGTCCAAAAGATTACCTTTAAAAAAATTGAACTAATACATTTTAAAATTAAAAATCCAAAGCGATGACAACCAACAGACTACGATCGGATGATGACATTATGTTAATTGGCGTAATTGACCACCAAATTACTGGAGCTAAATTACCAGCAAGAAAACAAGTGCTACAAGTTTTATTTTATAATTTAAGAATAGTTGGTTAAAATTTAAGAGAAAGTTCTAGATTAGTTGTTGCTAAGGTTAGCACGTTTTGGCAAAAAGCATGAATTCCAACACACCATGAAAAACACTGCATTGAGAAGCTGGAAAAATTAAACAACGAGTGGAGAGATATTACAAAGCATCATAGTCGAAAAACAGAATGTCAAAATAGGAAAGAAACTGAATTTTAAGATAAATGACATGATTTATTCGATATCGCACACTCAAACGCGTTAGAATTTATTAAAATAAAAGAAGACAAAGACTTCTTAAAAAAGCAAAGAGAAAAAGGAAGACCAGGTTGTATGCTAGGAACGGATAAAATTGTCATGCAATTTTATCCGTTCCTTTATTCAACCAGCGTCGAATATGACCAGCGGAAGATGAACGAAAAGAGTTATATGAACAACAGACTCAAACAGGTATACAATTAAGAATTCTATCTTTTAAGCAAATCAGAATTATTGTTGTAAAACAGGTATGATTGACATTGACGACGAAAACGATATTGAAGTTGTAGCATCAACATCAGCAGGAAATGCATATCCAGGTATATCAGGTATATCCAGAGGTAAAACCAATTTTTTTTACACCAAGACTGCTTTCAACTTTCGATTAGTGGAAAATCACTGATGGTGCTGCAGTTCATTTCCTAAGTGCAACTGCTGACGCGTTGGGCTATGATATCGAAGATCTTATACTAAATCGTTCATCAATTCGTCGAATGCGTCAGAAATATCGTGCAACAACAGCACAAAACATTGCAGCAAACTTTAATGTAAGTACTGTAATGTGTTTGTGTTTTTCCCTATGCTTCTTTTTTTATGTTTTGAGTATAAATTAAGAAACTTGAGTTTTTATTTCCAGATTCCACGTAGTTTTGTTTTGCATTGGGATGGTACAGTGTTACCAGAAATTAGTGGCATGGAAAAAGTTGATCGCTTGCCAATCATAGTCTCATCTCAAGGTATCGATAAACTACTTGGCATTCCAAAGTTAAAATCTTCGAGTGGAAAAGAAATATCAGATGCCGTGTTTAATTCAACAAAAGAATATGAAATGCTTGATCTAGTTGAAATTATCTGCTTCGACACAACTGCTCATAATACAGGAGTACAAAACGGTGCTGCTGCTCTGCTTGAAGGAAAACTAGGTCGCGATTTATTATATTTTCCCTGCAGACACCATATTTACGAGTTGTTGATCCGTAAAGTGTTTGAAATTAGAGTGGCTACTACAGCCGGCACAGAAGTGCTAATTTATAATCGCTTTAGCAAATACTGGATTAATATAGACAAATGAAATTATAAGAGTTGTTTAAAAGATGAACACATTATTACAGTATTGACTGCTGAAGAACGTGAAACAATTTTAAATTACTGTCTAGACAACTTAAAACAAGCTCATAGCAGACGCGACTACAAAGAATTATTACAATTAGTTGTCAATTTTCTTGGTGGTACGGTGCCGAATTTTAACACCTTTCGTATGCCTGGTGCAACTTCTCATGCTCGATGGATGTCAAAATCTATTTATGCACTTAAAATGTATTTGTTTCGTAATGAATTCAATATGACCAAATAAGAGCTAAACGGTATATGTAGTGTCTGTCTGTTTATAGTTCGTATTTATGTAAAAGCCTGGTTTGGATGCACTAAAGCAATTGAAGCACCAAATCAAGACCTAAATTTAATTAAAAATATTATAGCTTATCCTGAAAGGGATATAGCTCTTGCTTTGCTACAAAAAATAAGCAATCATTTGTGGTATTTGTCGGAAGAAGCAGTCGGTCTTTTATTCTTCTATCCTAATGTAAGTGTTGCAATTAAAAAAAAATGGTTCAGGCAATTAATGTTAAAGCAAATACAGAAAAATGCAAGCGAATAATAACTAATCCAACAAATATCGACACATTTGCGCAAAAAGATTTAAGCGATTTTGTATATTCCAATACAAACGCGTTCTTTGATCGCTTAGAAATTTCAAAAGAATTTTTGCAAGTCGATCCGTCGGATTGGAAAGAAAGATTTGACTACGCTCAGGGATCACAAACTTGTAAAAACTTATCTGTAGTGAATGATGCAGCTGAAAGAGGCGCCAAATTCATTACAGATTATAATAATAAATTAACCCACAATCAAGAGGAGAAACAATTCCTTTTTCAAGTGGTTAAAGAATATAACATGAATTATCCCGCTTTTAAAAAGACTTCACTATTAAATTAATATAATATTTATGTTACTATGAGTATGTAATTAATAAAAATATTTCAGTTTATTCACAATTTTTAAATAAATCTAAATAAAATAAAAAATATATTTTGTTGCCTTATTTCTCATAATAAAAACAAAAAGGAGCTTGGGGCACGGCTAAAAATTATCCAATTGTTGTCAAATTTTTTTTATGCTTTTTGAGACTAAAACGAATGTTTTTAGCGCTGGCCGTAACATATATGCGAGAAAATAAATTTGTCCATATAAATAAGGACCGGTCTAATATATATATGTATGTATGTATGTTTTTTTATTTTTTTTAAGGGGGAACCTTCAAAAGGCCCCACCGTGCAGGTGGGAGTGTACGATTTTTACGCACTAGACCTACATGATACCTCGCTGTATCATAACCTCTGCATTGAATCTTCGACCCTATAGAACCCCGTGGAACTGCCGTAAAGCATAACTTCGCGGGGCTTGGGAACAGCACTAGGCTGGAAACTGTTTGGCTACTGCCGGGATCTACTGTGGGATGGTCGTCGGGTCAACAACCTTTACTTCATCTATCTGTGTATGGTATGGCAGGGATCGCGCTAGCTAAAACCAGTGCTGCATCTCCGGATACCGTTCTGAAGCTGCAGCAGACCCTGAGTGCGCCAAGTCTGTAAACTGACTCTACTCCGTGTCGGTAGGACTTCGTTTTCATCGCTGTGGACCATACAGTCGCACCATACATCAAAGTAGATCGCACTACGTTGAGGAGCAGTGTTCGTCGTGCTTGTTTGGGGCCTCTTGTATTCAGCATTATTCTAGATAGCGTCAGACATACTTCGGATGCTTTCCTGTGTGCGTACTGCATATGTTGCTTAAATGACAGTCTGGAATCGATCATTACACCGAGATATTTAATGAACGGCTTCGATTCAATTACTGTTCCACGAATACTGATGCTGGCGGTTTCTAGTTTTTTCCGACTACTAATAAGTACCATCTCAGTCTTATGTTCAGCTAGACTAAGTCCCGCTCTTCGCAGCCAATCGCAAATCATAGCGATAGTTACACTACTGAGGGCCTCAACTTCTTCACGGTGTTTTGCTGTCGCCACAACTGCAAGGTCGTCGGCAAAGCCAACAATCTTGACATCTGCTGGCACCTCAAGCCTGAGAACCCCATCGCACATGACGTTCCATAGCAGGGGGCCAAGAACCGACCCCTGTGGGACTCCAACGGAGACATTGTACGTCTTCGTGCCTTCTTCTGTGTCGTAGAGCAGGACTCTTTTACTGAAATAGTGTGACACGATCTTCGTGATGTATCGTGGTACTCCAAAGTTCCTGAGGGCTGTCATAATCAGACTCCAGTTAGCTGAGTTGAAAGCGTTCTTTACGTCGAGTGTTACCACCAAACAGTACTGCTTTGCTCCCCTCATTCCCTCAATTGCTTCCTGCGCGGTGCTTGTAACTAGCTTAATAGCGTCCGTCGTTGATTGGGCCTTTCGAAGCCCAAATTGTCGATCGGAAAGTCCTCCTCCGACTTGGATCGCGTTTTCCAGGCGGTTGCACACCACACGCTCAAAGACTTTTCCTATTGTGTCGAGTAGGCAAATCGGCCTGTAGTCTGAGGGGGCGTCCGTGGAGCCACTGCCTTTCGGTATGAGCACTAACTTCTGGGTTTTCCACTGCGTTGGGAAAGTGCTCTCTAGAAGGCACGCGTTGAAAAGCTGGGCAAACTGATGCGGCTGCGACATAATCGCAATCTTTAGTGCGCGGTTTGGAATACCATCAGGGCCTGGCACCTTGTGGTTTTTTATGTTTTTTACTACGTTAACAATCTCCTCTATGGTTACAGCCAATATGGTCCGTAGCTCAATGTGTCCCTCGACCGGCTGGGTCGCTGGCTGCTGTGGAAAGAGTGTTCTAACTATAGCACTTAGTACCTGCGGGTCCGTAGGTGCTGGTCGCCTGAACGACTTCAGTTTTTTCATAACTAATCTGTATGCAGTACCCCATGGATTGGTTTCTGCCTCATCACATAGCTGTAGGAAGCATTGGCGCTTACTCGTACGGATTGCTATTTTCAGGACTTTCTTGAGCATTCGATAGGTTTCGCGGAGATCGTTGAAGCTGTATGAACATCTTGCGCGGTAGTACATCCTCCTTGCTTCGAGGCATTTCCTGCGTGCTTCAGCAATTTCCGCCGTCCACCAGTAGACCGGGTCTTGCTTGCGCTTGCTAGACCGCCTCGAGATCATCGCTGCATCGCAAGCTCTTCTTGTTTGGTCCAGGGTCTGCCTTGCCATATCATTTGGCGTGCCAGACAGATGCATATCGGCCATTACTACTTTCAAAATGTCCTCGTCTAGTGTTTTGACTCTGTACGAACATTTATTTCCCGTATTTATGCTGTGTCGGCTACGCGGTCGACCATTGAGCTTATAAATGATAGCTTGGTGGTCGCTGTGCGTGTAAAGATTGCTAACATGCCACTCTGTTTGCCTAGTTAACTCGCTACTGGCGAAAGTCAGGTCGATGATGGAGCTTCCGCCCGCACGGCTGAATGTTGCTTGGGATCCATTATTGAGCAGCACCACGTCTAGTAGAGCAAACGCTTCAAGGAGAATAAAGCCACGTTGGATTGTTTTTTGACTTCCCCAGTCAACTGCCCACGCGTTAAATTCACCAGCGATAAGGAGTGGTTTCAGGCCTCTCGTTTCGCTGACTATCGTGTCCAGAATCTCCGTGTATTCCTGGATCGACAGACTTGGCGCTAGGTAGCAACTCACGACATGTATGCCATCTACTTCCGCGCGAACGAAACCGTTTGCACGTGTATGAAGCCTTAGATAAAAAGGAGCCCTTCCAAAAGACCATAGGGCGGCTTTCCCGGTAATGTCCGAGGCCCATGCTCCTACGGTTTTTTCGGCGTAAGGTTCACTCAATATAGCCAGGTCGATGGCCTGGTCTCTGACGGTTTGCCCGAGGAGGTCCTGTGCTGCGCCACAGTTGTTGAGGTTCAACTGCAGTACTCTCATCTGCGTCTCCGTTGGCTGGCTCCTTGAACGGACTGGCATTTCAGACTTCCGGCGCGGTGGTTGGAGTCTTGGCCTTCTTTAGCTCTGCAAAGAAAGCAGCTCGAATTTGCTTCGCAATCCATGGCCTTATGGCCTTCTGTACCGCATTTCATACAGCACCCACTCTGGTCTGTACTTTTGCAGCTTCTTGCGGTGTGCCCAAAGTCAAGGCATCTGAAGCACCTGATTGGAGCTACCTTCTCGCGGGCTCTGCAAATTACCCAGCCAACTTTGATTTCACTGATTTTGATCAGTTTTTTCGCCTGTGGAGCTGGTAGGCCTATGACCGCTGTTTGGGTGCCGGCGTACGCTTTGCGAAGTGACTTAACGTTAGCCACAATGGTGTCGCCAAGCACCCTCTGGATTGCGCTTCGCACCTCTTCGGATGTCGTCACCTCGTCGAGCTCCTTTATCTCTATTAGAGTCTCTTCCGTGAGCGCTTTTGTCTCGGTGTGACCGGCGAACACCGAGTCGAACTTCTGTTTCAACTGTTGGGTCGTCTGTGTGGTTGAACGCTTCAGTTGGATCAATACCTCACCCTTCTCTGTTCGTCTTACTCTAGAGACGTTTTCTCCGAACTCGTCGAGTGGCTTTTCCTGCTTCATCTTCAGGATGATGTCACTGTATGAAAGTTGGCCTACTTTCGCCACCACGATTGCGTCCGGTCTTACTAGCTTTGGTGGTGGTTTTTTCCGTTTCTTCCGTTTTCTTGCCTTGCTGATCACCTTGGTCCAGGGCTTATCATTACGCTTCGACTGCGATGATTGTTGATCAGCGTGGGGGGCTTCTCCAGTAGAAGAGGGGTTGGGTGTGTGTACTTGGACCGCCAACTGCTGTACTCTCTTCTTTTTTGGTGGCGTAGCTCAAGAGCTTTGCTCGTTTGCCCTTTTTGAGGCTGCCTTCGACGCCTTCGAGAACAATGGATCTGTTTGGCAATCCTTATCGACGCAAGGTGCCTGACTGAGCGGTTGTGGATCCCCCGAGTTAGCATTTAGCTCTTTAGATCCTACTTCCTCTATTTCTCTCGCAAGATCAGAGTACGCGAGTTTAGAGAGATTAACAAGCCTCTTTATCTCGTGGTGAACGTTTGTTCTACTCTTTATATATTCTGCCAGGCCATCGATGTAAAGTTTCAGTTTGCCCATGCTAGAACTGACAGAATCGTCAACTCTGGGGCTTGGTGTTCCTTCCGAGGGTGATTTAACTTTACTCTCTTTCAGTTGCATCAGGGTCTTTGTGCCTCTAGGAGTGCCTTTAATATGCGAACGCTGGATCTTTGAACTCTATGTAAAAGGGTTCTCAGCTTTTTTGTTGCTCGTACCTTTAACTGGTGTAGCGGTCGATTGTGCCACCGTTGCAGCAGTGTTAGGGGATGAAATGTTGGTTAGGGCCTCCAGAATCCGTGCCCCTGCCGTGGTAGTGTCCACGGGTGGATTTCCACTATTGTGGTTGCCACCTGGAGTAATTTTGTTATTTTCCGACATTCCAAGTAAGTGATTTTATTTTCAGGGATATCTACCCCAATCCTTTTATACCTACGGACAGGTTTAGATACTGACGACCGCTACGGTACAGACGCAGACCAGGAAGCCGCCCAATGTGGGTCAGACGCGCCTGGATTTTGTAGTAAGTACGGTTTTATTAAAAAAAAAGTTAATTTGAAGGACCTGCCTATGAATATTAGCCAGCGAAAACTTCGCCACGGGCTTCAAAAGTATTTTTATTTTAAGCCGTTCACTTAAGAGTGCAAAGGCTTTTAGTTTAAAATTTTCTTAAGTTGGCAGCTTTTGAAAAGCTCAGAGACTTTTGAAAAAACAACGAATTAGCTGGCAGCTGAGAAGCTCAAAAACTAATTGATTTATTTTCAAATATGTTCATCCTTTTATAAGCATAACGGTATTTTGTCTTAAAACTAGTTAACAATTGTTTGTGTAGTTTAGAATGTAAATATAATCATATGTTCTTTAATTAGTGTAAAAGTAATAGTAGAATAATTTAGTATTAGTAGTTTAATATGTGTGAGTGAGTAGACTTATATTAATAGAAAAAATAAACATAATCATATGTTAACATATTTGTGTAGGAGTAAAAAGTATAATATAATATCATATGTTTTGTATTCAGCCATATGGGTACATGTGTGCGAATGAGATAGATAGTAGTGCTTAGAATGAACATATGTTCTTATTGTTTGAATGCATGTTCTCGAAAATTATTACAGTAGAGGTTTTTATATTATTACTCATTTTAAGAAAAGTATTTATTGCTTGTTTTATAATGAAATACATTGATGTAATTTAAATAATATGTATAGGTATACTACACCCTTACCCTTAAGAAAAAAAAAAATTTTATTTTGAAATTTATTTAAAATTAAAATTTTTTGTGTTTTAACTTATACAATATTTTAATATAATTCATATATTTACAAGATTTAAATTTTTAAAGATATAATTTTTACAAATATTTCTTTAACATATTGTTATGATATTCTTTAAGTGTTCCATTTAAATTTACTATTGAATTTACTCCTTTTTTATTTACAATTATGAATGGACCAATATAAGGAGATTGATTTTTTCTTCTATTCATCCTTTTTATCAAAACTTTATCTCCAATGTTTAAATTTAACGGATTTATATATTTATCTTTTTTTATTCTATTCATTTTTGCAATATTTATTAATTCATTTGCTTTTTGTAAAGAATAATTTAATCTATGTTTCAGTTCTTGTGCGTAATTGTCTGTATTATATACTATTGATTCGAAACGATTATCATTTGGAAGATTTGCAAGTTTTCCAAAAATTAGCTCAAACGGTGTATAATTTGTATCAACATGAGGTGTTGTGTTATAAGAAAAAGTTAAGTATGGGATCCATTGGTCCCATTCTTCATTTTAACAAAAGTTTAACAAATATTCATTTAATACTCGATGGTTTCTTTCAATCGAGCCTAGAGTCTCATGGTGATATGGAGTGCTAAAAATTTGTTTAATATCTAATAAATTGCATATTTCTGACATTAATTCATTGAGGAATTCTGTACCTCTATCCGATTTTAAAATTTTAAAGTGACCGTATATTAAAATTACGTTTTCAACAAGTGTTTTAGCAACAGTTTTCGCGTCTTTTGTCTCCATTGGACATGCTATTACATACTTTGTTAAGTCGCACTGCATCGTTAATATATATCTGTAATTGTTGGACAAGCGTAGGGGACCTACTGTGTCGATAGAAACTACTTCAAAGCTGGTACTTGGTGTGTCTGTCATTGTTAAATTTTCTTTTGTATGTTTAGTTTGTTTATTAATTTTGCAATTGTTACAATTGAGAATGAAATTTTTTATCATTTTGCTCATATTTTTCCATATGTATTTTTGTTTTAGTTTCATTATTGTTTTTCTTATACCGAGATGACCTCCATGTGTCGAATTGTGGTATTCTTCGATTAATTTGTTTTGTTTTATTTTGTCGACTATTCTTTGTGGTTCATTATAAATTAAAATTTTTAAGTTTTCGTTTGTTCTTTTTATGTTATTAAAAATATCTTTGAACTTATCCATTTCAATGGTTTTAAATATATCATCATTCTTCTTTAGCGCTAATTCTTCTATTCCTACATTATACATCTTTGATGAAAGCTTCTCCAAAGTCAGCGATGTGAACAGTGGATTATCACTACATCGTATAATTACTTCCTCATCATGTATTTCAATTTTGGTATCCTTAAACTTTCTTTCTGTAATGAACCTTAATTTTTTTATTCTTTTTATATCTGTTATGGATGTACAATCCCAAACAAAAAGTTTTGCGGGCTTTTCGCTGGCAGGACATTCTCTTTTGTTTAAATCAGTGTTTTTTGTATGTTTATCTGTGTTCATACTTCTTGTAATTGCTAGTATATTTTGTTTGCTATCTTCCATTCCGGTTGGAATCATAGCATTTCGGGAATCACTATTTAAAATTATTCTTGACAATGCGTCTGCATTGGTATTCATTTTACCCTTTTTATAAATAATATTTAAATCATAATCGCTAAGATCTAATCTTATGCGTGTCATTTTAGAAGAAGGATTTTTATGAGAGAAAAGAGACACTAGCGGGCGGTGGTCTGTTAGAACCGAAAATTTTCTACCGTAGAGGTAGGGTCTGAAAAAATTGATTGCCCAATGTATTGCTAAGAGCTCTTTCTCACTAATTGGCTTGTTTAGGTCATGTTTTGCAAGAGATTTGCTTGCGTACGAAATTGGTAAGTCTGCGCCTACTTCGCCTTGCGATAGGACTGCACCAAGAGCGTAATTTGAAGCATCTGTGGTGAGTATAAAGGGTTTATTGAAATCCGGATATTGCAGTATCGGTGGGTTTAAAAGTTTTGTTTTTAGCTCTTCAAAAGAGTTCTGGCAATTTTCATTCCAGTCAAATTTTGTGTTCTTCTTTAATAATGAGTTTAAATTTTTAGCAATATCTGCAAATCTTGGAATAAATCGACGGTAGTAGTTGCAGAAAGCAACAAATCTTCGTACTTCGTCCGCGTTTTTCGGTATTGGATATTCTTTTATAATTTTATTTTTAGACGGGTCAGTTTTTATACCATTGGCCGTTATAAGATGCCAAGGTAAATAACTTCTGGCTTTAAAAAACAACATTTATGTGAATTTAATTTTATATTATATTTTCTTAATCTGTCAAAAACTTTGATTAAATTGTCGTTATGATGTCCTAAACTACAACCGAAAACAATTATATCGTCTACATAAATAAAAGCTTCTGTATCTAAACCACTTAATGCGATAGTCAGCATTCTTTGGAAGCTGTTGGATGATATCTTCAATCCAAATGGTAAACGCTTAAATTGGAAATGTCCATTTCCAGTTGAAAAAGAAGTTAACGGTCTTGAGTCTTTGTCTAAGTTAATTTGGTGGAAAGAGCTGGTCATGTCCAAAGTCGAAAAGTATTTAGCTCTTCCCAGTCGGTCGAGAACGTCTTCTATTTTTGTAAGTGGGAATTTATCGTTTACAATTTTTTCATTTAATTTGCGAAAGTCTACTACAAGTCGCCATTTTTTGCTGTCATCTGTTGACTTTTTGGGAACTACTAGTAATGGTGAGTTGTAGGGGCTTACTGAATGTTCGATTATGTTGTCTGATAAAAGTTGGTCAACCTGTTCATTTATCTCTGTTAATTGTGTTTGTGGAAGTCTATAATTTTTAATGTATACCGGGGTCGAATCTGTTGTTTGTATTGTCTGCGTGTAAAAATTATTTGTACTTAAATGTTCTCCAGGGAGATGAAAAATGTCACTGTATTTTTGTATAATGTTTATTATTGATGTCTTGGCATCTGGGTCGTTACAACCAATGTCTAAAGTTTTTAGTAACGTATCTAGTCTATTTTTGTCAGTCTTATTATTGATTTTACAGGCAAATATATTGTAGTTTTTTAGTGGTTGAGTTTCAAAATCAAGATTTTTCAATATTACATTGTTACTATTCGTATTTAGAATCTTAACGTGAGCATTGCCATTTGCTGGTATCAAGCTATTACCTAAAAATACTCCGTTTTCTATCTCTTTATTTAAAATAATACTATCTTCATTGACTTTAATATTTATTCGAACTATAGATTCTGAACGAGCAGAAATCACGATGTTTGTTCTACTACAACTATTTAAAATTATTGGTAAAATTATTTCTTTATCATTTATGATTAATGTTAAAGTGTATGTTTCAAAGTCAATTTTTGCCAAATACTTCTCTAAAAAATCGCGTCCTATAATGCCATCCTTGGCAATTGGAAAATTGTTTCCTACGATATAAAATTTATGTTGGATATCTTCATCGTCCACTATTAAATTTAAATTTTTTGTACCAATGCATTCAATTTCTTCATTTGTAATACCCGTTATTGTCGAAATATTCTGTGTGTTTATGTGATCTATATTTATAATTTTACATATGGAGATATCCGCTCCAGTGTCAACGAGAAATTTCAAATCGTCGTTTGTATTTTCGCATTCTAATGTGATGTAAAAAGAAAGATTTTTATTAAGTTTGCAAATTACTTTTGGCCCCTGCGGGTAACAATCTCTGCTACCCGGCCATAGCGGTTTCCCTGCGAGTTGTTGCTTCTGAAATTATTATTGTTAAAATTTCTATTGTTATTATTGGAATTTCTATTAAAATTTCGGGTGGAATTACTATTGTTATTTACGAAGTTATGATTTCCATTTAAATTTCTATTATTATTACTGTTTGCAAAATTGTTGTTTCTGTTAAAGTTTCTATTTGTATTATTTGTATAGTTTGTATTGTATCTTGTATTCATAAAATTGTTATTTTTTTCTATTATTGTTTTGTGGAATGTAGCTATTTCTAACGTCGTTGAATCTATTGTAATTTTCTCTGTAAGTATTTCTGTTTCTAACTTGGAAAATATTAGATTTATTTGTCTTTAAACTTTGTTCTGCAGTGATGCATCGTTCTACCGCTTCATTGTATGTTTTAGGTGCATTTGCTAACAAAATAGTTTGGTATTCTAAATTAACACCTTTCATGAAAACATTCAATGTCATGCTTTCGTTAACCTTGTAAATTGAATCTTTTGCGTCTTGCGTCGGATTAGTTAAAGATTTAATTTCGAAGGTTATTAACTGTTCAGAAAGCTCTGAAATTTTTCTCTGAATTCAGAAATACTTTTATTGTTTTGTTTAATTGTACCGATTTCACTTAAAACTTGTTGTAACGTTTTCGGATTGGGGTAAGCATTTTCCAATGAATTTTTTAAATCAGTAAATGTCGAAGGTCTATTAGTTCTACCTATTATACTACGCACTTGAGCAGTAAGTTTAAAATTATATACATATTTAATGAAAAGAGCTTTATCTTCATCTTTTAAAATATCGTGAAGCAATTCTGCTTGCGATATAAAATCTTCCAAATTGATAAACTGTCCTTTGAAAATTTGTAGGTTTTTTCCCACAACATTGATATCAAAACTAGCCATATTGTTTTCTTCTTTTATTTCTGGTTTTTGTTTGATTGGTAAATTTTTCAAAATTGTATTCAAATCTTGATAGAGGTTATTAAATTTTTCTATTAAAATCTCATGATTTTTATCTATCGATTGTTCAATATTTACTTTGTTTTTTAGACATTCTAATGTTTTTAATTTGTCTTCAATATACTGTTCAGTATCCCCTACTCCGAGTAACAATCTTGACGCGATGTAGGGGCTTAAGTTGCAATGACACAATACTGCCGGTTGGAGTAGTTCCTCCCTGTAGGGCATAACCCTACAGCTCAGCAGAGCCTGCATCTTTTGTGAAGCGACAACTAAAAGTTACTCCCCCCTAATCCAGGGTGTCATGCGCACCGTGCCCATTGGATGGTTTGCAGTCAGGGGGTATACCGACTGTATTGGAACGGAGCCTTCATGATAACAGGCCGCCTCATGAAGTAACTGTGGCCTTACCATGGTATGCGGGCTCTGGCATGGTTGACCACCCTTTCCCAGCCATAAAACATAGACTGCGACGCTTTTGTCCTCGGACACGAGCTACCGGTCGAATCTTAAATATGAGCACAAAAAAAACAAAACACAACAAACAGGAAGACTTGCGGGGAGTCACCGCAAGCAGAGCAGCAGACCTCATGGAACAGAGATTCCAAGAGGAAGGTCAACGGCAAGGCACCAAACCTAGGAGAAATCCTCCTCCGCCAGCCAGAACACAAGTCAATAGGACTGTACGCAGCAATGATCAGGTGGAGCATAGAATCCATAATGATCACAGACACTGCAGCACACAGATGAGGAGGCACCCGTACGGCAAAGATCGAGTGGAGCATACCATCCACAGCGGTCAAAGGCCTAGTACCAGCCACCAAAGAAAAACTGCGAGCCCCAGGAGATCACATCCTGTAAAAATTCCCCCGGAAGAACACCGGGATGATACGACGTCGGCTCCAAAAAGTATCCCAATCTCGGAAACTGCGTCAACATCCAAGGATGCGGCACAGAAAAGGGAATCAGAAGAAGGGCAAAAACACAAGCCCTTCCACAGTAGACGTCGCCGTGTCCACCTCCCTCAGCGCGGGGAGCCAGGAGGGCTAGACGACCCACTAAGAGTCGGCCTTAGTGGAGCAGGCGTAAGATGGTATCTGCGTTATCTGGAACAGGGCATGGCACCCGAAGTAGCTCATGAAAGAGCGGTAGAGCATCGGGGTAAAGCACCGGTACCAGAGGCAACGAAGAGGAGCTGCAGCGAGATAACGCCTCCTCAACGTCCAGAGAGCAAGAAGGCCAGAATAGCTCCTGGAAGCAACAGTAGGTCAGTGCCAGGGGCTAAGGTACCCGAGCCAGAACCTCAGAAAAATAGAAAAAGCTATGCAAGCATAACTAAGGGCATACAAATAGCGGTTCTGCCCAAAGAATACCCCCGGCAAATGCTAAGTCCGGATGAGCTATCGGAGCTAGAAGAAGCCATATTGAGCGAAGTAGTGAAGGGCTGGTCCACCAAGCTACAGTTTGAGGGAATTCACTTTCGTCCGGGCATGTTACTGGTCGACTGTTCGAATCCCTCAACAGCAGAATGGCTGCGAGCAGCAGCACCAAAGCTCGAGCAATGGAAAGGGCTAGAACTTATGGCTTGCCTAGGGGAGGAGGTCCCAAAAGGGCATACCGTTAGAATGTTCTTGCCAAGAAGTTCAAGCACGGAGATCAATAGATCGATGGGACTAATTGCCGCCCAGAACGATGGTCTCAATACTAAGTATTGGAAGATATTGAGCTCCAAGGATGAGGGAAGTGGGCATATGCTCACGTTCTCGATAGATAGGGAGTCACTTGAGACTATCAAGTCAAGGGGCTCCACTATCAGCTTCCCCTTTGGAACCATTCCGGTGTTGGGCACAAAATCGCCACCAACCAAACCGGTCAAAGCAGCAACATCCACAGCTGCAGCGCCCACAGCTGTAACGTCAACAGTGGTATCGTCCACAGAAGCCACATCTGCGACTCCAAATGAAGGAAAAGACGCAACGCCACCAATACAACCAACTGGTGAAGTTGTTACGGAGAAGTTCGCCTCCGTCTCGGTCATCACCGCAACACCTTCAATCGAAGATCAAGCAGAGGGCATGAACCTCGCCGCTCTCACGATTGAAGGTTGTAAAAGCGAACCTCCGACTGAGGTAGTAGCAACGCTGCCTGAAGAAGACCGGGGCAGCAGTCCAGTGCTATGACGATCGGCACAGTAACCAGCACGAAATTTGCCCAAGTAAACCTCCACCATGCAAAAGCTGCTTCGGCAGTTATTGCTCGGAGGTTTACCACAGAACAACTGGGCTTCGTGCTGATCCAAGAACCCTGGTGCTACAGGGGAAAAGTAAGTGGCCTCTACTGCAAAGAGGGTCAGGTAACTTGGGACCAGAGAACAATCAATCCCAGAGCATGTATTCTAATGCAGAAAAATATTAATTATATTTGTCTTTCAGAATTTATGACGCGGGACCTTTCAGTTATCGAGACTCACATCGAAACTGATGGCAAGCACCGCGCCATAGTGATCGCATCCGCTTACTTTCCTGGGGACGATGTCAACATTCCCCCAGCGGAGATAAAAAGACTCGTGGAGCATTGCAGGAAAGAGCACCTTCCACTAATCATCGGCTGTGACGCCAACGCGCACCACACAATTTGGGGAAGCACCAACGTCAACACCAGAGGTGAGTACCTTTTAGAATTTCTTTTAAGTAGTAATCTAGACTTCTTCAATGTGGGGGTAACACCTACCTTTGTAACTAGGGCTAGAGAAGAGGTCTTAGATCTCACCATAGGAAGCCCAGATGTGGGGGATATGATTAGGGAATGGAGGGTATCAATGGAACCTTCAATGTCTGACCATAGAATAATAGAGTTTAGATTTGGGGCGAAATGTCAAGAGACAGAACCCAAAAGAAACCCAAGAAATACCAGTTGGGACACATACACCAACAACCTGAAAGAAAACCTACAGAACGTAAAAGCTAGGAGTAGAATTAGTAACATCCTAGAACTTGAATGCTATGTAGAGCAAGTAAACAATGCAGTATATAATGCCTACGAATCTAGCTGTCCAACAGGGCACAAGGCAAGAACAAAACATACTCCTTGGTGGAGCGCTGAGCTGACCAGACTCCGGAAGAAGGTGCGATGCAGCTTTAATGCCGCAAAGCGCAACGGAGAATGGCACAACTACACGGCGACTCTGACGGAGTATAATAAAGAAATCAGGAAAGCCAAAAGACAGAGCTTTAGAACCTTCTGTGAAGACATTTCTTCCACGCCAGCAGCAGCCAGGATACACAAAGCAATGGCTAAAGGCAGAGTGGAGACAAAAATGTCACTTATATTGCCAGACGGAAGCTATACGCTTAGAGAAGAGCAACGAGCCAGTCACCTTCTAGAAACTCATTTCCCGGGCAGTACACCGGTAACTGAGTATGAGACAGCAGACAGGCAGATCACTCCAAATCAAGAAGAATGGAAACTTGCAACGAGCATTTGTACTAAGGCTCGTCTAGATTGGGCACTCAGAACCTTTCAACCATTCAAATCAGCAGGTGTAGACGGCATCTTTCCTGCACTTCTACAAAAAGGTGCAGAAACTATATTGCCTCACCTAGTCAAAATAACTAGAAGCAGCCTTGCGCTGGGCTATATCCCAAAGAAATAGAGAAGGGCGATAGTCACCTTCATACCAAAAGTAGGGAAAATAGACTACACGCTACCAAAGTCGTTTAGACCCATTAGCCTTACCTCATTTGTACTTAAAACAATGGAAAAGGTAATAGATAACTATATAAGAACTGAGATTCTGGAGAAGGCACCAATGCACCCCTGTCAACACGCGTATAGGGCAGGCAGGTCTACAGAATCTGCTCTATACCAGTTGGCTAGCAACATCCAGTCAGCTTTCAAAAACAAAGAAACCGTACTCTGTGCCTTTCTAGACATAGAGGGAGCCTTTGATAATACTTCTCACGAGGCTGTGAAGAAGTCTTTACACAAAAAAGGAGTAAATGATACGCTCAGCAGATGGATATGCCAAATGCTTAGCACTAGAACTGCAGAAACAAAAGTGGGCAACACCACTATAAGAATCAAAACAACAAAAGGCTGCCCACAAGGCGGAGTCCTTTCTCCACTGCTGTGGAGTCTTGTTGTGGACGAATTATTAACGATGCTAACCGAGAATGGCATAAAATGTCAGGGTTACGCAGACGACATCGCCTTAATAGCGAGAGGGAAGTTCGAGGATACACTCTGTAACCTGATACAGAGAGGACTGTCAGTAACAAAGGAGTGGTGCAACACAGTGGGATTAAGTATCAACCCAGCGAAAACCACCATAGTACCTTTCACTAACAAAAGAAGCCTGCCAAACCTCCGAACAATGAGAATGGATGGCACTGAAATTCCCTTCAAAGGAGAAGTAAAGTATCTGGGACTTACACTAGATTCAAAGCTTCTCTGGAGAAGACATGCAGAGGTAACTATAAACAAAGCAACGCGAGCACTCATGGTATGTAGGAGCCTGGCGGGGAAAAGCTGGGGTTGTAACCCAACAATTCTCCGCTGGATGTATACCATGATGGTGAGACCCATCCTCACCTATGGTGCAATAGCATGGGCTGAGAGAACCAAGCTAACCACAATGAGGAATATGCTAACAAGGGTGCAGAGACTGGCCTGTGTATGCATCACAGGGGCCATGAGAACATGCCCTACAGCAGCACTAGAAGTAATTCTGGACCTAACACCCTTACACCTTGTCATAGAGGGAGTAGCCAAGCGAACTCTGTTGTGCATTGCAAAAGAGGGGACAGGTTCAGGTAAAACTATCAGCAGTAGAGAGAAGGAGGATATTGCAAAGCACACTCCCTACATCGATCTACCAAGAGACGATATAGTAAAAAGGTATAACTTCGAAAAACACTTCGGAATTAAGCTTAGTACCAAGAAAGAGTGGGACAGCGAGATGATATCGCAGGTCAAGAAACCACACAGTATAGCATGGTATACAGATGGGTCCAAGACATTGGAAGGTATAGGCGCAGGGGTGTACGGGCCAAGAACCAAGCACTTTGAACCTATGGGGACAACACCCAGTATCTTCCAAGCGGAGATCCTAGCAATACAGCTGTGTGCACAATTCAATCTAGACCGTAAATACAAAGGTCAGGATATAGTTGTGATGTCAGACAGCCAAGCAGCAATCAAAGCATTAGTTTCCTGTGAGATATCATCGAGAATAACATGGGAATGCCTAACAAAACTCAATGAACTAGGCAAGAATAACACTGTTACTATACTTTGGGTCCCAGGACACAAAGGAATACAGGGTAACGAAGAAGCCGATGGACTAGCACGACAGGGTGCAGCCACAAAATTTATAGGGCCAGAACCATTCAGCGGATTGGGCACACACTCTATAAAAGAAGAACTAAGAAGGGAGGAGAGGCATAAACGATCAAACCTTTGGAAAAGCCTCCCAAAGCTAAGACAATCCAAATTGCTCCTCAGAGATTTTAACACTCGGAGAGCAAAATTGTGCATAAGCTTAGGCAAACCGAATCTTAGGATTCTAACGGGGTTCCTTACAGGACACTGTAAACTCAAATACCACCTGATGAAATTGGGCATAGAGACCGATAGTAACTGCCGTTTCTGTGAAGAAGCAGAGGAGACTCCAATACACCTACTTACAAACTGCGACGCCGTGGCTCGCAGACGTAAACTAGCACTGGGGAATTATGAGCTGAGTCTAGAGCAGGTTTCATCCCTTGAACCTAAGAACATTCTCAAATTCATTAGAGAAATAGGGCTGGATGAAATTCTGTAATCCGCAAACCCAGCGGAGCTTTGAGAAGGAGGTACAATAGATCTCATTTAGGTCGCAGTACGCATCTCCACCACACAACATTAACATTAACATTACTGTTCAGTATATTCTCTATTTTTACTTTTGTTTATATTTAGTTTTAATTTTTCTAAAAATTTTATGTTTTCTTGGAGATTTTCCATTTAATCTTGAATACCCGTATTGTTTAGTACTTTATACCTAAAATTTTTAATATCTCTGAACACCCTGTGCTACATTCAGCTTTTTGTTACAAGTTGAACGTGCAGGTGGCGCAACAAGTGCTTCGCTGAAAGCGAATAAGCATGAAAGCAAATGTAAGAGAACTAAAAAAATGTCGGCTTCGTTTGTTTACATTCGCTTTGATGTCGTGTGTGATTCAAAAAAAAATTTTTTATAATTTATAAGTGTTATATAAAGGTATGGTCATATTTTAAAGTGAATTTAAATTAATAAGTGATTTGTATTGTATATTATATTATACTAACTGTATAGCTACGTTCCGTGTCGAGTCGAGGTTATTTTATTTTTCGCGAAAAGTTTTTGTTTTGATGCGTATCGATTAGTACGTACGTGTGTTTGTGTGTTAAAATGAATCAATGCTATAAATAGTGTATGGTGTACGTGCAACAGGGAAAAAAATCAAATACTGCAAAATCTATTGGTTCAAAAATTTGCAACAATTAATATTATTCAAATATTATAGTAGAGTTAAATATTTAGAATTTCATTACCCAACATATGGGATACTTAGAAAATTGTGCGCGTAAGTGAAAAAATAATTGAAAAAAGGATGTATAGAAAAGTGATTATAATTGTGTTTTTTCAAATTCATTTATATCAATTCATAGTATAATTTTGTGTTTTTCTAAAATGTAAATAATTTTTATAAAAAAATGTAAATAATTAATAAAAATGTAAATATTTTTTAAAAAAAAGAGACAAATCAGTTTTTAGTTTGTCTGATGCGGTCGAGTTCAACTTCCAACTCGTTAATTTTGGACCATAATTCTGTGGCCGTTTGCCATGATGGTGGTGGGCTGCTGTTAATCATTCGAGGTAAAGTAGCCAGTCTTCGTCTTAGCTGAACTTGCTGCCCTCCGCGTCTTGGTTTTAGTTTAGCGACTGTAGGAATGGCCGTCCTGATGGCTTCTTTGGCGCGTTCTTGTCGTCGCAAATATTCTTCGATGCTTAAACGTTTTGGCCCTTGCTGTTCTGGGATTTTTGTCGGCATGTATATTGGTGCCTCTGACGTCTTGCCCATAGGAACGTATTCCGGTACACAGTTTTCTGCTGTCGGCAATTTTGTTTGCGACCGGTTTGGCAGGATCGCCATGTAGTAAGTACGGTTTTATTAAAAAAAAAGTTAATTTGAAGGACCTGCCTATGAATATTAGCCAGCGAAAACTTCGCCACGGGCTTCAAAAGTATTTTTATTTTAAGCCGTTCACTTAAGAGTCCAAAGTCTTTTAGTTTAAAATTTTCTTAAGTTGGCAGCTTTTGAAAAGCTCAGAGACTTTTGAAAAAACAACGAATTAGCTGGCAGCTGAGGAGCTCAAAAACTACTTGATTTATTTTCAAATATGTTCATCCTTTTATAATAAGCCTAACGGTATTTTGTCTTAAAACTAGTTAACAATTGTTTGTGTAGTTAAGAATGTAAATAGAATCATATGTTCTTTAATTAGTGTAAAAGTAATAGTAGAATATTGTAATGCATATTTGTAATTTAGTATTAGTAGTTTAATATGTGTGAGTGAGTAGACTTATATTAATAGAAAAAATAAACATAATCATATGTTAACATATTTGTGTAGGAGTAAAAAGTATAATATAATATCATATGTTTTGTATTCAGCCATATGGGTACATGTGTGCGAATGAGATAGATAGTAGTGCTTAGAATGAACATATGTTCTTATTGTTTGAATGCATGTTCTCGAAAATTATTACAGTAGAGGTTTTTATATTATTACTCATTTTAAGAAAAGTATTTATAGCTTGTTTTATAATGAAATACATTGATGTAATTTAAATAATATGTATAGGTATACTGCAATTTCCTAACTGGGGTCCGCGGGTTCGTTATGCCCAGGACCTCCCTGCGGGGGTGTATGTATGTATGTATGTATGTGTGTATGTATGTATGTATGTTGTTTTTTTTTGTTGGACGTAGTGATAGCGCGCTATCATCTAGTGGCCCCACGACACTCCACCAGCTCCACCCCGGAACCGCGTCAGCATTTCATCAGGAAGGGGGTTTGTTTTCGTAAGATTGCTACATCCTCCTTAAGCAAGGAGGTTCGGAACTACTGAAGTTTCTCTCCTTTAATATTTTTTTATGTGTCTTTTACACAAAGTCCATGCATGTTCAGATTTTAACATTTCGTTCAACAGATTCTCTTGAGTTACTGTAACACCTAGCATATCATTTAAAGCTCGTCTCTCCTCCAACCACTTTTCACATTCGAAAAGTATGTGCTCTGCATCTTCTTCTAGCGTTGCGCATTAATCACAGCTGCTTATTTCTTTTAGTTTGAATCTATGCAGGTATTTGTTAAAACTACCATGGTTTTCCATAGCCTGAGTCAGAAAATATCCCATGTTTCCATGTTGTCTTTCCAGCCAGACTTTTATATTGGGGATGAGGCTATATGTCCAGCTCCCGTTCATGTATTGATTCCAACGTTCTAGCCATTTAGTCACTACATTGTTCCTGGCATTAATTTTTATTTTTGAAATTTTTTTCTTTCGCTCTTGTGAATTAGTGTTCGCCCAACTTATAAGTTTTGTTTGGGTATATATTTCTTCTCTTTCCCGTATTAATAAGTCTATTGGTGGCAGACCTGCAAGCACTAATGCCGCACTTGTAGATACTGTACGGTACGCTGATATATTACGGAGGGCACTAACTCTCTGTGCTTTCTGTAGTTCCGTAATATTATTCTTCACATTCAGTGCCTTGACAAAGATTGGAGCAGCATAAAGAAGCTGGGAGTGTACTACGCTGTTTATTAATTTTCTCATCTGCGGCCTTGGGCCACCACAGTTTGGCATTATTCTGGCCAATGATGCTGCCGTTCGCAAAGCTTTGTCACGAATGTTTCACTACGTGCTGTCCAAAGCTAAATTTGTCATCTAATTGCACACCCAAATAGCATAAGCTTCGTTTAAAGGGTATCTCTCTATCTTGTAGACGTATTCTGCAAGTAGACTGCATGTAGACTGCAAGTTTCAAACCGTTTCTTCGCAGCCATCTGTTTTAACGACATAAGCTACCACGATAAGGTTTACTACCAGAGCAATATCATCAGCGTAACCTATTAGTTTTGCACCTTCTTGTAATTCCAAATTCAGTAGACCATCGTACAGTACATTCCACAGGAATGGCCCTAATACTGAGCCCTGCGGTACACCTGCTGTTATTCGGTACTCTTTTGAGCATTTTCCGTCTCATAGATTAAAATTCTGTTATCCAGATAGTCCGATACTATGTTAAAGAGATAATTGTCTAAACGTCGGTTTCTGAAAGCTTGTAGTACTACTTTCGATTTTACTGTGTTAAAAACATTTTTAACACCTAGTGTTATTATTGAGCAGTATTCTCCTGTTGTTTTGGCCTGTATAGCTTTAACTGTAACTGCCCTAATCGCATCAACTGTACTCTTCCCTTTGCGGAAGCCATGTTGCATAGGGGATAGTCCGCCAAGGTCATCTATGCGCTCTTCCAAACGTTTTAGCATTACGTACCCTAATAGTTTTCCTAGTGAGTCCAACATACAGAGTGGTCTATAGGAACTAGGCTCATTTAATGGTTTATTTCCCTTTCGTAACAAAACTAACTTTTGTATTTTCCATTTATCTGGAAAGATTCCATTTATTAGACATGAATTGAAGACTTCAAGTAAAAGTTCTGGCCATATCTCACATACCATTTTTATGACCTCATTTGGTATACCATCTGGTCCTGGGCTCTTACCTATTTTTAGTTTACTACATGCATGTGTAATGTCATCTACGTTCAGAGGGATGACACCTTCGACTTGATAATTTGGTTCTCTTCTTAGCCCATCTTCATCGAATGGAAATAGTGGTTCTACTATTGTTGTTGCCCACACTGGTTCTTAAATGACAGGTATAGGTTTAATTCCACCAAGCTTCTTCATCACAATTTTGTACGGTTTGCCCCATGGGTCGGAATCTAATTCGTTACATAGCTCTGTCCAGCATCTTTTCTTACTCTCTTTTATGGCTGTTCTTAACGTTTTACGTGCCGTTTTATACTCAACCGTTAAGAGCTGGTTATCATGGTTTCGTGTTGACGCTCGACGTGCTCCAAGGCATTTCGCCCATAACTCACGTATTTCAGCATTCCACCAGTATACTGGGCGCTTGTTATTGTATTTTTGAGCTCTTGGCATTGCGACATTACACGATTTTGTGAGTATCTTCGTCAGCGAATCTGCGGCATTTTCTACATTTATATTTTCGGATTGGTTATCCATATTTCTATCTTTAGCCCGAGTAATGTAATCGGATAATTTTTTGTCATCAAGTTTTCTAACGTTCCATCTTGGGAAATTTACATCTTTTACACTCATATTTGGACGTTCATCTATATAAAATGAGATATACTGGTGGTCACTTAAGGTAAGATGTTCCAGCACTATCCAATTCATGTTTTCATTGTAGAGGTTTGTCGTTCCAAAGGTGATGTCGATAATACTATCACCTGTACCTCACCGAAAGGCAAGTTTGTCTCCGATACACACACACTGTAGTACCCTTTTTATCCAGTTTATTAGAGTTCCATTCTGTAGATTTACTATTGAAGTCTCCTTCAATGATAATTTTATATTTTGAGGACCTGATAGAAACATCAAGTACGTTAAGGGCTTCTGCAAACAAATTATTTATTTATTTATTTATTTATTTATTTATTTATTTATTCATCAATGGAACAGGTTCCTTACTGACTACAAAATATTTGGCTAAGCCACTTAAAATATTTAAACTACAAAATTTTTGGGAAAACCACTTTTATAAAATTAAGATTAACAATTTTTGATAATAATTTAAGATTAGAAAATAATATTCTATGTATAATATATTATAATACAGTATATTCATCTATAGAAACTATCTATTAGGACTCTTAACGCCTGCTTCGTCATGGCAAAATCAATAGCAATATTGTTAGAGAGCGTATTATATTCTATGAGAGTCCTATTCAAAGGAGCATTAATCGCATAGTTTGTTCTGAGCATTTTAATAAAAAAAAGATCATAATTTCTGAGACTTCTTGTTGGAATACTAAAAGTTATCATTTCCAATAATCGAGGGCTTCTTCTACTTTGTAGCGATTTCAAACCAATATATAAGCACCGAGCACTATATGAGGAGGCTGGATCAAAATTTAAGGACTTAAGAGCGTATCGTGTAAATGATTTTTGAATACGTTCAATACGATTAATATGAGAGCTATAGTAAGGGCTCCAAATAAACGATGCATATTCAAGCTTAGATCTCACAAAAGCAGAAAAGAGTGCTTTATGCGTATATGGATCAATAAAAGCTGAACTATTGCGACGAACAAAAGCATACATCGCATATGCTTTAGGTATAATAAAATTGATATGGCTAACAAAAGAAAACTTAATATCGAAAATCACACCCAAATCAGATATTTAATCGACAGATTTTAAAATGTGGCTATCAATAGAATATGAGGTGATAATGGGATTTTCAGTTTTTGAAAACGAGATATGAAAACACTTTTTATATTTAATGAAAGGCGGTTTTTAGAACACCATGCAGATAAATTTGACAATTGTTGTTGTAGATCATGTGTATCAGATATATTTTCAATAGTAGAATACAATTTTAGATCATCCGCATATAGTAGGTAGCTGGCATTTGAAAAACAGCTACCAATATCATTGATGAATAAAATGAAAAGTAAAGGTCCAAGAATGCTGCCTTGTGGAACACCAGAAGAGGCAACAAAAGGGGCAGATCTAACATTGTCAATTACAACATAGCTAACTCTTCCAATTAAATAAAACCTTAACCATTTCAAAAAAATGGAGTGAAAACCCATGTTTGATAGTTTTGAAACCAAAAATTTATGAGATACCTTATCAAAGGCCTTAGAAAAATCAGTATAAATAGCATCCACCTGATATCCCCTGCTGAAAGCAGAGATGCAATCTTCAGTGAATACTGCAAGGTTCGATACTGTTGAGCGTCCCGATGCAAGACCATGTTGGTTAGGAGAAATTAACCTCTTAACTTGAAAATACATTTTGTTTTTTATTATACTCTCAAAGAGTTTCGAAATAGCAGAAAGTTTTGAAATTGGTCTATAATTAGATACATTATTTTTATTACCATTTTTAAATATTGGTGTTACTAAATCCATTTTCCAATCAGAAATAAATAAACCTGAAGAAAGCGATTTATTGAAAATTGTCATAATAGGGTCAACCAATGACAAACATCTTTTTAACAATATAGAAGACATTCCGTCAATATCAGTTTGCATTGATGGCTTCAGATCAGAAATCTGCAATAAGTCTAAGCTAAGAAAACTATCAACGAGATAAATTTCAATTGAACTGTTCACATTAGATGGCGTAAGGATATTATGATCAAAAGCATACGACCAGATTAATTTATTCAAATTAAAATCACCAAGCATACAAAGGTGATTATCAAGAAGCTTATCAGCAGATAAATTCAAAATATTATCTACATGTGCCTTATAAATATTTTCACCACTGTTAGGTGGTATATAAGAAGCGCAGATAAATAATAGTCCAGACGAACCCTGCACTTTCACACAGAGCTGATCCAGAAGAGAATCAGCATTTTCCAAAACTAAGATAGATGCACAATATTTGCGACTAACAGCTATAAGTACACCACCTCCTCTTGAGCAGCATCACGATCTTTACGAAATATATTGTAGAGTGTAGGATTGAAAAACTCTTCATCAAAAAAGTCTGAGTTGAGCCAGGTTTCAACTAGAACAATAATGGCATGATCCATCTGAGAGCTTTTGGATAGTATAAATTGAAATTTTGTTCTCATTCCAGACATATTCTGATAATAAATAGCTATAGTTTTATCTTTACGAGCTAAGTTTGAATCACTTAAGTCTGGCTCTCTGTATTCCCTTTTTTCGGAAAAAAACAAAAAGCACGTAGGTTGATTCCAACAGGCCAAACAGAAGCATCTAATAATTTCTCATAGAAAGGTGAAGAAATTAAAGTCTATGTTTGGTGAAAAGTAGCAAGTTATACCCTAATATTGCCCACTGTGACATATACGAAGCCAGCGTTGTTTTCATCAACTTCGCTTATTATTAATCTTCTGTTTCTTACCATAATGGCTGCGCAATGGTTTTTGTCTTCGTACCAAACTTGAGATGGTGGGTTTCTGTATGGTTCGCTTATTAGAAGTATGTCTGCATTAATCTGTATCATCAGGTCTTGCGCTTCTCTACCCCGTCCTAGATTGATTTGTAGAAATTTCGTGATCATTTTCTTGTTTTAACCCACGAACCCGAATTTCCATCACATAAACTTTTCTTATGGTCTGACTTATCAATTATGTTAGCCTGGCTTGAGAAATCCCACTTGGAAAACTTATGTAGCCAATCGAGTGTCAGAGATTTTAAATAATGTCAAAAATGCCACATGGAGGCATGTCTCCTCAGGAGAAAACCCAGCAGATCTCGGAACACGAGGCTGTTCTCCACCTCAACTCATTGACAAATCCCTTTGGTGGCATGGCCCTGTTTAGTTACTGCAAGAATCCAACAAATGGCCTAGTAACAAACCATCTGCCCTGGTGGTTCCTGAAACTAAAAAAGTGGAAGTTCTCCATACCTTCATTTCTGATGATGATCTACTCAATAGATTTTCCTCATATCCTAGAGCTGTGCGCGTAACCGCATATATTTTCCCGATTCCTTCATCGTTGTTCACCCACATACCGAGTGAACCGCATAAAAAACTCGGAGTAAATTTCGTTAAAATCAGAATGATTGTACAATCGCAATTAATATACTACCCTGAAGAGTGTAAAAATCTCAACTCCTCTTTACCCATCTCCAATAAAAGTTCTCTCTTAACACTTAATCCATATCTGGACCCAAATTCAGTACTTAGAGTGAATGGTGGTTTGGCCAATGCCGCCCTCAGTTTTACCGAAAGACACCCCATTATTTTACCAGAAAAATCTCGCCTCTGTAGTCTTATTCTCGATTTTACTCATAAAACGCTTCTCCATGCAGAACAGCAACTCATGCTGAGAGCGGTTCGCCAAAGAGTCTCTTTGAGCTAAAGAGTTCAATGCTTCGTAAAGCTCCTTATCTCAAAGGATACGTAAGTGTTTTTGTTTGCTTCTCAACCAAAGCTATTCACTTAGAAACTGTCTCCGATCTCTCTTCAGAAGCCTTTTTTGCTGCCTTCGCACGCTTCGTTGGTCGACGTGGTCTCCTAACAAGTTGACAACGGCCGTAATTTCGTTGGCGCCGATCGAACCTTGCGAAAAGAGTATGACCAATTCTTGAAAAAATCCGCTGAAGAGGTGTCTAAAAAGTTCAGAGCCCACGGTTTTGAATGGTCTTTTATACCCCCAACTGCTCCTCATATGGCTGGACTCTGGGAGGCAGCAGTAAAAAGTTTTAAAATCCACTTCAAAAAAGTAGCACAGCTACAAAAGTTTACATTTGAGGAGTTCGCCACTCTCTTCATCAGAATTGAAGCAGTTCTGAATTCTCGACCCCTATCTCCACTAAGCGAAGACCCTGCTGAACTCTTACCATTAACGCCCGGCCACTTTCTCCGAGGTGCGCCATTGGTAGCTCTACCCGAGCCCCCTAAGGAAAATCTTTCGCTAATTAATCGATGGGAAAAAGTTTAAATCCTCCATCATCAGTTTAGCCGTCGATGGAAAGAAGAATACCTTTGTGAGTTGCATAAAAGGCATAAATGGAAATACCCCAAACGCGACCTCAGCATTGACGATTTTGTCGTTATTAAAGACGAACTACTTCCGCCAACGGAATGGCGCCTAGATTGCATTATTAAAACGTATCGCGGCACCGACGCTCGAATGTGAGTATCGGATATAAAAACTCAGAACGGGATCATAACTCGCCCAATAGTTAAATTATGTATTCTTCTCTCAGATGTGTTATGATTTAATCCACTTTCTCAGTATCTCATTACCACCCTAACAAAACCATCTCATCTTCAATAGTCAATCAAGAATGTTCTCATATAATATCATATACACCTCACTACATATTCTGATCTGGTTTTGACTTGTCTAATAATCTCATTTTTCAATTACTAATGAAATTTTTCTTCTTCCAGTTTCCAGAAGTGCCAACTTTGTCGCGAGTCCTACTCACTCAGAAGGTGTCGCCGATTCCTCTCCATGACCGTACCTCAGCGGCGACACTCGGGCTGAAAACACGATTATTGTTTCAACTGTCTGGTGCGGTCTCATAAGGTTTTCGAGTGCACTTCTGCCAGCGCGTGCCATTTGTTCGGGCTGCAGCATCATACCATGCTGCATCCCGTGCAGCATCCAAGGATCGTATATGATCTGCCGAAACCAGCAATGCGCGGCAACAGCAAAGGTTCGACAGCGAGGCGGGCACCGCCATCCAAACCGGCACGATCATCGCGAGACTAAAGGGTGCCAAAGCGCCAATCTAAATCGGCGGGACTGCTTGGCAACGGCCATCAAGGCACTGGAGAGGCTGCAGGCCCTGCTGTAAATTTTGCAACAGTGCAAGGCGCGCGCGATGTTCGCGTCACGACTATCTTTTTTTCATATACGAAAAACTAACTAACGAAATGTGCACTGAATTGCAGTTCTCTGCTTACCACCTTGCTGCCTCGCCGTTTTTACACCAACTACGTTTTACACTATCTACAGCGATGGCTCCACACGAGCTTCAACAACTATCTAATTTCCGCCCTTTTCTTTTTCCTTTTCCTTTTTTGGTACAACCTACGAGCAGCAAGGTCGTAAGCATAGAACTGCAATCCAGTTAAATCAAATTAAATTTCTAAGTTTTCTTACATTTTTTCTCGAATTGCAATTCTCGCATTTTTTCTTTATTATTAAATTTCAAAATTTCCAATATTCATCAAGACCTTAAAAGGGGCATATAATTTTGTAATATAACTATTGTAAACAATTGAAGCTAAACCACCAAATAAAAGGATTGTCGAATTCACCATGTCGTTCACATATTGGGTTTAATTCATCGACTCGACATCAAGCAAGACATAACGCATAATTTGACGCATCCGTCGTCAAAATAAATTTTTTACTGAAGTCGGAAAGTCTTAGTATTGGCTCTGAGGTTATAAGTGTTTTAAATCTTCGAAATTTTCTATATAATCCGTGTCGTCTAAATTTATTTTTCTGTCTTTTTTTAAGTAATTTGTCATAGGTTTGAATTGTCGTTGATAAACTTCCTATAAAACCCTGTAATACCCAAGAATGCTTTAATTTGTTTGGTTGTTTTTGGAAGTCTGTATTTCAATATGGTCTCTATCTTATTTGGTGTTGATTTGATCCCTTTTGTGGTGACAATGTGTCCTAAAAATTCAGTTTCTCTTTTTAGAAACTCGCTTTTGTCTAATTGGACCTTAAGATTGCATTCTTTCAGTTTTTGTAATATTTTTCGTATTCATGTTCATCCAGACTGGTTAAAAATATTATTGTATCATCTAAATATACCAAGCAAGTTGTACCTAAAAACTCTGATAAGACTGAAGTCATTAGCCTTTGAAAGGTAGCCGGGGCATTTTTCAACCCAAACGGCATGCGTGTGAATTCGTAATGCCCGAATTCTGTCGAGAACGCAGTTTTTTGTATATCATCGTTTTCTGTTTCTACTTGATGAAATCCTTTCGCTAGGTCTAGGGTTGTAAAATACATTGTTCTCCCTAATTTATCAAAAATATCCTTCATATAAGTAATTGGATATTTGTCATTATTTGTAACTTGGTTTAACCTTCTATAATATACTACCATTCTCCATTTTTGTTTACCGGAAGCGTCAAGCTTCTTTGGTACTATCCATATTGGTGACGAATATGGCGAATTACTTGATCGAATAATGCCCTGGTTAAGAATCTCGGTAATTTGCCTCTTGACTTCGTATTTGTGTATTTGTGGGTACCTATCGCTTTAAGCATATATTGGAGTTTCAGTGGTTGTTTTAATCGAATTTTTAATAACATGCGTGAATGTTTAGTCTGTTCCTTTCTGAAAAAAAATTTGAAATTTCTTTGACTACTTCCAATGTTTTTAATTTTTCTTCATTATTCAAATGATCTGTTCTTATTTGGTTTTGAATACTAATTTCATCGTGGAAATTTATTTCTTCTTAAAAAAAAATTCACAAATTCTTCATATTGTTCTTCTGACTTATCAAAATAGAATTTTATCTCAGCATTGTCGGTTTCTAACATTTTTGTCTTGTAATTTCAAATAACGCTTAACGGCTTCAGAATATTATTACCAATTAAGCCATCATATTCAGAATAAAATTGGTATTCCAAGAACTCAGCATTATCATTTAACTGGTTAAATTCTTTAAAAAGTGATATCTTTACTTTTTTAAAATATTAATTTTATTGTCAATAGTTTTTAACTGAATTGGTTTTTCCAATGTTATTTGCCATTTAGGATTGCAAAATTCTGGGCTCACTATGCTCGATGTTGCACCAGTATCTATTTAAAACCTTAACTTTCGTATGGGTGTATTGATTATTATATAGGGTATGATTGAGGTTCCAAGGCTTTTAATTGAAAATTTTCCTCAACATTATAAACTCTCCTATTAATTGTCGAAGGGTCAACGTTCATTGGTTCTATTGTACCTCTACGTCTAAAGCCCTGAAGAGGGCTGCATGGTTTTATGGAAAGGCAAATTGGACTGCGTTAAATAATTTTTATCGCAAATTCAATTGGAAATTATGTTTTGCTGATAGAAATGTGAATTCCGCGGCTGTCATGGTACAAGAAATTATTTTATTGGGTATGCAGTCTTTCATTCCCAATAAGGTGGGAAGCATTAAACCAAAAGATTACTCATGGTTTAATGAGACTTGCATGATTGCAGTCAGGTCCAAAGAGGAAGCCTTTGAGAATTGGCGTTCTAATAAGAATACTTATACAAAAAGTCTTCCCATTGAAGCAAGGAATTGCTGTAATGCAATTTTAAAACGCGAAAAGTTTCTGCATGAAGCTCGCATTGGAGAACAGGTTCTTCTCTGCCCCAAAGGGAGTAAACTTTTTTGGTCATTTGTTAAAAGAGTGAAGAATCAGACATCATCATCGATTCCAACTATTTTAAAAGATGACCAAATCTTCACAGACTCGGCTGATAAATCGAAACTATTGGCTAGATTGTTTGCACAAAATTCCACTCTCTTGGATAGCAATCAGCCACTGCCCTTTATTGGGGGTGGATCTTCTGCAATGCAGGAGATCTACTTTCGAACAAGAGCAGAGAAAGTTATGGAGAGCGTAATAAACTTCAACGTTATGAACTATCTGGAGCACAACCAACTGCTCAGTGACCTGATGGCGTTCTTAACCGAAAAATAGAATCAATGCGTTCATTTTTTCGGCGTAAGCAGGGTTGTTGCTCTAGATATTTGAAAAGCGTTTGACCGAGTGTGTCATAAAGCGCTCGTGTCGAAACTAGTTGCATATGGTTTTGGTGGGAGCTTTGCTCGATGGATCACGTGTTTCCTCAAGGACAGATCGATTCGTGTCGTAGTTGACGGTATTTCGTCTGAGGAGCACGCCATCAACGCAGGAGTACCGTAGGGTTCAGTTCTTTAGCCAACCTTGTTCCTGGTTCTTATCAACGACATTCTGTCATTGACGCAGAACCCAATACATTCGTTTGCGGACGACAGCAGCATTTGTCATTCATATTATTCAAAAAACGCCCAAGCTATATGGAGATTGAGTGAAAAAGGCAAAATATGAATGACACACAAAATCTCCGAGTGGGGTCTTGCTAATAAAGCAGAGTTCAATACAAGTAAGACCCAGTGCTGTCTGCTAACTTGATTGTTTGAGTGCGAAGCGTTTCGGTACTTTGTACTTAAAAACTTCATTACTCTAATTTTTGTAAGTTAAGCCTACAAAACTATGTCAAAAGACAGAAAAAATGGAACAAATGTAAATAAAATAACAATTTACATAGTACCAAAGCGCTAAGCAGGGGGCTAGAGACGGGGCAAAAACATATTAAATTGGCCACTAAGTTTCGGTCATGTCCGTATGTTTTGATTTTAATATTACTTAAAAATTGAAGAAATAAATTATCTTCAAATTTAAGTATTACAATAAATTATTAAAAACTGTCCAACTACTTATAATTCCTATTATAATTTTAAGAAAACATTTTTTCTTAAAATATCTACCTAAATATGACCATGCTATACAATGGCACGTCTTTAGTCTGACAAAACATTATACAAAACATGCTATAAAATGTCATGTCCCCAATCCGACATAACACTATACACCATTAATCATAATATAAAATGAAAAACTAACTAAACTGGAAAAATAATAATATAAAAACCTGAAAAAATTATTATATAAAAAGATAAACATCCCATCTAAAATAAGTGAAAACAACAAACCTAAAAACCTAAAACTCTTGCCGTGTAGGCATAAAGGCTACCTTTAAACGTTTTTCGACCACAGCCACGTGGTCTCATCAGAAGGCTTTTAAAAAATCTAAAAAAATCTAACCGACCTCTAAAATCTGAATGCTATGCATTCGAAGTAAGCTAATCTACTGACAAAATAAATTACATACGACACATGTATGCAGCACATTCAAACATACACATGTAGAGCATATCATGCAATACATATGCAGCACATTCATGCAACACATTCAAGAAAAAACCTATGGAAAAAATAAAAATCCTAACAAAAATTAGTAAAAACCTAATAAAAAACCTGTCAAAAATAAATAAAAACCTAATAAAATAATAAAGTTAGTAAAAACCTGAAAACTTATATATAAAATGCATTGCTCCAACAAATCCCACCGAAAACGCTCCAAAAAACGGAACCGTTCATAGTGGAACCCGCAAGAACAATACGCCTAATAAAGGTGGATAATCTGTGTGCGAAAGGCTTATCTGTTTGTTGAATTTTTAACTTTTTTATTGGTCTGATCGTCGGGGGCGATTGTTCTGGGGAATGGACAGGCAGCACTAAGTTCTGTGTTGGTTCTTCATTTCCTGTGGTGGGACGGCGGTGGGGTCTTTATCGGTCGTGATCGGGATTGGTAGATGCTCTATTGACGTTCGGGCCTCGAGCTTTCGACATTCTGCAATGGCGGAATTAGATTTTTAAAGTATATTAAGTAAGTTAGATTAAGATTATAATGAAAAACATTGTTAGTTACTAACAAAAAAGTAGCTTAGTAGGGGAATGGACTGTTTTCCCTAAGTTCTGGGTTGATACTTCACGCCCCAAGGCACTAACATATCCGTAGTAGACTCACGTTACCGTGGGCCACTACATATCCTCCTCTGGTCCACTAATCACCGCATGCTTGTGAGTGACTATGGATGAAAAAATTAAATGATTATTTGTCTACAGAGGCAAATTAATCATACAGGGAAAGTGGGGGTTTACCCATTTTTAATTGTTCTTGTAGGTTTTCTGGGGGACTTAGAAGGCGGCTAAGGAGAATCAGTGCGATGCTCCTTAGCACTAAAAATTATTGCCTTTCGCACACAGACTAAAAATTATTGCCTTTCGCACACAGATTATCCACCTTTATTAGGCGTATTGTTCTAGCGGGTTCCACTATGAACGGTTCCGTTTTTTGGAGCGTTTTCGGTGGGATTTGTTGGAGCAATGCATTTTATATATAAGTTTTCAGGTTTTTACTAACTTTATTATTTTATTAGGTTTTTATTTATTTTTGACAGGTTTTTTATTAGGTTTTTACTAATTTTTGTTAGGATTTTTATTTTTTCCATAGGTTTTTTCTTGAATGTGTTGCATGAATGTGCTGCATATGTATTGCATGATATGCTCTACATGTGTATGTTTGAATGTGCTGCATACATGTGTCGTATGTAATTTATTTTGTCAGTAGATTAGCTTACTTCGAATGCATAGCATTCAGATTTTAGAGGTCGGTTAGATTTTTTTAGATTTTTTAAAAGCCTTCTGATGAGACCACGTGGCTGTGGTCGAAAAACGTTTAAAGGTAGCCTTTATGCCTACACGGCAAGAGTTTTAGGTTTTTAGGTTTGTTGTTTTCACTTATTTTAGATGGGATGTTTATCTTTTTATATAATAATTTTTTCAGGTTTTTATATTATTATTTTTCCAGCTTAGTTAGTTTTTCATTTTATATTATGATTAATGGTGTATAGTGTTATGTCGGATTGGGGACATGACATTTTATAGCATGTTTTGTATAATGTTTTGTCAGACTAAAGACGTGGTCATATTTAGGTAGATATTTTAAGAAAAAATGTTTTCTTAGAATTATAATAGGAATTATAAGTAGTTGGACAGTTTTTAATAATTTATTGTAATACTTAAATTTGAAGATAATTTATTTCTTCAATTTTTAAGTAATATTAAAATCAAAACATACGGACATGACCGAAACTTAGTGGCCAATTTAATATGTTTTTGCCCCGTCTCTAGCCCCCTGCTTAGCGCTTTGGTACTATGTAAATTGTTTTTTTATTTACATTTGTTCCATTTTTTCTGTTTTTTGACATTTTTTCTGTCTTTTTACATAGTTTTGTAGGCTTAACTTACAAAAATTAGAGTAATGAAGTTTTTAAGTACAAAGTACCGAAACGCTTCGCACTCAAGCAATCACGCATTGAAATTATTCCAACATGCGTATTGAAACTTGAAATAAGCAAATCCGTTTAGCAAGCGCTGATTATTTATCTCATTTTTCTGATGACATGATGTATGTATGTATGTTTTTTTTTGTTATGCGTAGTGATAGCACGCTATCATCTAGTGGCCCCACGACACTCCACCAGCTCCACCCCGGAACCGCGTCAGCATTTCATCAGGACGGGGGTTTGTTTTAGTAAGATTCCTACATACTCCTTAAGCAAGGACGTTCGGAACAACTGAAGTTTCTCTCCTTTAATATTTTATTTATGTGTCTTTCACACAAAGTCCATGCATGTTCAGATTTTAACATTTCGTTCAACAGATTCTCTTGAGTTACTGTAACACCTAGCATATCATTTAAAGCTCGTCTCTCCTCCAACCACTTTTCACATTCGAAAAGTATGTGCTTTGCATCTTCTTCTAGCGCTGCGCATTAATCACAGCTGCTTATTTCTTTTAGTTTAAATCTATGCAGGTATTTGTTAAAACTACCATGGTTTGTCATAGCCTGAGTCAGAAAATATCCCATGTTTTCATGCTGTCTTTCCAGCCAGACTTTTATATTGGGGATAAGGCTATATGTCCAGCTCCCGTTCATGTTTTGATTCCAAAGTTCTTGCCATTTAGTCACTACATTGTTCCTGGCATTAATTTTTATTTCTGAAATTTTTTCTTTCGCTCTTGTGTATTAGTGTTCGCCCAACTTATAAGTTCAGTTTGGGTATATATTTCTTCTCTTTCCAGTATTAATAAGTCTATTGGTGGCAAACCTGCAGCACTAATGCCGCACTTGTGGATACTGTACGGTACGCTGATATAATAGTCAGAGCACTAACTCTCTGTGCTTTCTGTAGTTTCCTAATATTATTCTTCAGATTCAGTGCCCTGACAAAGGTTGGAGCAGCAGTAAGAAGCTGGGAGTGTACTACGCTGTTTATTAATTTTATCATCTGCGGCCTTGGGCCACCACAGTTTGGCATTATTCTGGCCAATGATGCTGCCATTCGCAAAGATTTGTGAATGAAGGATTACTGCAGATTGAGAAAAAGACTCACAAAGAAAGTGAAAAACTGAAATTTTGTTTAACTTGCAAAAATTACGATTTGCTACCAAAACATCTTACAGCCATAACAAGTAGAACGACGAATATGTTTTCGTCACAACATATACAAAACAAACTAGAAAAAACAGTTGACACCTTTCTCAGCAAAAGTACTTGGACTAGAGATCACACAAGCTCACATGAACATCAAAAGTTTACAAAATTATATTTTCCACTCAGAAAAGACGATGGAGAGGACACTTAATCAGACGGAGTACAAAACATTCGTACTCAAACAAACACACATGTACAAACACATTGTACAACAAACACATAAAGTTCACAACAACAAATTAGGGATACTAAAACGAAAGCAAACAAAATTGCTGGGCTTATCATACAACAGAGATTGGTTTGTAAATTTAACAGAAATAACCTTCCCAGAAGAGAGTGAATGGCTGCTGGGTAAAAGTTCACACTCACAAGGAAGGAAAGTTCACAAGGAAGAATTTTTCACCAATACATCTCATAGCGGATATGGAGCAATGGATACAGAACATAGGAGACAATAGAGAAAAAGAGGTTGCCAGATCGAAGTTTTCAAATTACATATAAAAATCGCATAAAAAATACACCGAAGGAAAAATACATACTGATGACATACGAAACAACAAGAAAATTCATCAACACAGAAACGACGTAATCATCACGCAAGCGGACAAAGGCAACAAAACAGTTGTTATGTACAAAATAGACTACAAAAACAAAATGAACAGTATGCTCGAAGATAAAAAAACATATAAAATAATACGGGATGATCACACACAAAAACTTAAAAAAAAAAATAACAACTTCATCAACGAACTCTTCAAAAACAACTACATAAACAGAACACAAAAACTACAATTAACATGCCATGGTTCCACAGCTCCACGATTATATGGACTCCCAAAAACACACAAAAACAATTTACCGCTAAGACTGATTTCATCGTCAATCAATGTCCCATGCTATAAGTTGGCAAAACACGTGGGACAAATACTATCAAACTTAATATCAAGAGACCATAACATAAAAAACTCATATGAATTCAAAAACAAACTCGACGAAGTAAACATGGAAGAGGACGACATCTAAGAGGAACATACCCATCCATCTTGGTATAAAAAACATAATGACGAAATGGGACATCTTAGCCAAACACACCAAAATACCCAAAGGACGATTTTTGGAGATCCTACAGTTCTGCTTACGAGACAACAGCTACTTCAAATACAAGGACAGAAACTACAGCCAAACGTTTGGAATGCCTATGGGAAACCCCCTTTCCCCTACAAAAGCAGACATTGTACTGGACTGCCTACTCGACACGACAATCGAAGACCTAAAACAAGACAACATACACATTAAGGGCCTATGCAAGTACGTTGATGACATTTTCGCCATAATCAAACCACAGCACACCGAAACAATACTGAAAACACTAAACAATCATCACAAAAACTTACAATTCACAGTAGAAATAGAACGAAACAATAGCCTTGCAAACTTAGACGTGAAAACCTTTAGACATTCCAACAAAATCAGTACAGAGTGGTACACAAAACCGACAGCATCAGGACGGATAATCAACTTTCATTCCACACAATCTATGAGACAGAATATATATACAGCTAACAAGCCTCATCAAAAGTGTTCTCACAATCAGCGACAAGGAATACCAAGACAACAACATACGAAAAGTGCAAACAATACTAAAGAAAAACAGTTTTCCAGGAAGAATCATTCGGAACTTAATTAATGACCACCACACAAAATCCCGGCGAAATCCCATATCGGCCGCAGATCAACAATCTGGCAACACCAAACATTTCCACAGCATCGCATATATACCAACACTAACAGACAACGAACAGCTAAAAACAATTACACAAGATGAGAATATCACATTCGCTCAAAAGTCGAATACCACCCTCACAAAAATATTAAGCAACACAAAAACACCTATAGACAAACAAGAACACATAAACGTCGTCTACGAGATTCAATGCAACGGTAGCACAGATGAACAATGCAAACCCGTATACATAGGCACTACGAAGAGATCACTCAAAACAAGAGTGATGGAACATCAAGCAGACATCACACACAAACGAATGTCGACACATGCTGGACAGAGGATACACAGCTTACTTAAACGGAGTTAAAATACTAGACATCGAACAGAGAGCAAGAAAAAGGTTCACTCTCGAGAGCCTACGCATACAACAGAAGATAACAACGACGATGAACTCACGGGAAGACAAAGACAATATAAGCGCGAGCTACGCTCCCATCCTAAACTAATAGACAGTGTTGATAAGTGGTGCAACAGTTTCACAAAATAGTTAAAATTAAATAAATTATTTAATAATTCTATAATGTTTAATGTTTCAATGTTAAATTAAGTCACGCGTTCACCATGTAAGTTATCATGTCATTTGTTGTTCAGCATTTATTTATTGTTCCCATTTTTTGTCACTATTTTTAAATTTAAAATGTTTGTTGCCTAAGTTTTATAAAAATTTTTTATATTGTTGTTGTTTTCGTTTTTAATAAAAAGATCCCCTGAGGAAGTTGACAAATACTCAACGAAACGTCGGGAAAAATGATGGATTAAATTTTTAATTTAAGTGCATAGAAAATAATTGATCAGTAAGCCTACTCAACATATTGAAAGTAACATAAACTTTGTCACGAATATTTACTACGTGCTATCCAAAGCTAAGTTTGTCATTCAATTGCACACCCAAATAGCATAAGCTTCGTTTAAAGGGTATCTCTCTATCTTGTAGACGTATTTGCGGTATTTTGAAGACCCTACGATCTGTCACTAGAATTGCTTCCATTTTTGGAACTGCAAGTTTCAAATCGTTTCTTCGCAGCCATCTGTTACAACGACATAAGCTTTCGTTTACGACTATCTCGATTAATTCGGCAGTTCGCTGGTTTACTACCAGAGCAGTATCATCAGCGTAACCTATTAGTTTTGCACCTTCTTGTAATTCCAAATTCCAAATTCCAGATAGTCCAATACTATGTTAAAGAGATAGTTGTCTAAACGTTTTTATTTTACTACATGCATGTGTAATGTCATCTACGTTCAGAGGGATGAAACCTTCGACATGATAATTTGGTTCTCTTCTTAGCCCATCTTCATCGAAAGGAAATAGTGTTTCTACTATTGTTGTTGCCCACACTGGTTCTTTAATGCCGGGTATAGGTTTAATTGCACAAAGCTTTTTCATCACAATTTTGTACGGTGTGCCCCATGGATCGGAATCTATTTCGTTACATAGCTCTGTCCAGCATCTTTTCTTACTCTCTTTTATGGCTGTTCTTAAGGTTTTACGTGCCGTTTTATACTCAACCGTTAAGATCTGGTTACCATGGTTTCGTGTTGACGCTCGACGTGCTGCGAGACATTTCGCCCTCAACTCACGTATTTTAGCATTCCACCAGTATACTGGGCGCTTGTTATTGTATTTTTAAGCTCTTGGCATTGCGAAATTACACGCTTTTGTGAGTATCTGCGTCAGCGACTCTGCGGCATTTTCTACATTTATATTTTCGGATTGGTTATCTATATTTCTCTTTTTAGCTCGAGTAATATAATCGGACAATTTTTTGTCATCAAGTTTTCTGGCCTTCCATCTTGAGTAATCTACATCTTCTACACTCATATTTGGACTTTCATCTATATTAAATGAGATATACTGGTGGTCACTTAAGGTGAGATCTTTCAGCACTATCCAATTCAGGTTTTCATTGTAGAGCTTTGTCGTTCCAAAGGTGATGTCGATAATACTACCACCTGTACCTCTCCGAAAGGTAAGTTTGTCTCCGATATTAAATATCGTAAGACCAAGACTAGCAATCATTTCACACACTGTAGTACCCTTTTTATCCAGTTTCTTAGAGTTCCATTCTGAAGATTTACTATTGAAGTCTCCTGCAATGATCATTTTATATTTTGAGGACCTGATAGAAACATCAAGTACGTTAAGGGCTTCTGCAAACAAATTAAAGTCTATATTTGGTGAAAACTAGCAACTATATACCCTAATTTTGCCCACTGTAACATATACGAAGCCAGCGTTGTTTTCATCAACTTCGCTTATTATTAATCTTCTGTGTCTTACCATGATGGCTGCGCAATGGTTTTTGTCTTCGTACCAAACTTGAGATGGTGGGTTTCTGTACGGTTAGCTTATTAAAAGTATGTCTGCATTAATCTCTGTTGCCTTCTGTATCATCAGGTCTTATGCTTCTCTACCCCGTCCTAGATTGATCTGCAGAAATTTCGTGATAATTTTCTTGTTTTATTTCGCATGTTGATTGCACACGCTGTACTACCAATATAATGATGAACATTTATTGAGCCACTTTCATGGCATAGTATGCATCTCGTTTCCGCTTTGCATTCTTTAGCTTTGTGTCCCGGATTTCAGCATTTTCTGCATAGATTGCCTCTATCTGTACCTTTACACTGGCTCGAAATATGACCCTGTTCTAGGCACCTGAAACATTTCTTGACTCTGATCTTACTCCTCAGCCTACACATAACCAATCCTACTCTGACTTGCTTCGTACAGAGTAGTAGAGCTGCTAAGTGCTCAGGTAGTTGAACGAGCGCTTGTATGGTTCCTCCAAACGATGTTCTAAAATTTAGTATTTTGAACGTTGTGGGTTCTTCTACTTTTGTTGCCTTCATAAGAGCATTAACAAGTTCATCTTCATGTGTTGACTCATCCATGTCCCTGATATCAAGAATGTGATTTTTGGTAACCGCTCTAATCATGACATCTTCACCAAGGGTGTTACCTATAGCGTTTCTGAGCTTTTCGGCTTGGCCTTCGCCTTTTTTTAGTTGAACGAGTAAGTCTGATATCAGTGGGATTTATTTGTTTCTTCATCTTTTTTATAACATCTGCGTATGACTCAGACGTGTTGGATTTAATTGTTATTGCCTCTCCTTAGTTTTGTATTTCACGGCGTTTGTTATTTTGATTATCTTTTTTCCTCCTTGCTTTTCGGTGGCTCACTAGCTCCCAATCATTTGCCACAGCCGGAGTCTCTGAGATATTTATTTCAGCCTGGGTCTGCAGTGCTTTAACTGTTGCAGGTGTTTTCGGTACTTTTCGTTTCCTCTCTTGGGCAGGAGAAATTGGGTCTACTTGAGTGGCTTTAGATAGCACTTGCTTACACTCGTCGCTCGACAAAACTGGGTTAATACCTATAGCTTCCTATCGCTTGATTTATTTGTGATTTATTTTGTAAAGATCATCTGTTGTTTTAATAGGGAAAATTTGATTGTGCTTTGATATTGCTGTCATGTTCTTTAAAAGAATATTTTTTTATGCTTGCACCTTCAAAAAGTTCTCCAAAAGGGTAAGGTCGTCTAAGAAAAAAGTATCTTTTTTAAAATAAGAATACGTAATTTAAAAACAAGATTAACATAGTGTGACCGCTAGAAAAATACAAGAACAATTTGTAGAAATTCTCTAAGAGAATTCCCAACTATGGAACGATTTTTATTTTTTAAAGTGCACAGTGGGACAGTACGTATATTTTATATAAAGAATAGTGGAATTCATATAAAATTAGAATTAGTTATGAGAATATGGTTACAGTTCGAACACATAAATTTTTAAAACCAATTGAAAAAAATTGTGACGACATTGAGAGGTCAGACCAGGCTCGATGGACTCTCAAAATGTCCCTCTTTGAGAATTTCTAACAAATGGACCTTGTAATTTTAAGTTGTTATTTTTTCGTGACACTGTGTAATTATTTAGAAAATTATTTACTTACTCTTTAATTCGTTTACACATTTTACTAAAATAGAAATTTCTGCTTTTATTGAACCATTTTCATAAGTGTTGCTAGAATCTGAAATAGCAAGCTTATGTTTATTTTTGAGAATTTTTAACTGCGAATTTATCTACTTACGGCATGCCTGTTCCACAATTCTTTGAGTCGAAAAAAATTCTTACCATTTTAACAGCTCTGTATAAAAAAGAAGATTGAAATGGTAATGTTTAGATTTAAAATCATTCATTTAGAGAATATAAAATTGGTATAATCAAAACTTGATCTTCACACGGCAGAGCCATCATTTTATAAAGCACTTCTTTTTCAGGAAAAGTTGTTTCTTCGACTGAAGAATTTTCCATACAATCGCAAATAAATATTCCCAAAGATTCCGTTGATTTCACAGGTGTTGTAAAGAAATCCGAACAGTTTTGTAGAACATATCCTAAGCAAAAAATATCATCTTGATTTTTAAAAATTCTTTTGATGCAAAAACTTACACCAGGTTTAACACAACAGTAATTGTCTGCGGATTTCAAACTAAGAAATTGTGGGCAAGTAAATAATAGTACATCTCCTTTGCTAGATGTCTTTATTTTCATTTCACGGTCTTCGAGTAATAATGTCTCGTTAGATGTTTTTCTGCAACATTTTTTTTGGTTGTTTAACCATGCGTTTTAAATTCTGTATGTAATTTTCAAATGGATAAGCAGAAAAGCTGCTTATGCACCCAAAAACTTGTGCACATTGTGGCAAATTCAACAGAGAATGTACATTGTAGGAGAGTTGTTCTTCTGAGTATAAGTTAACACGCGCATCCGTTTAGATGTTTTTTACAGTCTAGAAATTGTAAGTTAACGCGCGCATCCATTCTATATGTTGTTCACAGTCTAGATATTGTAATACGGGGATGGTACGTGACAATTCGTCAATTTTGTCTCAGACAACAAAATATAGCAGCAGCAAGCCAAAATAACGACAGCACTACGGCATCAGATTCAACTAATACAACGACAACAACAATAGGGACAACGATAATATCAACGACAGTAGTGCAGCTGAGGCAACAGGTAGATTTAACTTATAATAAGATTATTTGGTGTTGTCTCAGATAGTCTTAAGAGAATCTTCAATAAAACCAATTACACTGGCACATAGTGCCAATTAAATAAAGAATTTTTATTTGGAATAAAATAAAAATTAACTGGCGCCCAACGTGGGGCCACTGAACATTTTTTGTGTAAAAAAAAACAACACAGTGGCCGTGAGCTCGAACACACTTTTTAAAAAAAAGCGAAAATTTAAAAATTCTTCATAAAAGAAAATATTAAAAAAGTTTAAAAAAAAACAGTGGAAACCCGAGTAAAAATAAAAATTAAACAAATTTTCAAAAATAGTGCAAATTAAAAAAATTCTTCACAGAAGGAAACAGTGAAAATTTAAAAATTGTTCATGGAAGAGAAATTAAACACGTTTTAAAAAATTTTACATTTGCTACTATAAACAGTGAACATTTAAAAAATTTGTCATAGAGGAAAAAGTAAATGGCTTTTAAAATTTTTTTTCTCTTTCCTCAAAAACAAAGAAGTTCTTCAAAAAGAAATAAGTGACTATTATGAAAAACTGTGAAAATTAAACAACTAAAAAATTCGTTGTGAAAAGAAAATTAACAATCAAAAAAGGTGTTTCAGAGGAATTCATGTAATAAAATTGGGCACAGCGTTTAAAAATCAGTAAGCGTTTTTTAACCAAAACACGTTGAAATTTTCCCATAAATTTGAGAAAGGTGTTGTGAAAATTTTTTCGTATGATAAAAAACAATAAACAAATAAAAAAGCGAAAAAACCAATCAAAAACTTACCCTTATTTTGAGAATATTTGGACTTAATACGTACCTGAAACGAAAAAGGAAAAATTGTCGAGTCACATAGCTGCATAAACGGACACAAGATGAAGATCGTAAGAGATAAATTTCGATAATTATTATTTGTGAGATGTTAAATAATTGAAAAAATATAAGGGTATTAAAATTACTATTAAGAATTGTATTTACATTAAATTTAATATAAGAAGTCAGAATTAAACGTCAGGTGTTACGAATGAAAATAAAAAATTTAAAGTCAAGTTTCAAGAATTGATTGTAGACAATTTTTATAAAATATAATAATCAAAGTATTAAGGACTTATTTTCTAGTGATAGACAATTTTAATAAAGGTCAGCAAAATTCAAACAAAAGTAAGATAATTTGTTTAAATCCAATAAATAACTGTACAAAAAAAGTTTCTTGACACACAATAAAAATGGATCAAGCTTTGCAAGCCATTGTGAATGCCGCAATAAAGGCAGCAACAGAACAGACTAGACGGGATTTCCAAAGACCTTAGAGACGCCGACGACAGTTGTTCAATACGAGCCTGTTACAATAAAACCGAATGTTAGATGTGAGGAGTCACTCGACTTTGTTAAGTCATTGCCAGAATTTGACGGCGATAAAGCTGCTTACGAATCCTTTAGGCAGGCTGCCCATGCTGCGTACAAACTTTTTGAAGGCTTTAATGGCAGTTCGAAACACTACCAGGCAGTTGCTATTCTTAGGAATAAGGTGGTGGGCTCGGCAAACGTGGTTTTGTCATCCTTCAATGCTGTCCTGAATCTCAATGCTATTATTGCTCGTTTGGACTTCACCTACGCCGATAAGAGACCCATCTACCTGATCGAGAAGGAAATGTCTACCTTAAGGCAAGAACCAAGAGCCATATCCCAATTTTATGATGATGTTGAGCGAAAATTATCTCTGATCAATAATAAAAATATTATGACACACTACGGTAACGCGGAATCAATATACTCCTTAAATCGGAAATACCGACAAGACGCTCTTCTAGTGTTTATCTTGGGATTAAACAAACCACTTTGCGATATTCTCTTCTCATCAAGGCCAAAAGACATGCCAACAGCTTTGGCCCTTGCGCAGGAGCTGGAATCCAACCTGACCCGATCCCATTTTGCACAGGCTTTTAACTACCAAAATCAACACCAAGCCAACGCCCGTCCGATACCTATGGACGTCGACCCAACATCATCCCAATTTAGACATAACAAGCCAGTAGGAATCTTTCGAAATACTACACCAAACTTTAATGCCAACGGAAATCCCTTTTACAGTCCTAACCCTCAAGCGATTAGACAAACAAAAGACCCAACGAGAGCAATAGACTGCCAAACAATAAGGTACAGCGTGTGAACCACTTGAAACAGAACGAACGCAACGACAGGGACATTCCCGGATTCTGTGTTGTCAAGAATCTGTATTTCCCAAACGAAAAGGGTGAAGATGAGGAAGATTTAACTGCAAACGTTGAAGCGCCAGAGGATGAGGTAGAAGGGAATGAGGAAATCGATGAAATAAATTTTTTAGAGTAAAATCCCACGGTAGCGAAAAAATTAATAGTAAATGCACCATAAATATTTTCGACAAAAATGCTCAGTTTTTCATTCTTCCATTATTTCAAACATTTCATGGCATTATTGGCCTCGATTTTCTCAAAGAGATTTGTGCGAATCTTGACATGAAAAATGGGATTATTCATTATAATAATAATAAGCAGGAAGCCCTCTTGTACTATTTTTGTCGGGATGTGAACAATATTTCTTTAGACCCAGATCACAGTAAACAAGTTTCTCTTATAATTAAAGAACAAGCAGGAGTTTTCGCAGACCTAAATGAGGCTCTGCCTTATAATACTAAGATTGTTACAACAATCAGAACAAGCGATGACCAACCAGTTTATTCCAAATCCTATCCATATCCCATAGCCGCATCCGAGTTTGTGAATAAGGAAATTTCCGAGCTACTCCGAAACGGTATCATAAGACCTTCTCGCTCTCCATATAACAACCCAATATGAGCCGTAGGCAAAAAAGGAACCACCGAAACAGGAGAACGAAAAATGCTTTGGTCATTGACTTTAGGAAACTCAATGAGAAAACAACAAGTGATAGGTATCCCATTCCGGATACTTCCGTTATCCTCTCGAATTTAGGCAAATCTTCATATTTTACCACCCTGGATCTCAAATCTGGCTTCCACCAAATAAATCTCGTCGAGCGTGACAGAGAACAAACAGCTTTTTCCATCAATAACGGCAAGTATGAGTTCTGTCGACTTCCGTTTGGGCTGAAGAATGCACCGAGCAATTGACGACATTCTTAGGGACGAGGTAGGCAAAATCTGTCACGTCTTCAAAGATGACGTAATTATTTTCTCCACTAGCTATGAGCAACATACCAACGATATAAGGCTTATCTTAAAGAAATTTTTTGAAGCCAACATGAGAGTTTCACTGGAAAAGACAAAGTTCTACAAGGAAGAGGTGGAATTCCTTGGATTCGTTGTATCCAAGAACAGACTGAAGACCTGCCTCTATAAGGTTAAGGATATTGTCAGTTACGAGGTTCCCAGAACACTCCGAGGCTTAAGATTATTTCTTGGATTGTCCGGTTACTACAGACGATTTTTCAGGGACTATGCGTTGATTGCAACAACGGAAACATAAGCGCTAGCCAATCAAAAAACGTCAAAGTAGAATTCGATGAAGAAGCACAAAGAGCCTTTAAGAAAATTAAGGATATTCTGGCTTCAGAGGACGTACTAATACTATATCCCGATTATGAAAAGCCATTTGAGCTGACCACAGATGCATCGTCTCATGCGTTAGGTGCGATTCTCTCTCAAGAGGGACGACCCATAACTATGATTTCCAGAACTCTTCTACCGAAGAAAATTACGCAACCAACAAACGTGAACTGCTGGCAATAGTTTGGGCTTTGCATAAGCTCAGAAATTATCTCTATGGTTTCAAACAATTAAGCATTTTTACTGACCATTAGCCCCTCACATTTGCCATATCCAATAAAAATCCTAATTCAAAATTAAAAAGGTGGAGAGCATTTGCAGAGGAATTTTCACCAAAAGTCTTTTATAAACCTGAGGCGGGATTCTGAAAATAGCCTAGCTAAAGCTAAATCTCTATCGCTTAAATGCTAAAAAAATGCTTCGTTCAATTCCTTAGCGATTTCGCTAAAATTCGATTCTGAGTTTCAAATCGCCTAGCTAAAAATGTTGCTTCTACTACTCGCCACAGGAAGCGTTGTTTTAGTGATTGTTATGTCAAAAAATTGATTTGGTTATGACTGTGTGCCATTTGGAAACTTTTCTCTATTGGTTCTATAGGAAAGAAAATGTTGAGTTGAAAAAATTTCTATCTGTTGTATTTAAATTGTCATTTTTTGCTGTGGCAAGTGAAACCTGAAAATGTTATCCAGAAATTTTGACGTCTTCTCAGCGAATGAACGAGTTTTTTAAGACGCATTTGACTACCACTACTACTGCCAATAATTGTTGTATTCAAGAGCTACAAGGAATGTAACTGTTTTAAGTAAAATAACTTATAAAACCAAAACTTGCGTAAACATTAAAAATTTGTAAAAAATTACAATTTTTATTCATGATTATTTTGTTGTATGTATTTTGTCTAATTAGCTTAGAGATGGAATAAATTGAAAACATGTTTTAAAATTATATGATTAGATTTTACTCCACTTATAAAATATACTGTAGTAAAAAAGTATCAGTGTTAAAGTTTTATTGTCAACTGGACCTAAAAATCCTTAACCTAAACTATACGCGAGGATAAAAATCGCACTATACCTAAGGGTTACCTTACCCGAAATACACTTACTGCCAAATTTTGAGCTCAATCGACTGTAATCGAAAGAAAACATTGACGTATACTCAGTCGATCAAGCAGCTAACCATAAAACATCCTTGAACACGTATTAACTCTTTATCGGCCATATTTATAAATATTTAAAAAGTATATTCAATGTATTAGTTTTGCAAGTTGAATGCAGTAAAGAAAAAACTTAATACATTGCGTATATAAGAAGTAATGAACTTCCAAATTTAACATAAATATTTATTTTAAACACTTTAGTTCCTAAGACTGGCCTAGTTTTAAAATTCTTAAAAAAGAATTGTAGCAATTTTTATTGACACTAAAATAAATTAAAGACGACTGAAGTGACTCTATGCTTTTTATTTGCTCCTCAAGCCTGCATTTTTAGCCTAAAAATAAATATTTTCTAAATATAAAAAGCAAAGCACAATCCTTTTTTTATACGGAAACATAAATAAAACTACTTTTTCAGAAAAAATACACAGCAAAACACTGATACTAACAATTTTGTAAGGGTAAAGAACAACCCTTTTGCTTCAGTCAAAAATTCTTTTGCTGGTTGTCAAAATTTCTACTAGTCCCCGGGTCTACATGAAGTTTTGACAATAAAACTCACCTCACTGATATCAAAAATTCTACTTCCGACTGTCAAAAATTCATCATCCGAGTGAAAAGTTTTCGAAAACTATTTAAAGTTTCTTTCGAACCTTAATTAAATTAATATAATAATTAAAATCAGCTTATTTCTTCTTTTTAAAATGGTTTACTAACTGCGCCAATATCTAAATAAAAAGTGCAAAATAAAAACATTCAGTTATTTAAAAAAATTTTAAATAAACTTAAGTTAACATACTTAAAAATTTGTGGTTAATTTAAGTATATTTACACGAGTACTTTATGATTTTTCATTATATATTCTCGTGTTGTCATAAAATAAAACTATGTAAAAACTAGTAAGGATTTATTTTGACTGGTTCAACTTTAAATACCAAAACAGTCGTGGCTTATTGGAGGCTTAGGATTCATTCAATTCTTCAAAATTTTGCACTCAGAGTACATTTTACATATTAAAAATTAGTTGCAAAATTTCTTGTCAATTAATAACTTAATTGTAAACTAACTGCATTATTCCGTATAACGTAGAAGCACACCAATGATAAGAAAGACACAAGAAGCAATACTTTCTGCCACATAGAATTGTTTTGCTTCAAGTGTCTTTCTTATCGTTGGTGTGCTTCTTCGTGATACAGAATTACTACATGAGACAACAATTTTAGTTTATTTGTAAACTACCAATTCATTTAATAAATTTTTTAAGAGATGGAACCTTTTTCTAAAAGCATGTTATATGATAACAATAGGGGTATTCACGATTCAGTGCACTTGCCAGTGCAGTTGAGGACTTCTCACGAAAACCTAACTGCACAACTGCAGAAGTCCTCAACTGCACAGGCAAGTGCACTGAAACGTGAATACCCCTAATATTGATAGAACTGATTAATACAAACAGCAAGTTTACGAAAAGTGCTTTAAATTGGTATATTTTTCTTTGAAAACATTTATAAGAAATAAAGTATTAATTTTTCTTAATATATATATATCAAAAATTACGATTTTAATTGAAAAATCTTTTCATTTTTAACTTAGCGGCAACAAAATATTGGACTCTAAAATTAAAGCTAAAAATAAAATTAGAGTTTCTGTAAATCGCTAAAAAAAGTTTAGAATCGCAGCAATCGCTAAAAATTTAGCTATGACAGCTTTAATTTTATTCTTCGTTAAAAGCTCGTTCAGTCTCTAAATTTTTAGCATGAAAATAAGCGATGGAGTTTTTCGGAATAGCAATATCGCTAAAAACTATAAATTTAGCTTTAGCGGTGGAGATTTAGCTTTAGCGTTTTTCAGAATCCGCCCTATGGCAAAGCGAACGTTGTAGCTGATGCCTTATTCAGGCAACACATCAATGCCCTGGAAAACGCCAGCATTTCAACAAACACGGTACAAAGCGAAGAGTCACTAACAAAAGCAATTCCCACAGTCGAGAATCCCATTAACTATTTTAGAAATCAGCTTATCCTAGAGGAAGGAGGAAGCGACACAAAAACTTCCGAATTTATTTTCAAAACTCAAAATAGGCATCGTATCATTTATTCCAATATAGATAACCTTCTCAAAACTATCAGAATTTGTGTCAACCCCAATGTTGTTAACGGAAATTTTTGTGTGACCTACCTACCTTGGCCAAAATTCATTATAAAATTCTCTCAATACTCCCTGCTGTTAAATTTATACATACAGCAAAGCATCTTTAACAAAGATGACCAGAGGGAAATCTTGCAAGCGGAGCACAACAGAGCCCACCGTTCGGGGCAAGAAAACCTTAAACAAGCTCTAGACGATTACTATTTCCCTGACATGCGTAATGCGTAAGAGCCTAAAGGAAATATCTTCAAATTGTAAAATCTGTAGGGAGGCCAAGTATTAGCGCTACCCTCCGAACCGAAAAATTGGCGAAACACCCATTCCGCAAAAACCTGGTGAAATTTTGCACATTGACATTTATTATACCGACAACCAACACTTTTTAACCTGTGTTGATAAATTTTCAAAATTTGCCATAGTTTCAGCAATAAATTCCAGATCGATAGTTGACATTAAAGAACCTACTCTACAAATTCTAAATTTTTTAAGGTACGAAGACAATTGTCTGTGACAACGAAAAATCTTTTAATTCTCATACAATCAGTTCATTAGTAAGGGACCACTTCGGAATAATACTTTGAAAATAACTTTCAGAAATAGCCAGATGCACAAAATTAACCCAAAGTATTAAAGACAATATTGAATTATTCCTACTCGCTACGACGAAATACCGACCAATAGACATCATCCATTCTGTGCCTGAAGCCCTGCGAGAGGAAATCAAATCAGAATTAGCTAAAGCACAACATTTGCAACGACTCAACACAATTAAAAAAATCGACAGTTTAAACAAGGGGACAAGGTTAACGTTAAAACAAACAGAAGAATAGGGAATACATTCACAAATCTCTATATTGAAAAAAAAGTTGAAAAGGACTTAGGAATTACCTTATTAATTGAGGAAAAAAAGGTTCACAAGAGTAATATTAGATTTTTGTATTTTCAGATTTTTTATATTGACAATAGTTCAAATGGCACGAGCCAAACATTTGAACTACACCAATTCGCGCTACATTCCGTTAACCGATGGGACAGTGGCTGTTTACGCTAGCTACGAATTTCTTCTACATAGAACAAACCTGACTGATTATGAAACCATAGGCCGTGATACCGAAAACTTACTCGACCACTTCCCACAGTCTCACATGAGAAAAATACTTAAATCATATGTGGACCAAATCTTTAACCTATTTAGCGCGCTCAGAATTTACCACCGACAGTCGCGAAGCATTAATTCTTTGGGAACGGCATTAAAGTACATTGCTGGTACACCAGATTTCGATGACTTTTATCAGGTGGCTACTGAGGAGGAAGCTTTAATAGAGGCCAATGAAAGACAATTGCTTATAAACACTGAAATGCAGATTAGATTTAACCAATTAACAGAGACAGTAAACAAACTCCTCGATGTTAAGAAGAAAAAAGAAATAGATACCGGACACTTATTTGAATTAGATACTGCTAGAAACAAAGCTATTATAAAGAGTATTGAGGATACCATCTATTCGGTTATTCTTGGGAAAGTAAATGTAATAAATCCCATTATACTAGATAGTAACGAAATACAAAATTTGTTAGTCGCGAAACATTTTGCAAACATTAACGTAAGTGATATTTTAAGTATTTCAAAATTAAGAATATTTCAAGATAGCGATAGTATCAATTTAAAATCAAGTATCCAAAAATATGTAATAAAATTAAGATATTGCCCGTAATACGCAACCACAAGATCCTACTTTTGGAAACAAATACCGTCGCCAACTGCAAAAGACTACACGAACCACTCGCAAATTGCAAAGATGCTCCCACAATTACATTTTGTCAGCCCCTAAAGGGAAGCTCATGCGTGCAGCAGTTACTAAACAGTAATTTCGCAACCTGCAAAACCACTTCAGCATACCACATTACACCAGTCGAAGAGATTAGTGATGGACTTATAATCGTGAACGGCCAGACGGCTGAGGTGCAAGAAGGAAATAATTCGGCAATCTTAGTGCATGGAACCCTTTTTATAACATTCGAAGGTGAAATAACCATAAATGGAAAAACCTTCACAAACTGGAAGAAAATAAGTCATTCACACCCTCAACCCGCATCAGCTCAATTTGTCAATATCACGGACCACGTAACGCTGTTATCACTCCCGTACTTGCATGAGGTGCATATAAAAAACATTGGCCACATCGCCAGCCTAAGAGCTTATCCAAAAACAATCTACGCAATGGCTTATAATTTTTCACGCATCCGTTCTAGATGTTTTTTACAGTCTAGAAATTGTAATACGAGGATGGTGCGTGACAATTCGTCAATTTTGTCGCGCAGCCCATTTCCACATAAGCCAAACGCTGAGCCAACAAAATATAACAGCAGCAAGCCAAAATAACGACAGCACTGCGGAAGCAGATTCAATACAACGACAACAACAATAGGGACAACGATAATATCAACGACAGTAGTGCAGCTGAGGCAACAGGTAGATTTAACTTATAATAAGATTATTTGGTGTTGTTTAAGTTAGTCTTAAGAGAATCTTCAATAAGACCAATTAAATAAAGAATTTTTATTTGGAATAAAATAAAAATGAACTTATTCTGTCGAGAACAGTTCCACAAAATACTGTATCATATTTCAATCATGGTAGATCTGCCAAGCCTCGTGGCTTACGAGCAAACTCTTTTGGGATAAAGGGTGTTAAACTGGTTAAATAAATTGAAAATTTGTCCTTGGATTTGTTACAGCATTTAAATTTGTTTGTTTTTGTATTCAAAGTTGCATTCGAGATCTTTCTTCCCCTCTGCTGACGTTTGCTACAGCCAAGAAATGAGTTGTGTTCAACGGTGTCACATATAAAGGCTCTGGCAGGTGCATCGCAAATAAATAATCTAATTTCAATACAAATCTTTTGTCCCAAAATTTCTAAACCATTCTTTATTAAATCTTTCATTTCGTACATAAAATCGTGTACGAAATTGTTAACATTGGCAGGCTTCGATTTTCCAGAGTAAACACCGACCAAAAATACTTTCAGCTCCGGAGCATCATGGACTTTTGCCAGTATAGGCAACAAGCTTCCCAAACTGCTTTCATAGAGTGGCAATCCGTCAATTCCAATATCCAATGGCACAACTTTTTTGCCTTTTATTAAATCCTGAACTTTAAACAATTGATTTTTAACTCCTATGTGAACATAAGATCCTGGTGTCACAGTCCTTAACAATATATTCTTGTTTGCTTGAATAATGCTTTTCGATGATTCTGGTAAGGTAATGCCTTCATTTCTTAAGATTTTTAGCAAGCTTCACGCGCTAAATTGAATTTGTTTGCCCAAATTTTCAGATTTTCTTGAAGGGCATTCGTGGTGGTAGACTCTGACTCTTCATGTTTAGGCGTTATTTCGGAAATTTCTTCAGAACAAGCCTTATTCACACTTTGTATATCACTGACATCACTTTGGTTTGGTGCAATTGAGTGTAAATTTTGAATTGTTTTTGCTGTATCAACTGAAAAGCGTCCATGTAAGTCAATAATTCTTTCATATTAATTTTTCTTCAGACGCCTCAAGTGTCGTTTGCTAAAAACCCCTTTTCATTTCATAATACTTACCAAAAGTAAATTGTCTTTTATTTATTTTAAAAAATTTTATAAAATGTTAATTTTTTAAAGCGAAATTATTATGTTTATTTTAATTGTTAACTTTTTCATTTGACACAGAAAACAAACTTCAACAGAAAATAAAACTTTAAATACGTGAAAGGAAAAGAACAGAACAACAAATATTAAAAATATCTCAAAAAACAAAGGCAACAAATAGAAAATGTAAATCATAACAGATAGATTCTTTCTTCGCTTATATCAGAATTTGTTTCAGAACCAATGCGCTTTTTTACTTACCATAACAGTAAGCTAGGAATCTTACAACATGTACTTTATTATAAATTATTGCACAATTTATAATCGATTCCTGCAGCAATAAAACCGTATCAGTAAATGTTTTGTTTATTGATTTCCAATTCATAGGTTTTGCATTAAATTTATACATTCTTTGGAATACATTCTAAAATGCAATCAAAAGAATCCATTCAATTTCCAATTTTTTAAGAATTAATTCTCATTTTCCCGGTATGTACATACATACATACATGTATACATACATACATACATACTCAGTGAACTTCTACCTTACACAGATACTGAGCGGACATGGTTGCTTCAGGGCATACCTTCACAAATATAAACACGCGATCGATCCTTACTGCACTAATTGCACAGGAAACACGCTGCAAGACGCGGCGCACGTTCTTTTTGTGTGCCCCATGTTCCATAACGCCAGACTTGAGGCCGCGGCCTGTCTCTGCGAAACGTTAACACAGCAAAATATGGTTTCTCTTATGCTAAAGAGCGAAGAGAACTGGTCGATGGTTAGCACCCTGGCTAGAAAAATAACCGAAGAGCTGCGAAGAGTTGAGAGCGCGCAAGAAAGATGAGGTAAAGGTTGTTGACCCGACGACCATTCCACAGTAGATCCCGGCAGTAGCCAAACAGTTTCCAGCCTAGTGCTGTTCCCAAGCCCCACGAAGTTATGCTTTACGGCGGTCCCGAGGGGTTCTATAGGGTCGAAGATTCAATGCGGAGGTTATGATACCGCGAGGTATCATGTAGGTTTAGTGCGTAAAAATCGTACACGCCCACCTGCACGGTGGGGCCTTTTGAAGGTTCCCCCTTCGCGAATAAAAAAAAAAATTTTAAAAAAACATACATACATACTCGGCCTGTCTCGGCGAAACGTTAACACAGCAAAATATGGTTTCTCTTATGCTAATGAGCGAAGAGAACTGGTCGATGGTTAGCACCCTGGCTAGAAAAATAACCGAAGAGCTGCGAAGAGTTGAGCGCGCGTAAGACAGATGAGGTAAAGGTTGTTGACCCGACGACCATTCCACAGTAGATCCCGGCAGTAGCCAAACAGTTTCCAGCCTAGTGCTGTTCCCAAGCCCCGCGAAGTTATGCTTTAAGGCTGTACCGTGAGGTATCATGTAGGTTTAGTGCGTAAAAATCGTACACTCCCACCTGCACGGTGGGGCCTTTTGAAGGTTCCCCCTTCGCGAATAAAATAAAAAAAAAATACATACATACATACTTACCGCAAGGGTATCCTCAGAATAGGATAACGGGAGTAACGACCCCGCGGACCCTAGTTGTGGCAGGTATGTAGGGCGTACTAATGCAGGTATGTAGGGCTTGGTGCATGTGCCTAGGTGAAGTGTAACTAGGAGAGTGACGTCTCTGTGGTTTCCCGAGTCAATGCCCGCCGAAAGGCATTAGGATCAAGCCCAGTACGGTTCTAATTATGGCATTACTGGATACTGTTTTGGATTTGAAGCACCCTGGGCTGACAACTGTGGCAGTCTCTGACCTCAGTAAGTGGAAGTGAAATTCCAACAAAATGGCTCATAGGTTAATGTCACAGCTGCCCTCCGTCTCGTTAAAACGTAGCGAGTCTCGGAGTACGTTCAATGTTTGTCACCATTGAGTTGGTGGTGTAGGTTCAGATGGATATTTCCTGATTAGTACGGATTCGGCACTGGCATAATTCCCCATAAGGATCTTATGTCAACCCTCGCATGGCCTCCCTGCTTGCATAGATAACCATAGGATCAAAACGTAACTACACTTCAAACGGCGATAGCGGCTTCGAGTTGAGACCCAATTGAAATGGAGAGCAACAACAAACCACAACAAGAAAAAACAAAACTAACCCATAACAAGGAAAACGGAGATGAAGACCTGTACATGAGGAACGGTGATGAAAATGTCGTAAAAAATCCCTTTGTGAAAAGCTCGGTGATAGTAAGATCACCACAAGCAAAGGGGTCAGAAAAACCACCAGGTAAAAATGTGTGTACCATAAGAGATTACACGAGCACACCTGTGAATACTCGTAAAGCTGATAGCTTAGAAGGCGAAAAAAGACATCAAAGTCAGCTCAGAATTTCAGAAGAAAAAGCGTTTATTGAGTTAGGCAATAAACTAAGCGCAGCAAATGGCATTGTCTCCGGCGCAAAGAATATACACAAGACGTTACGCGATAATCTAAACTGTGCTTTCGCACTGTACCAGCAACTAAAAGAGTACAGGGAAGCGATAGGTAGTAACCCAGTTTTGTCATGCGACGAGCGTAAGCAAGTGCTATCTAAAGCCACTCAAGTAGACCCAATTTCTTCTGCCCAAGAGAGGAAATGAAAAGTACCGAAAACACGTGCAACAGTCAAAGCACAACTGCAGACCCAGGCTGAAATAAATATTCCAGAGACTCCGGCTGTGGCAAATGATTGGGAGCTAGTGAGCCACCGAAAAGCAAGGAGGAAAAAAGATAATCAAAATAACAAACGCCGTAAAATGCAAAACCAAGGAGAGGCAATAACAATTAAATCCAACACGTCTGAGTCATACGCAGATGTTATAAAAAAGATGAAGCTTGGTGAAGATGTCATGATTAGAGCGGTTACCAAAAATCACATTCTTGATATCAGAGACATGGATGAGTCAACAGATGAAGATGAACTTGTTAATGCTCTTATGAAGGCAACAAAAGTAGAAGAACCCACAACGTTTAAAATACTAAATTTTAGAACATCGTTTGGAGGAACCAAGCAAGCGCTCGTTCAACTACCTGGGCACTTAGCAGCTCCACTACTCCGTACGAGGCAAGTCAGAGTAGGATTGGTTATGTGTAGGCTGAGGAGTAATATTAGAGTTCGGAAATGTTTCAGGTGCAGGGTCATATTTCAAGTCAGTGTAAAGGTACAGATAGAAGCAATCTATGCAGAAAATGCTGTAATCCGGGACACAAAGCTAAAGAATGCAAAGCGGAAACGAGATGCATACTATGCCATGAAAGTGGCTCAATAAATTCTCATCATTATATTGGTAGTACAGCGTGTGCAATCAACATAAGAAATAAAGCAAGAAAATTATCACGAAATTTCTACAGATCAATCTAGGACGGGGTAGAGAAGCATAAGACCTGATGATACAGAAGGCAACAGAGATTAATGCAGACATACTTTTAATAAGCTAACCGTACAGAAACCCACCATCTCAAGTTTGGTACGAAGACAAAAACCATTGCGCAGCCATCATGGTAAGAAACAGAAGATTAATAATAAGCGAAGTTAATGAACAAATTACTGTTAACGAACAGTGGGCAAAATTAGGGTATATAGTTGCTAGTTTTCACCAAATATAGACTTTAATTTGTTTGCAGAAGCCCTTAACGTACTTGATGTTTCTATCAGGTCCTCGAAATACAATATAAAGTGATCATTGGAGGAGACTTTAATAGTAAATCTACAGAATGGAACTCCAATAAACTGGATAAAAAGGGTACTACAGTGTGTGAAATGATTTCTAGTCTTGGTCTAACGATATTTAATATCGGAGACAAACTTACCTTTCGGAGAGGTGCAGGTGGTAGTATTATCGACATCACCTTTGGAACGACAAACCTCTACAATGAAAACATGAATTGGATAGTGCTGGAAGATCTCACCTTAAGTGACCACCAGTATATCTCATTTAATATAGATGAACGTCCAAATATGAGTGTAGAAGATGTAAATTTCCCAAGATGGAAGGCCAGAAAACTTGATGACAAAAAATTGTCCGATTATATTACTCGAGCTAAAGATAGAAATATGGATAACCAATCCGAAAATATAAATGTAGAAAATGCCGCAGGGTCGCTGACGAAGATACTCACAAAATCGTGTAATGTCGCAATGCCAAGAGCTCAAAAATACAATAACAAGCGCCCAGTATACTGGTGGAGTGATACAATACGTGAGTTATGGGCGAATTGCCTTGGAGCACGTCGAGCGTCAACACGAAACCATGATAACCAGCTCTTAACGGTTGAGTATAAAACGGCACGTAAAACGTTAAGAACAGCCATAAAAGAGAGTAAGAAAAGATGCTGGACAGAGCTATGTAACGAAATAGATTCCGACCCATGGGGAAAACCGTACAAAATTGTGATGAAAAAGCTTGGTGGAATTAAACCTATACCTGGCATTAAAGAACCAGTGTGGGCAACAACAATAGTAGAAACACTATTTCCATTCGATGAAGATGGGCTAAGAAGAGAACCAAATTATCAAGTCGAAGGTTTCATCCCTCTGAACGTAGATGACAGTACACATGCATGTAGTAAACTAAAAATAGGTAAGAGCCCAGGACCAGATGGTATACCAAATGAGGTCATAAAAGTGGCATGTGAGATATGGCCAGAACTTTTACTTGAAGTCTTCAATTCATGTCTAATAAATGGAATCTTTCCAGCTAAATGGAAAATACAAAAGTTATTTTTGTTACGAAAGGGAAATAAACCATTAAATGAGGCTAGTTCCTATAGACCACTCTGTATGTTGGACTCACTAGGAAAACTATTAGAGTACGTAATGCTAAAACGTTTGGAAGAGCGCATAGATGACCTTGGCGACCTATCCCCTATGCAACATGGCTTCCGCAAAGGGAAGAGTACAGTTGATGCCATTAGCGCAGTATGCAATAAAGCTATACAGGCCAAAACAACAGGAGAATACTGTTCAATCATAACACTAGATGTTAAAAATGCTTTTAACATAGTAAAATGGTTGTAGTACTACAAGCTTTCAGAAACGAACGTTTAAAGAACTATCTCTTTAACATAGTATCGGACTATCTGGATAACAGAATTTTAATCTATGAGACGGAAAATGGTATAAAAGAGTACCGAATAACAGCAGGTGTACCTCAGGGCTCAGTATTAGGACCATTCCTGTGGAATGTAATGTACGATGGTCTACTGAATTTGGAATTACAAGAAGGTGCAAAACTAATAGGTTACGCTGATGATATTCCTCTGGTAGTAAACCAGCGAACTGCCGAATTAATCGAGATAGTCGTAAACGATAGCTTATGTCGTTGTAACAGATGGCTGCGAAGAAACGGTTTGAAACTTGCAGTTCCAAAAATGGAAGCAATTCTAGTAACAGATCGTAGGTTCTTCAAAATACCGAAAATACATCTACAAGATAGAGAGATACCCTTTAAACGAAGCTTATGCTATTTGGTTGCGCAATTGAATGACAAACTTAGCTTTGGACAGCACATAGTAAATATTCGTTTCAAAGCTTTGCGAACGGCAGCATCATTGGACAGAATAATGCCAAACTGTGGTGGCCCAAGGCCGCAGATGAGAAAATTAATAAAAAGCGTAGTACACTCCCAGCTTATTTATGCTGCTCCAACCTTTGTCAGGGCAGTGAATCTGAAGAATAATATTAGGGAACTATAGAATACACAGAGATTTAGTGCTCTCCGTATTATATCAGCGTACCGTACAGTATCCACAAGTGCGACATTAGTGCTTGCAGTTTTGCCACCAATAGACTTATTAATACTGGAAAGAGAAGAAATATATACCCAAACTAAACTTATAAGTTTGGCGAACACTAATACACAAGAGCGAAAGAAAAAAATTTCAGAAATAAAAATTAATGCCAGGAACAATGTAGTGACTAAATGGCAAGAACTTTGGAATCAAAACATGAACGGGAGCTGGACATATAGCCTTATCCCCAATATAAAAGTCTGGCTGGAAAGACAACATGAAAACATGGGATATTTTCTGACTCAGGCTATGACAAACCATGGTAGTTTTAACAAATACCTGCATAGATTTAAACTAAAAGAAATAAGCAGCTGTGATTAATGCGCAGCGCTAGAAGAAGATGCAAAGCACATACTTTTCGAATGTGAAAAGTGGTTGGAGGAGAGACGAGCTTTAAATGATATGCTAGGTGTTACAGTAACTCAAGAGAATCTGTTGAACGAAATGTTAAAATCTGAACATGCATGGACTGTGTGTGAAAGACACATAAATAAAATATTAAAGGAGAGAAACTTCAGTTGTTCCGAACGTCCTTGCTTAAGGAGTATGTAGGAATCTTACGAAAACAAACCCCCGTCCTGATGAAATGCTGACGCGGTTCCGGGGTGGAGCTGGTGGAGTGTCGTGGGGCCACTAGATGATAGCGTGCTATCACTACGCATAACAAAAAAAAACATACATACATACATCATGTCATCAGAAAAAATGAGATAAATAATCAGCGCTTGCTAAACGGATTTGCTTATTTCAAGTTTCAATACGCATGTTGGAATAATTTCAATGCGCGTGTTGGAATGATTTCGCTTTGTTTGTCCGTTTCCAATCTTTTTGCAAAATCATCAAAAAAAGCTCCAATCCGTAGGCAATAGTAAAGTAAGTTAAAATTGTAAACTCAGTCTTAAGCGAGCATTCAGAAATTAAAGTTTAACTTTAAACAAAACGTGTGTTTTACTTTCTAAAAACCAAAATAAAAGTTCAACGTAAAACAAAACTGGTGCAGTCGGCAACGAATCACACAAAAAAGATTATGTGTTAAATATAGTTCTAAGAATTAAATAAAGAAATTCAACACAAAATTTTTAACAAAAGAAACAATTCGAAACAAAAACATTGTTATTCGGAAAACTGGATGCACGCAGAAAAAACTCAGGGAAGAGTCCGTGGACAATCGACGGCAAGTAGAATCTGACCACCTCAGCAAGCAACAAGAACAACAAGAGAACAGACATAACAAAACAATCAACAAAAGTCCAGATCAACACGAAGAACACCAAACGATCAACGAAGCAAACAGCACAAAAATGACACAAGTACAAGTAAATATTGATCCAATTAAATATTTAAGTAACTTACCATGTTTTGGCGGGAACATGGAGAAATCTATATATATAAAATAGGATGTGTGTATGTATGTAACGTATGGACTCCAAAACGGCTGGGCCGATTTTGATGAAATTTTCAGGTAATGTTCACCTTGGTACGGTGGGTAACATAGGCTATATTTGGACCCGATAGGTGGCGCTGGGGTGGACTTATATCGAAAATTTGAATTTATGGACCAATTTAACTGAAATTCAGATTGTTTGTTTGTTTGATCATAAGAAAATAATTTGTGTATAAATGGACCCGATAGGTGGCGCTGGGGTGGACTTATATCGAAAATTTGAATTTATGGACCAATTTAACTGATATTCAGAATGTATGTTTGTTTGATCATAAGAAAATAATTTGTGTATAAATGGACACGGTAGGTGGCGCTGGGGTGGACTTATTTCGAAAATTCGATGGCGTGAAAAATATATAAATACTTTTAATTTTATTTTATAACGAGGGGAGTAGCGAAGCACACCGGGTTCAGCTAGTTAAATATATTTATAGAACTAGTGGATAGAATTTTTCCACTTTTATCTGCTTATAACGAGATAAGTCAGGTTATATTTTTTGATATAATAAAAAGCAGATTAGTTGGAAAGGCGCGAGAGGCTATCGAAATCAATAACTCAATTAAAAATAGGAAGGATTTTAAAAAAATGTTACATCATAACTTTGGAGACAGATTAAGTGCTGATCGACTATATGACGAGTTAAGAGCCTGACTATTAAAAACAAATTGTTTTAATTATTATCTCGATGTTAATGCAATGTTACGAAGACTAAATATTAAAACTAAAATAGAGGGAGGTAGCGAAACAGAACTTAAAATTGTAAACCAGCACTAAGATTATTTGTAAATAAGATACCGGAACCAATGAAGGGAATTCTATGTTGTAAAAATTCAAATGATTTGGAAGAAGCAATGACAACTTTGCACGAGACTGGAAACAAAATAGAACTTATGGTAATAGCAATAAACGCAATAAAAATAATTCTTATCAACTTAATACTAACAATCAACCACGTTACACTTATTACAACAACAATAATAATAATAACAGTACACGATACAATACCAATCATAACCAAGGTACACAATATAACACTAACAATTCAGGAACATTTAGAAATAATCGTAGCTACAATCAAAGATTTAATAATTACCGTAACAGTGAAATGCAGGTACATTTAGGAATCAAAACACTAATCTCTGCAGAACAAGCATACAAAATATTATTTTTTTTTAGATTGAACGAACGCTCAGAGGATGCCCCCTATAAATGCGTAAGCATTGTGTTGATTCGGTCGCAGAGAGACTATTCCACAACTTAACCGTGCGACTAAAGAACGAATTATCGCGGTAATGCAAGGTTCTATTGGGCATCGATGCAATGGTAAAGAGTTGGGCTTGAACAGCTGCCCGAGTGGACCTGGAAAAAACACGAGCTGGTGGCGTCAGGCAATGTATCTCCCTTGAACACTTCCCATGGTAATACCTATACAGAAGGCTTAAGCAATCAACATTACGTCGATGCCAAAGAGAGTTGATAGAGAATGAAATACTTTCATTCCCTATCAAATATATCGCACGACGTTAAATTCGATCCAGAAGATCCAAATAAGATTTTGAAGCCCCTGCCCAAATATGCAAATTGTACTCCATTTTCGGCCTTATATATGAGGTATAAATCATGCGAAGATCAGCTGAAGTGAAATATTTTTTCACCGTTTTAAAAAACCTAGGCACTTGCTCGCTTCTTTCGACACATCGAAAATATGATCATTCCAACAAAGATCAAATTGGATCGATACGAACAAAACGTCAAGGGCGGCTGATTCCGCAAGATCCACACCACTCATATTGAGGGGAGCTAAGAGGCAATCCATTTCGCTTGTGGGTTAGCAGACAGCACTGGGTCTTACTTGTATTGAACTCTGCTTTATTAGCAAGACCCCACTCGGAGATTTTGTGTGCCATTCATATATTGCCTTTTTCACTCAATCTTCATATAGCTTGGGCGTTTTTTGAATAATATGAATGACAAATACTGCTGTCGTCCGCAAACGAATGTATTGGGTTCTGCGTCAATGACAGAATGTCGTTGATAAGAACCAGGAACAAGGTTGGCGATAGAACTGAACCCTACGGTACTCCTGCGTTGATGGCGTGCTCCTCAGACGAAATACCGTCAACTACGACACGAATCGATCTGTCCTTGAGGAAACACGTGATCCATCGAGCAAAGCTCCCACCAAAACCATATGCAACTAGTTTCGACACGAGCGCTTTATGACACACTCGGTCAAACGCTTTTCAAATATCTAGAGCAACAACCCTGCTCACGCCGAAAAAATGAACGCATTGATTCTATTTTTCGGTTAAGAACGCCATCAGGTCACTGAGCAGTTGGTTGTGCTCCAGATAGTTCATAACGTTGAAGTTTATTACGCTCTCCATAACTTTCTCTGCTCTTGTTCGAAAGTAGATCTCCTGCATTGCAGAAGATCCACCCCCAATAAAGGGCAGTGGCTGATTGCTATCCAAGAGAGTGGAATTTTGTGCAAACAATCTAGCCAATAGTTTCGATTTATCAGCCGAGTCTGTGAAGATTTGGTCATCTTTTAAAAGAGTTGGAATCGATGATGATGTCTGATTCTTCACTCTTTTAACAAATGACCAAAAAAGTTTGCTCCCTTTGGGGCAGAGAAGAACCTGTTCTCCAATGCGAGCTCCATGCAGAAACTTTTCGCGTTTTAAAATTGCATTACAGCAATTCCTTGCTTCAATGCGAAGACTTTTTGTATAAGTATTCTTATTAGAACGCCAATTCTCAAAGGCTTCCTCTTTGGACCTGACTGCAATCATGCAAGTCTCATTAAACCATGAGTAATCTTTTGGTTTAATGCTTCCCACCTTATTGGGAATGAAAGACTGCATACACTCATTTCTATCAGCAAAACATAATTTCCAATTGAATTTGCGATAAAAATTATTTAACGGAGTCCAATTTGCCTTTCCATAAAACCATGCAGCCCTCTTCAGGGCTTTAGACGTAGAGGTACAATAGAACCAATGAACGTTGACCCTTCGACAATTAATAGGAGAGTTTATAATGTTGAGGAAAATTTTCAATTAAAAGCCTTGGAACCTCAATCATACCCTATATAATAATCAATACACCCATACGAAAGTTAAGGTTTTTAATAGATACTGGTGCAACATCGAGCATAGTGAGCCCAGAATTTTGCAATCCTAAATGGCAAATACCATTGGAAAAACCAATTCAGTTAAAAACTATTGACAATAAAATTAATATTTTAAAAAAAGTAAAGATATCACTTTTTAAAGAATTTAACCAGTTAAATGATAATGCTGAGTTCTTGGAATACCAATTTTATTCTGAATATAATGGCTTAATTGGTAATAATATTCTGAAGCCGTTAAGCGTTATTTGAAATTACAAGACAAAAATGTTAGAAACCGACAATGCTGAGATAAAATTCTATTTTGATAAGTCAGAAGAACAATATGAAGAATTTGTGAATTTTTTTTTAAGAAGAAATAAATTTCCACGATGAAATTAGTATTCAAAACCAAATAAGAACAGATCATTTGAATAATGAAGAAAAATTAAAAACATTGGAAGTAGTCAAAGAAATTTCAAATTTTTTTTCAGAAAGGAACAGACTAAACATTCACGCATGTTATTAAAAATTCGATTAAAACAACCACTGAAACTACAATATATGCTTAAAGCGATAGGTACCCACAAATACACAAATACGAAGTCAAGAGGCAAATTACCGAGATTCTTAACCAGGGCATTATTCGATCAAGTAATTCGCCATATTCGTCACCAATATGGATAGTACCAAAGAAGCTTGACGCTTCCTGTAAACAAAAATGGAGAATGGTAGTATATTATAGAAGGTTAAACCAAGTTACAAATAATGACAAATATCCAATTACTTATATGGAGGATATTTTTGATAAATTAGGGAGAACAATGTATTTTACAACCCTAGACCTAGCGAAAGGATTTCATCAAGTAGAAACAGAAAACGATGATATACAAAAAACTGCGTTCTCGACAGAATTCGGGCATTACGAATTCACACGCATGCCGTTTGGGTTGAAAAATGCCCCGGCTACCTTTCAAAGGCTAATGACTTCAGTCTTATCAGAGTTTTTAGGTACAACTTGCTTGGTATATTTAGATGATACAATAATATTTTTAACCAGTCTGGATGAACATGAATACGAAAAATATTACAAAAACTGAAAGAATGCAATCTTAAGGTCCAATTAGACAAAAGCGAGTTTCTAAAAAGAGAAACTGAATTTTTAGGACACATTGTCACCACAAAAGGGATCAAATCAACACCAAATAAGATAGAGACCATATTGAAATACAGACTTCCAAAAACAACCAAACAAATTAAAGCATTCTTGGGTATTACAGGGTTTTATAGGAAGTTTATCAACGACAATTCTAAGATAGCCAAACCTATGACAAATTACTTAAAAAAAGACAGAAAAATAAATTTAGACGACACGGATTATATAGAAAATTTCGAAGATTTAAAACACTTATAACCTCAGAGCCAATACTAAGACTTTCCGACTTCAGTAAAAAATTTATTTTGACGACGGATGCGTCAAATTATGCGTTATGTCTTGCTTGATGTCGAGTCGATGAATTAAACCCAATATGTGAACGACATGGTGAATTCGACAATCCTTTTATTTGGTGGTTTAGCTTCAATTGTTTACAATAGTTATATTACAAAATTATATGCCCCTTTTAAGGTCTTGATGAATATTGGAAATTTTGAAATTTAATAATAAAGAAAAAATGCGAGAATTGCAATTCGAGAAAAAATGTAAGAAAACTTAGAAATTTAATTTGATTTAACTGGATTGCAGTTCTATGCTTACGACCTTGCTGCTCGTAGGTTGTACCAAAAAAGGAAAAGGAAAAAGAAAAGGGCGGAAATTAGATAGTTGTTGAAGCTCGTGTGGAGCCATCGCTGTAGATAGTGTAAAACGTAGTTGGTGTAAAAACGGCGAGGCAGCAAGGTGGTAAGCAGAGAACTGCAATTCAGTGCACATTTCGTTAGTTAGTTTTTCGTATATGAAAAAAAGATAGTCGTGACGCGAACATCGCGCGCGCCTTGCACTGGTGCAAAATTTAAAGCAGGGCCTGCAGCCTCTCCAGTACCTTGATGGCCGTTGCCAAGCAGTCCCGCCGATTTAGATTGGCGCTTTGGCACCCTTTAGTCTCGCGTTCGGATGATCGTGCCGGTTTGGATGGCGGTGCCCGCCTCGCTGTCGAACCTTTGCGTTGCCGCGCATTGCTGGTTTCGGCAGATCATATACGATCCTTGGATGCTGCACGGGATTCAGCATGGTATGATGCTGCAGCCCGAACAAATGGCACGCGCTGGCAGAAGTGCACTCGAAAACCTTATGAGACCGCACCAGACAGTTGAAGCAATAATCGTGTTTTCAGCCCGAGTGTCGCCGCTGAGGTACGGTCATGGAGAGGAATCGGCGACACCTTCTGAGTGAGTAGGACTCGCGACAAAGTTGGCACTTCTGGAAACTGGAAGAAGAAAAATTTCATTAGTAATTGAAAAATGAGATTATTAGACAAGTCAAAACCAGATCAGAATATGTAGTGAGGTGTATATGATATTATATGAGAACATTCTTGATTGACTATTGAGGATGAGATGGTTTTGTTAGGGTGGTAATGAGATACTGAGAAAGTGGATTAAATCATAACACATCTGAGAGAAGAATACATAATTTAACTATTGGGCGAGTTATGATCCCGTTCTGAGTTTTTATATCCGCTACTCACATTCGAGCGTCGGTGCCGCGATACGTTTTAATAATGCAATCTAGGCGCCATTCCGTTGGCGGAAGTAGTTCGTCTTTAATAACGACAAAATCGTCAATGCTGAGGTCGCGTTTGGGGTATTTCCATTTATGCCTTTTATGCAACTCACAAAGGTATTCTTCTTTCCATCGACGGCTAAACTGATGATGGAGGATTTAAACTTTTTCCCATCGATTAATTAGCGAAAGATTTTCCTTAGGGGGCTCGGATAGAGCTACCAATGGCGCACCTCGGAGAAAGTGGCCGGGCGTTAATGGTAAGAGTTCAGCAGGGTCTTCGCTTAGTGGAGATAGGGGTCGAGAATTCAGAACTGCTTCAATTCTGATGAAGAGAGTGGCGAACTCCTCAAATGTAAACTTTTGTAGCTGTGCTACTTTTTTGAAGTGGATTTTAAAACTTTTTACTGCTGCCTCCCAGAGTCCAGCCATATGAGGAGCAGTTGGGGGTATAAAAGACCATTCAAAACCGTGGGCTCTGAACTTTTTAGACACTCTTCAGCGGATTTTTTCAAGAATTGGTCATACTCTTTTCGCAAGGTTCGATCGGCGCCAACGAAATTACGGCCGTTGTCAACTTGTTAGGAGACCACGTCGACCAACGAAGCGTGCGAAGGCAGCAAAAAAGGCTTCTGAAGAGAGATCGGAGACAGTTTCTAAGTGAATAGCTTTGGTTGAGAAGCAAACAAAAACACTTACGTATCCTTTGAGATAAGGAGCTTTACGAAGCATTGAACTCTTTAGCTCAAAGAGACTCTTTGGCGAACCGCTCTCAGCATGAGTTGCTGTTCTGCATGGAGAAGCGTTTTATGAGCAAAATCGAGAATAAGACTACAGAGGCGAGATTTTTCTGGTAAAATAATGGGGTGTCTTTCGGTAAAACTGAGGGCGGCATTGGCCAAACCACCATTCACTCGCAGTACTGAATTTGGGTCCAGATATGGATTAAGCGTTAAGAGAGAACTTTTATTGGAGATGGGTAAAGAGGAGTTGAGATTTTTACACTCTTCAGGGTAGTATATTAATTGCGATTGTACAATCATTCTGATTTTAACGAAATTTACTCTGAGTTTTTTATGCGGTTCACTCGGTATGTGGGTGAACAACGATGAAGGAATCGGGGAAATATATGCGGTTACGCGCACAGCTCTAGGATATGAGGAAAATCTGTTGAGTAGATCATCATCAGGAATGAAGGTATGGAGAACTTCCACTTTTTTAGTTTCAGGAACCACCAGGGCAGATGGTTTGTTACTAGGCCATTTGTTGGATTCTTGCAGTAACTAAACAGGGCCATGCCACCAAAGAGATTTGTCAATGAGCTGAGGTGGAGAACAGCCTCGTGTTCCGAGATCTGCTGGGTTTTCTCCTGAGGAGACATGCCTCCATGTGGCATTTTTGACATTATTTAAAATCTCTGACACTCGATTGGCAACATAAGTTTTCCAAGTGGGATTTCTCAAGCCAGGCTAACATAATTGATAAGTCAGACCATAAGAAAAGTTTATGTGACGGAAATTCGGGTTCGTAAAGTATATGTTTGACTAATTTAGTCATTAGTACTGCCGCACATAATTTAAGTCGAGGTAAGCTTATCGTCTGCAGTGGGGCGACTATGCTTTTAGCGACCAGCAAATGAGAACTGATTACGTTATTAGAATCGCAAGTGCGCATATACAGCGCCGAACAGTACGTCTTTTCTGAGGAGTCACAGAAGCCATGGATTTGAATTTTGTTTTGAGCAACAAATCCAATCCATCTTGGAATTCTTATTAGCTCAATAGAAGGCAAATTTTCGAGAAATTCATTCAATTTGACTAATAACATGGGTTTAACGCATTCGTCCCAGTCTACTCCTTCAATCCAGAGTTGTTGAATAAGCATTTTTGCTTGAACGATGATTGGGGCTAACCATCCAGCGGGGTCAAAAAGCGATGCTACGGCAGACAGAATTTGTCGCTTTGTAGCAGATCCCGTTACAGTGACGGGTTTAATGGAGTAGCAGATCGCATTCCATTTAATACCGACAGTTTTTGTGGAGCTTGTGTAATAGAATTTTAAAAAATTTTCATCAAGTAAATCTTGAGTAGGAAGATGCTGTAAGAGATCAGCATGATTCACGATGATTTTTCTAAGTGATAAGCCAGCCGACTTTAACGCACTTATTACTTGGGTTTGGGCATTCAGAGCAGAATGCATGTCGTGACCTCCGGACAAGATGTCGCCTACGTAGGTTTCACGTTTGAGTATGGGGTAAGCTAATGGCAATTCGTCTTTGCAATCTTCAGCTAGTTGATGCAAAGTTCGAATAGCCAAGTACGGGGCGCAATTAACACCAAAAGTGATTGTCTTGAGACAATAATCTTTTATCGATTGATAAGGATCGGGACGGAAGAATATCCGTTGAAAGTCTTGATCATCTTCATATACCATGATTTGGCGATACATTTCTTCAATGTCACCATTGCGATATTACCGCCAATTGAGGATAATGGTCATGATGTCAGCTTGGAGAGTAGGACCAGTACAAGGGACATCATTGAGAGAGTGACCACTTTGTGACGCCTTTGAGGCATTAAAAACCACTCTTACTTTTGTGGTGGTACTGGCTGGTTTGATTACCGTATGATGCGGGAGATAGAACGAGAAGTATTTTCCATCACGTACAATTTCATTATAGCAAACTTCTTGCATGTGATTTAGAGTTAAATATTCCAGTAGTATTTGGTTGTATTGAGGTTTCAATTGAGTGTTTTTATTTAGATTGAGCTCGATGCGTTTGTATTGTTGAAGGGCAACGAAACGAGAAGCACCTAATGCCACCTGAGAGTGAACAATTTTCTTGAAAGGTAGCTTGACCACATACCGACCATCAGTTTGACGAAATGTAGTTCGTTTATATAAGCTTTCACAAAACGCATCTTCAGCTGAGACAGTTCGACATGCTGGTACTTCTTCTAGCTCCCAAAACTGGCGAACTAGGTCACTTATAGAGGGTTCAGTTACGCAGCAAACTTGAGTGGAAAATGAGCAATTTTGGACAGTGAGAGGGCCACTTAATATCCATCTAAAGACCGTGTTTTGGGCTAGAAGTCCACCAAAAACGTTTGAACGCAAGCCTTCGAGTAAAAGACTTGGAATAACATCACTTCCACTGAGAATATCGATTTGACCAGGCAGGTAGAAGTGAGGATCGGCGAGTTTTAAGCCTTCCAATTCTTTCAAATTAGGTTTCGCGAAGGTGCTAGATGGCAATAAGCTGGTAAGTCTGGGTAAGACAATTGCTTGCACGTCTAGTTGAAAGCTGAGATCTTTAGTTACGATGTGAAGCATGCGAACTTGGCTTGAGCTGCCAACCATTTGACCACCTATGCCAGAGATATTGGTGAGAATTTTTTGGGTTAGCAGTGCGAGAAGGTTTTTAACTCTTTCAGAAATGAAGGTTTTTTGAGAACCCTGATCAATCAGAGCTCTTAGCGTAAAAGTTTCTCGCAAATGTAATATGTGGATCAGTTCTGTGGGTAATATAATTTTCTCCTTATTGGCAGACAAGTGAGTGCTTGCCGAGAGTCAGAAGAGATTTCATTAGATGATAGAGATTTTTGTGCCGTCGTTTCGATATGCATCGATGAAGTTGGGCGGGACTGAAAAGTGGACGGTGATTGGCGATTGTCAGAGTTTGCTTGATGGTTTATATGCTATCGAATACGCTAAGCAATTTGAACAAATTTAGTTTTGGGTAACAAATTTGTTTCTTTCTTAAGCAGAAAGAGTTTTGACCTGTGGACACAGTCGCAGAGCATGCTGCAGCCGACATTTCGGGCAGAGAGCAAAGTTCACTTGCGCAATATTATCTGAGTGAAAATTTTGCACATTGGACCTATGGTTCGAGTTTTGTTAATGATGGCTTTGCGGGTAGTGAGCGTTGGTGTTCCGGTTATTCGAAGCATTTTGTTGGTTTCTATTTTGAGCCATGGGCGGAGACCATTTGGGTTTAGCCCCTTTGATGCTGTATATTTTCTCGACGACTTCATAGCAAGCTGTCAGGAATTCGTCCATCTGTAGCCACGTTGAAAATTCTCGCCTTGATGCGAGGGATTGCTCCCAGAGTGCTAACGTCTCCTCTGGCAACTTCGATGAGCAGAGATAGATGAGAAAGGGGTCCCAATGATCTATTCAGACGTCTTGCGCTGATAGCATGGCGAGGCAGTCGTTTATTGTCGATTAAATCCTCTGGATCGCTCCACTGTTTTCTGTCGTTGCAGCTGGGATGCCAAATAGGATTTTGAGCTGGTTGTCAACCAGAATACTTTTGTTTTCGTAGCGGGAGCGTAGAGCCTTCCACGCCTACGAAAAGTTTTCATCACAAAGTTGGTACCGTTTTACAATATTTCCCTCAGGGCCCCGGGTTTTATTGCGTAGGTGATACAGCTTTTGTGCTGGTGTAAGTTTCGGGTGATGAGTGTAGACTGCCGTGAACATATCTCGAAAAGATGGCCAGTCTTCGTAGCTTCCGTAGAATATTTATGTATCACACGGTAGTACTTTGATACAGGCGATTGCGTTGTCTCGAGCTTGGGAATGGTTGAGAGTGGTGCTATGAGTTGGTTTGACCATCTCATTTTCGAACATCTTTCCTGAGTCCATCATGTGAGCCTTACATCTGTGGTATGTACACCCGCACCATATTTGGTCCGAGTTGAAACTTTGAACGCGTCATCTGCTACAGAGTCCTCTGCGATCATCACTTCTGCATAGGCGTCATGGAGTCTGGCCCATCTTTGATCCAGATCGAGAAACTGGACGTGTACACTGAAATCTGTGTGATCGTCGACGCTGATGCCTTCAAACTTCGAGCAAAACTCCACCAAATTGTCAGAAGTGAAAATGAATTTTTGTTTGATGCTCATTTTGGCCGATGACCTGAGCACACGAGTTGATTTAGAATCCAACGCGGCAACGTATAGTGAGTATTACTTCAGAAGCTGCACGGGGTTGACAACTCTGAACTGAGATGTTTACATAAATTTATTTTCAATTAATAGTAGTTGCACAGGGTTGGCAGCTCTAAAATCTAGAAATTTTTTTTGAAAAAATTAAATATTTGAGATAAGAATTTACGCGGGGTTGGTAAGTCTTTAACTTTGAGAAGATTTTCAAGAACTCAAAGAATACCGAGTAAGATTCTCAACAATATTTGAAAAACGTCTTGTTGAGTAAATATGAGGAAAAATTTTAAAGTAAAATTATATCAGGTACCCAAGAGTATGAGCACCGAATTTCGAGAGAACAATTTTTTTTGAAAAATTGGAGATTTTAGAACAAATTTTTCTTTAAGTCGAAAAGATTCAGCAGTTGCGCGAGATGGCAACTCTGAGTTGGCGAGAAAAATTTTTGAAGAAAAATTAAATCAGGTACCCAAGAGTATGAGCACTGATTTTCGAAAGAACAATTTTTTGAAAAATTAGAGATATTAGAACAAATTTTTCTTCAAGTCGAAAAGATTCAGCAGTTGCGAGAGATGGCAACTCTGAATTCACGAAAAAAAATTTTGAAGTAAAATTATATCAGGTACCCAAGAGTATGAGCACTGATTTTCGAGAGAACAATTTTTTGAAAAATTAGAAATTTTGAGAAAATTTTATTTAAATCGAAAATATTCAACAGCTGCACGGGATGGCAACTTTGAAAACGCGAGAAAAAATTTTAAAGTAAATTATATCCAGGTGCTCAAGAGTATGAGCACTGAATTCCTAGAGAAAATATATTTTTTTTTTTGAGAATTAGGGATTCTGAAAAAATTTCCTTTAAAGCGAAACAGTTGCACGGTGTTGTGACTCACAACGAGGTATTCCCCAAAATATTGTCTTTCTACTAGTGGCCAAGTGCTGGCAATGAAAGTTGATCCACCGCAACAACTAAGCGAGCGATCAACATTCATTGCATTGCGGCATTTTTATATGAATTCAATGCCAAGGCCAGTAAAGTAAACAAACCGAGTCAAGTAAAATAAAAGTAAGACAATAAAATGAACACTGATCTACCGCAACAACAACTGGGCGATCAGTTTTCATTTTATTTAAAGACAATAAAATAAAGCCAACAATTTACTTCTGTGCGGCCAGCGTCAAATGCTGACAAAGCAAAAACCAGAGGTAAATTAATTTTAATATTTTATTGTTGTATTTAACATACACACAGTTTGGCTAAGCGAATAACGCAAATGAAGTATAATTTAAATAAGAATTTAACATTGGAATATGACCCAATTACACATGTTATACATGTTTGTATGTTTGTTCGGCCCAAGTTGGCATCATTAAATAAGTATGTATGAACTTAATAATGAAGTTAATTTAAGCCAAAGACGGAAGATAAAATTACGCAACCGCTGGTTAATCAATAAGTAGAATTAAGTATGTAATAAGTTTGTAAAAATGAAGAAGAAGAAGCGCGGCCAGATTTGTTATAAATAACTGGTCCCCGCTAAAATAAAGAGATGGTGTGAATGAAACTTAAACGGTTGCAGTTATTATTTTCTGAAGAAGTTACTTAGGCAAGACCAGACCTTCAACTCGGAGGATACAAACCAGTGAGTATAAATAAAAATCTCAACGCCTGAATGCACCTAAGGGTGACGGCGAAAGAGGTATTTTTTTTAATAGATGCCAGTGGCGCTCTTAAGCGCCGGCAGCAAACGTTAGGTAGGACGTCGCTCGGCGACTGTAGGACCCACGCGTATCCTCTCAGAGGGGATACAACAAAATGGCGCAGCCGGTAGGATCCTTCTGTTCGTAAGGACAGCAAGGATGTTAGGATCCTTATTGTTAAAGGAACAATAAGGACAACTTTGTTGGTTTAATTTTTTAAAAAAAATTTTTTTAGAGAAAAACAACTACAACAAGGATATTTTGGAATGAAAATTTTTTTTATGGAATTTAAATTTTTGATTGGATCCTTAATGTTTCTGTAACAATAAGGATATTTTTTTAAGTTTTTGTAAAATTTTAAACGAATGAAATTTTTTTTGGATGAACATTTTTTGATAGGACATTTATTTAAAAAAAAAAAGATAATGATATCATAGATATTTCTTCCGTTGTGCAAAAATTAATAGGAACAAGTTGGGACTTTTGTTGTTACAGGAACAACAAGGGTATTTTGAAACTAACATTTTTTCTTTGTGAAGGAAAATTTTTGGTGGGTTTTTTTTTGTTCACGGGAGCATTGAGGATAATAGATCGTATTTACTTTTATATAATGGTTTAAGTTTCGGTTGAACCTTTCTAAGTTTGCAATTCGAAATCTTCCACCACTTCTCGGAAAGAGGCTGGCAGGAATAAAAGTTTCTTTGTTCAAGGTTTAAGTTTCGTTATAAAAAAAAAACCTTATTATTTTTTTTATGTTTTTTGGGAACGATAAACGCTTCTTAGGAGCACGGATTATCAACAGAAATTTTTTGGATCCACTTCAAGGCGATGCTGGAATTTTACGAAGCAGATGCAGTTGGTCAACAGTAAGGATTTTTTTTGAGAACTAAATTACCGTGAAAGAGGACACATCTACAAAGAGAACCAGTCAACGGCAGGAGATATCATGGCAAATTTTGAACATAAAAATAAAACTTAAATTGTGTCGGGGTTTTTCGTCACTTATTTGGCGAAATACAAACAAAATACTTATTTATACATGAATTTGAAACAAGCTTTTATAGCCTATGCATCAATTGTTGCTTCGATATGTTTATATGAAAGCTAATCACTGAAAAGAAACAGAATAAAGATATATATTAATAAAACAAACTAAATAGCATGTGTTTTATTAAAACCGATATTTTCACATGGCGCAAGCAGAATTTGACAGTTTCATAGAACAATTGTGGAGCGAAATAGAACATTTTAGTAATTCAAGAAAAGATTTTGAAGCAGTAAAAAAGGGGGTGTATGATTCAAAAGAATTAGGTAAAGCCGAGGAGGCAGAGGTTGTCCTGCAAATTTTTACGCAGCTGGTACATAGTGAGTCAAGGGCATCTGTTGAGGAAAAGGAGGACCTGAACGAGCGATTCAGGGATATCGAAAAAAAATATCATGCAATAAGGATACAACTCGAAGAGACAGAAGAAGGGATAAGGGAAATTGAGGACGAGAACTTAAAATTGAGAAAAATAGTGGGGAATAAGAATATCTCGGAGGAGTTAGTAAAACAATTAGTCGAGAACGAGCACACAGAGTGTGAAAAGAAATTGCAGGAAGCCCAACGAAAAATAGAAAGTTTAAAGTTGGTAAGAAGAGACCGGGAAACAATAGTAGTACCAGTAACTGTTAAAATGAATATAAGTGAAATAGCCAAAACGGTGAGTAACTTAGTACCGCTATTTTCAGGTACTGAGTCACCGGCAGAAGTTTATAGGTTTATACAAGGACGCGAGTTGGCATTCAAAGCAGTGAAACCAGTAGATGCACAGGACTTCACAGATTGTGTGAAATTAAGGTTACATGGGGAGGCATTTGAGTTTTGCAGGAGTAAGAAATTTGGCAAGGTTGAGGAACTCTATGGGGCAATCAAAGCGAAGTATATTAAGGAGACAACGTATAACACGTTGATAATGGAACTATCGCATTGCGTCCAAAAGCCGGGGGAGATTTTAAGTTCGTTCGCGAACAGAATAAGCGACATAGAGTCTCAGGGTAGAGATCTAGTAGGTGATGGCGGTATCCTGTGGGAACAGCTTAGTAGTTCGGTCGTTAGTGCATTTAAGGTGGGAGTCTCCGACCCGAACCTCCGAACGATTTTATTAACGACAACCTGTTTGGGTCTCGCAGCGTTAGAAAAAAGGGCATTGGAAATGGAGGTCATGTTAAAAGGAGGTGAGCTGGGGAGAACCGCACAAGGCCATAATAACTATTGGCAAGAGTATCAGGGCAAACAGGGAATTAGGTTTCCCAGGGAAAGAGGTCAGGAACAAAGAGGGCAGTATAACATACAGGAAGAGGATAAAAAACAATTAACAAATAGCAGATTAGCTATAAGGTGCTCATTTTGCCAGGAGAGAGGGCACACTAGGGACGTGTGTAGAACAAGGAGATACACACCGTATTGCGAAAAATGCCACGAATATGGGCACGAAAAGGGGTGGAAATGTGCCCAAAAATTTAAACCCAGAAGTGATAAAATGGCTGGAAAAGGATATGAGGGAAATTTTAACTCAAAAAATCCATTCAGAAATAGTGAGGACAAGAGACAAAAACAGGAACCAAATGAAGCGATTGAATGTAGATGGTGTAACAAGTTAGGCCACGTAGAGAAAGACTGCTACGCTAAGAGAAACTGGGAGAATAGGCAGGGAAACTTTCAGGGGCCCCGCAAAGGCCAATAAGCTGGGACCTCCGAAATAAAAGAACACTTAGGCCGACCAGGATAGTAACAGATCATTCGACATTCAAAAAGATTGTGAATATCTGTACATCTAAGTCAATAGAAAGTATAGTAACAGATCATTCGACATCTGAAAAGATTGTGAATATCTGTACATCCAAGCCAGGAGAGAGTTCAGTAACAGATCATTCGACATCTAAAGAGATATTGAATATCTGTACATCCAAGCCAGTGGAAAGTTCAGTAACAGATCATTCAGTAGTGACAGAGAATTTGACATCCGAAAGGATTGTAAATTTTTGTACACCTCATTCAGGAAGGAATGTAGAGAACAGAATCGAAAGAAACAGTTGAGTCATTGCAGGCGACATCAGAAAAGGTTATAGAAAGACTCGGGAAAATAATAGAAAAATGCAACGTGCTATTAGAACAATTAAATGGAAATATGAGAGAAGAAAAATTCAATGTGGTAGCAGAAAAGTTAAATGAAAATGTAAGAAAGGAACAAGTCAATGAGGTAGCAGGAAAATTAAATGGAAATATGATAAAAGAAAAATCAGATATGGTATTCGAGAAATTAAACGAAAATATGATACAAGAGAAATGCAATGTGGAATTAGAAAAATTAAGTGAAAATATAACAAAGGATGGTTGGTATAAAAATATGAAGGTATTGGAAAAGAAAAAGGGTTAATGTTTTGGTATCTCCAAAGTAGATGATGTGTTTATAGAAATTCCTTGCAAGAATGCTATAAATGGTAGACTCGTTCTTCTTGTAGATTCCGGAGCGGACACGAGTTTAGTGAAACAAAACGCATTACAAATAATTGAAGACAGGGGAAAAGAAATAAAAAATTTGTGTGGAGCATTCGGGGGTTTCGTGAAAACACTTGGGTCAGTGAAGATAGAACATGACGAGGTAAATAATCTTAGTTTTAAGTTGCACGTAGTTGCACTAGAACAAGGACTGCCTGCAGATGGCATATTAGGCCGGGATAATTTGTGGAATAAATCTATCATAAATACGATAGATAAAACAGTAACTATATATGACAGAGAAGGAGGTAATATAAAATTACCATTGAAACAAATGAATGAGTTAAGCTCGATTAATTACAATGAGGAAATGAAAATAAAAGCTAGGACCATCCGAAGAGTAAAAATTAAAGTAGAGACTAAAATTCCGGTGGTAGTTGTACATAAACAGGAGATTGCACAAAGAGGTTATTTAGGTGAAAATTTGGTAGACGTCACAGATATTTACAGAGTGTATAAGACGAAAAGAAAAAAAAATATTTTTAGGGAAAATCTAATAACATAAAATAAAAAATGTACGGGAGAGGGAAAATAGTATTCATACATTTTATACATATTAGGAGTAAACTTATGAGAAAAAAAAAATATATTAAGAACATTTAGTAAAGTTGTACAGAAAAAGGTTACTATAAAACAGAATTTAAAAAAAAAGTTAAATATAAAGAAAATTAGGAAAGAAGTGAATGTGAAAGCATTTTTGTGGGCAGAATACGGCGATGTAAAATAAATGAAGTAGAGGAAAATACTTACTAGAAGAAGCAGTTAAGAGAAAGATGGGAAAAAGACAGTAGAAATGAATAAATGTCAGCCAATGAAAAATATTAGTGAGTATATAATAAAAAGAAGATATAGATAGAATGACTATAAAAGAAGAGAGAAAAAAGTAATAATGAATAAATTAAATGAAACGGTTGAGAGCCAAGATATGGCAGAAGAAAAAAAAAGACATGGAGAAAATCTAAAGTAAAAGGCAATTGTGTTGGCATCTTCAAAGTGAATGACGTTGTTACAGAAATCCCTCGCAAGGATTAAATTCTAGTACAACGCATTCTACTTGTAGATTCCAAAATAGTGCCAATTTATTTTAATTCTGTAAGTTTTGTTTTGGATTTAAATTAGTCGTTGAAATATAAAAAAAAAGTTAATGAAAAGTAAAGAAATTTGATAACGTCAAATGTAGACGTAGTAAAACATAACAAATAATATGATACGGAAAGTAAAGGGAAAAATAAAGAAAAAAAAGACATATTATTTTTACATAAAGGAAAATATTATTTTACAAATTAAAAAAAAAATACTACCTTAAAGGAAATAAAAAATCTCACTACGAAAAAATATTAAGTAAAGCTATAAATTAAACATATTGAAAAGGAGAAATTGAATAAAAGAAAAAAAAAATTAAGGTTTTTAATTAACAAAGCATACGAAAAGAATATATATAAAAATTTTTAATAAATAATATGTACTAACTTATAAGTAAATTTTTCTTTAAAGTCAGATAAAAGAACAATATTAAATAGCGTGTGAGTACGCATAAAAATGTTGAAGAAATAATATAGAAATATTAAGAGATGTAAATGTTATGGAAATGTTAAATACAATAGATTCATTAAAAGCCTGTATGTTTAACAATTGTGTAAATTAAAATAAAGAAAAAAGTAAAAATCCATTTAAAACTAATTAACGAAGTTGGAAAAAGTAAAGTATTATAAATATGAATAAGAGATGTTTAAACTAGATTAGGGAACATCATATATTGTTGAGATTGGGGGTGCAACCAAAAATGACGCCGTGGAACCCAAAGTAAGCGTTATTAGAGAAAAAAGCAGTGAGCAGAAACAACAGTTAAAAGGAATAAAGCAAGTCAGGAAATAAACTTCAACCACGAAAGGTGTGTGCTGGAAAGCAAAAAAAAAACTAATAAATATTAGAGCAGAAAAAATTATAAAGTAAAACAACAAAAGGTGAAAACACCTTCGTAAAATGCTGACAAAGCTGCGAATACAAAAAAATTTTTTTTGAAAACAACAAAAATTAAAAACAAAAGGTATAGCACCCTTAATAAAGCAGAAAAATTTGAAAATTAATAATAAAATAGATATAAATAGCCTTCCTAACACAACGAAAACAAACAATTAATCCAGATTTGGCAAAATAATGCTATTAAACAACAAAAGGTACAAAAACCTTCATAAACAACATTTTTGGCAATATAATATTTTAAAACAACAAAAGGCATAAAAACCTTAGTAAAACAACATTTTTGGCAACATAATATTTTAAAACAACAAAAGGCATAAAAACCTTCGTAAAACAACATTTTTGGCAATATAATATTTTAAAACAACAAAAGGCATAAAAACCTTCGTAAAACAACATTTTGGTAATATAATATTTTAAAACAACAAAAGATATAAAAGTCTTTCTAAAATCAGAAAAGTAATACAACAAAAGGTATAAAAACCTTTATAAAGCTACAAAAAGCAAGAATTTTATATTAAACGACATAAAAACCATTTTAATGAAGAATAATTAAGAAGTTAAAATAACAAAAGGTATAAAAACCTTCCTAAAGCAGAAAAATATAACACCAAAATGCATAATAACCTTATAACAGCCTGAAAAAATAATATAATAAAAAAGAGACCAGGTTAACCAGCAAAACCGGGAAGTCTCCTGGCCCATCTTTAAACGAAGACCAGGTTAACCAGCTATAGGGCTTAAAGCCTCCTGGCAAACAAAAACAATATCACTAGCACACACACTTCAACAGTATTTGCATCAAAAACTATAACGAAGAATAAATTAAACGCCGTGACAGTTTTTCCGGGGCACCGATGGACAACACTAAAAAGAAAACACAATAAAACAACAATCACCCCCAACAAGTGCCAGATACTAAGAGATTTAGTAAAATTGTAGAAACAATAAATTAAAACTTATTTGCTGAACAATATCATATATAGAAACTATAGAAATAAAAGAAAAATTTATCATATTCATATTCATAATATCCAGAAAATATCCAGTAAAACAAATAAGCCAATTAAAGAAACTACTATATAATAATAAAACGAATAGTATATCGTAAGAAAAGCAAAACAAACATACAGACAAAATAATAAAAAATTAATTGACGAAAATTTTAACCTCTTCAAGGAGAAAATTTTCTTTGTGTAAGGGGGGAGGAATGTTGTGACTCACAACGAGGTATTCCCCAAAATATTGTCTTTCTACTAGTGGTCAAGTGCTGGCAATGAAAGCTGATCCACCGCAACAACTAAGCGAGCGATCAACATTCATTGCATTGCGGCATTTTTATATGAATTCAATGCCAAGGCCAGTAAAGTAAACAAACCGAGTCAAGTAAAATAAAAGTAAGACAATAAAATTAACACTGATCTACCGCAACAACAACTGGGCGATCAGTTTTCATTTTATTTAAAAACAATAAAATAAAGCCAACAATTTACTTCTGTGCGGCCAGCGTCAAATGTTGACCATGCAAAAACCAGAGGTAAATTGATTTCAATATTTTATTGTTGTATTTAACATACACACAGTTTGGCTAAGCGAATAACGCAAAACAAGTATAATTTAAATAAGAATTTAACGTTGAAATATGACCTAATTACACATGTTATACATGTTTGTATGTTTGTTCGGTCCAAGTTGGCATCATTAAGTATGTATGAATATGTTTTATAATAAGAATTAATACAAAACTATACTAAGAACTTAATAATGAAGTTAATTTAAGCCAAAGACGGAAGATAAAATTACGCAACCGCTGGTTAATCAATAAGTAGAATTAAGTATGTAATAAGTTTGTAAAAATGAAGAAGAAGAAGCGCGGCCAGATATGTTATAAATATCTGGTCCCCGCTAAAATAAAGAGATGTTGTGAATGAAACTTAAACGGTTGCAGTTATTATTTTCTGAAGAAGTTACTTAGGCAAGACCAGACCTTCAACTCGGAGGATACAAACCAGTGAGTATAAATAAAAATCTCAACGCCTGAATGCACCTAAGGATGACGGCGAAAGAGGTATTTTTTTTAATAGATGCCAGTGGCGCTCTTAAGCGCCGGCAGCAAACGTTAGGTAGGACGTCGCTCGGCGACTGTAGGACCCACGCGTATCCTCTCAGAGGGGACACAACAACGGGATGGCAACTTTGAATACGCGAGAAAAAATTTCGAGAGAAAAATTCTTCTGGAACTTTAGAAACAAGATAACAACTATTTTTTTTCTACAGACACTTTTCACCTGAAGTACCTTTTGGTGGCTGCACATACAATTTTACTAGCTTCCCACTGTTTTTATACACCACTTCAATTTATTTTAATTTTTACGTTCTTTTGGTACTATTAACTTTTATATTTATTTTCGCATTAGTTTTATAGTTTTTCACATGCCACTGTGCTTTTTTAATTACATTTTTTTTCCTCTTCTAAATGCACGCGTCCGCCTTGTGCACTTTTCATAATTTTTTTTCTCTATCACAAGAAAATGTGCGGCGAAGACGCTTGAGCGGCGAAAAAATCGAAGCTTACCTTTTTGTAGACTTGTTCGATTGAGCTTTTCGCATAGCTGCTGTTTAGATGAAGCGATGTGGATTGCTGCATATCTTTGTGCTTCTCGGAAGGTTCGAAGGACCAATGTTTTGCTTGATGTCGAATCGATGAATTAAACCCAATATATGAACGAGATGGTGAATTCGACAATCCTTTTATTTGGTGGTTTAGCTTCAATTGTTTACAATACTTATATTACAAAATTATATGCCGCTGTTAAGGTCTTGATGAATATTGGATATTTTGGAATTTAATAATAATGAAAAAATGCGAGAATTGCAATTCGAGAAAAAATGTAAGAAAACTTAGAAATTTAATTTGATTTAACTGGATTGCAGTTCTATGCTTACGACCTTGCTGCTCGTAGGTTGTACCGAAAAAGATAAAGAAAAAGAAAAAAGGCGGAAATTAGATAGTTGTTGGAGCTCGTGTGGAGCCATCGCGGTAGGCGGTGTAAAACGTAGTTGGTGTAAAAACAGCGAGGCAGCAAGGTGGTAAGCAGGGAACTTCAATTCAGTGCACATTTCGTGAGGTTAGTTTTTCGTATATGTTAAATGTGAAAAAAGGATAGTCGTGACGCGAACAGGGGCGGTTTTATCTCAAGATGGCCACTCCATTTGCTACACGAGTCGGACCCTCAATAATCATGAAGTGAATTATTCAACGATTGAAAAAGAATTATCGGCTATTATATGGTCAGTAAAGTATTTTAGACCGTACCTGTATGGACGGAAATTCACTATACGGACTGATAAAGACCTTTAGTGTGGTTGTAGTGTGCTCTCGTTATACACTCTGCCGACCCTAAGTTTCGTTGTTATAAACAGCAACATATTGAGTGACTAATAAGTTAGCACTGCATTATCGGCGTGTGCTGCACTCAGTGCATGCGAATATTTTCATTACTCACTCAATATTGTTGACCGTGCCAAATTATCATTCGTCAAACCAAAAATATGTAATTTGAATCTCTTCGATGATTCAAATTCAATATGCAAGAACGAAACGCAACATAGGTTATAATTATATTAATTAACTAGAGAAGTATGACCATAGATTAAGACTACTAAGTAAGTTTTGTAAAAATGTTATAAAAGAGCCGAGATGGCCAACAATAAATCAGACTTTATTTAACTACACAAGTTGGCAGATCTCTGCCTTGTTCAGTTTATTTTAAACGTCTCTGTTTGCCTTGGACATAGTTCAAGTCGGCAAACACTGTAGCCTATAGCGAAGGCAAACTCTGCCGCTGTAACACAATAATACGATCCTTAATATATCTTAAATAAAACGATATTAAATAAAATATAACTTGGCGATCCTAAAAACTATATAACATGGCGATTCTAAAAAGTATATAACATGGCGATCCTGCAGCTCTAATCTGGAATCTAATTATACTGATGGAAGAATATATACCGCAGAAAACAACGACATCAGCAGCGAACAGCCCAATTCCAGTCTATATACCACAACGAATCGGTCCGAAAGCAATTTTAATAGACGAATACAATAAAAGACAGTTGCGACGGAAGGAAGAAAAACTAACAGCAATTGTACCGACGGAAATACCAATCACCAAGAAAAAACGAGGTGGCACAAAGGTAAGACAACGCAAACATCTGGCATACCTCCTAGCCATAACCCGAGAACCACAGCAACCAAGCTGGGACATTGCAAACTTGATTTGGGAAGAAATCAACACTCTCCGCAAACAGCTTAACAAGAAAAACTAATGGGCAGCATTTTGGCTACAACTGGAGCAATAGTAAACCCACAAAACAAAGACGAAGACATGATGAAGGAAGAAATAATCATGAACACCAACAATAATAACAGCAATGGTATCAGCAACAACCTGGACAAAAGCAGCATCATCGAAATCATCTGTTTTGTATTTATAATAATCATTATTATACGTTACGCAATAGTTTATTTTAAAAACTACGCCAAAAAACAACTTATCAAAAATTCACACATTATTACCAATGTCTGAATAACACTTCAAAAATAAAATGTATTAATACGATCAAAAAATTTTGTAATAGATGGAAAGAATAATTAAAGAGGCAGAAAGAATTTATGAAAATATAAGAAAAAGTTATGCTAGAGGCTACACAAGGGCCACATTAATATCCAAACAGCAACAGCTAGAAGATTTAAAAGAACAATTTGACTTATTAGCAAGTCAAAACAAAGATAGCAAAGAATTAGTAGCTTTAAAATTAGAGTTAAGTAACATTCATTTAAATTCCCAAAAATTAATTTTAGAACAACTTAAAACAGCTGAAGACCATAATGAATTAGAAGAAGAAGAAGAAGAAAAATCTGATACAGAACAAACACCAATAATGGTATCCTTTAGTTTAGAAACTGCCTCAAAGGCATTGCCCACTTTTTCAGGCAACTTTAATGAGTTAGATAGTTTTCTCATTACAGCTGAATTAGTAAATAAAACATTAAGTAGTGAAGGTAAACTAGATTTTTTTACAGTATGTTTACCACGCAAAATTAACAGCTAATGTGCGCACCTCATTGGGTAGCTATTTTAAGCCATCAAGTTTTGAAATTTTAAAACAACAGTTGAAAGCTAGATACAAAGACAACACAACCACAGCTCAACTACAGACTAGACTTAACAATTTACAACAACGGAACCTACGAATAAACACCTACAAAGAACAATTACTAAATATAATAGAAGGTTTAAACAGACTAGGAGTTGAAAGTTTAGGAACGCAAGCGACAGAAGCCGAGAAGAACGTCATAATAAAATGCAATAACAAAATTGCACTCGATGCATTTAAAAAGAGACTTAATGAAAACTTAAAAACAACCATTTACGCGGCGCGACCAAGAGATTTATTAGAAGCAACAGAATTAGCACTCGAACTAGAAAATGAGTCAATGACTTCGCCAAATGCAATCATGCACTTTCAGCGGTCATTTAACCAACATCGAAACAATGTCAATAACCGCAGTAATATGAGGCAGAATTTAAGCACACAACGCAATTTTAATTCATTCAATTCGAACAATAGGCACAATGAACCCAGAAGATATAACAATAATTTCAACCAAAATTACAATCAAAACGATTACTATGACAGAAATTTGAACCACAACAACAACGTCAATAGAAACCGTAACAACAGTAATCGTTCTAACCAAGACAGAAACAGCAACCAAAACAGAAATCAAAACAACAACAGCAACTATCAGTCTTAACTTATTCTAACAGGGTTTATTTAGCAGGATTTATTTAGCAACTAACAGTCTTAACTTATTCTAACAGGGTTTATTTATTTTTTTCTCTCCTTCCCTTGTTTTAGTGTTCGAAAGATATCCAATTTGTGGTGGGCGTAATCCGCCCACAAGAAAAACGTAATAATAAGAACACGTCAAAAGGGAAATACGGAGAGAAAAGTAATAAAGGGAACTTACAATAATTAACAGGGAATATGTATCATATCTTAATTGTAAGAAAAAAATTATAGAGGGGGAAAAATGGCGTTGCAGTTAAGAAGAAGTGGCGTTGGGGTTTAGAAGGGCATTTCGGAGTCGAGATCTGCTCAGATGAAAATCAAATTCGCTGATCAAATTGTTAGTTACACGAAGCATCGTGGTTACAGGTTCACTGCAACCATAGTCGGTACGATGGAAGTTGAGGTGGAAGAGAGGAATAGACCTAAGGTTACGTGGGTTGGTATTAAAGGATATTAATTGGAGTAGTGCAGGGCAGTTAATGGTTCCGCATACAAGTTGATGAATGAAGAGTACATCTTCAACTTCTCTTCGTTTTGCAAGAGATTGCATGTTAATCAACTTCAGGCGGTCTGCATAAGGAGGTAAGTTGAAACTGTCAGAACCGGGAAGACCGCGTAGTGCAAACCTAATGAATCTTCGTTGAACGGCTTCGATTCGCACAGAATGGATGTTGTAGATAGGAGACCAAACCTGGCTAGCATATTCGAGGATGGGTCTAACAAAGGTAAGGTAGAGAGATTTAGTAACGTAAGGGTTGGAGAATTCTCTGGACCAGTGTTTCACAAAACCCAGTGCAGAATTGGCTCTACTAATGATATTATCAATATGAGACCTAAAATTAAGTTCCTTGTCACATATTTCACTTAAGTCCCTTAAAAAGCTTACAGGAGGAACTGGCTTGCCGAGTAAGTAATATGTTCTTGGGGGAAGCTGGAGACGCTTGCGTGAATATGTAATATCTTGACATTTACTAACGTTGAGCTCTAGAAGATTTTTTTGACACCAAGTGGAAAAACTAACTAGATCTTCTTGAAGATAGTGAGAATCGTCGTTAGTTTGTATGCGCCGATAGATTTTCATGTCATCAGCATACACAGAGAGATTGGATTCTTTGATGATGCCATCTACATCAGAGATTGTTAAGACAAACAACAAAGGACCAAGGTGACTACCTTGTGGGACACCAGAGGTAGCTGAAAAAGAATCTGAATTGGAAAATCTTAAGATGACATTATAACGGCGTTCTTCGAGATATGATTTAATCCAAGATATAAAGAGTGATGGAAAACCAAAGGCTTTAAGCTTAAGAAGAATGATAGTGTGTGAGATTTTGTCGAACGCTTTACTAAAGTCGGTAGAAAGTTGAAAAAGAGCCAATAGGGGATGAGCCAACACGTCCGCGCATTTTTTTATAACAATAGCAGGCAAGCGGGTCCTGGAGAATAATCGTCCTTCAGATTATTTATCTTTTCTAACACATCAGCTAGTGTAATATCAACAGAAGTTAGCGACGTTTGAGGACAGTCCCTTAACAAAGAAAAATACTCGTAGTCTAAGTTCGTCGTTATGATTAGTGTATGACTGACTGAAAAAATTTGCAAATAGGTTTGCAATTATTTCCGGGTTGTCTGAGGAAATGTCCGAAAAAGTAAGGGTAGATGGGTAGTTGTCAGATTTTCTTTTAGTATTTATAAACTTGTAGAAGCTTTTAGGATCCGACAGCAATTTAGTTTGAATATGAGCAAGATAAGACTCGTATAGCGTTTCACAGAGTGCGGAAAAAAGGTTAAAGGCGTGAAGATAATTTGTGAGATCAAGAGGAGAACGAGAAATTAAATATGCGTACCAGGGAGGACATGACGAAAAGTTTTTCTGCCTGGTGAAGGGGACAGAATGTGTGAAGCAGTCGAAAACTATGTCATAGAAGTGAGCAACTGCAGTATCAACGCTTTCATGAGCATTATCGAAGAGATGTTGGAAATCAATTCTACTGAATAAAATTTCTAGTTTTACAAAATCAGTTTTCCGAAAGTTAAAGCTGTACGAGTGCTAGAAATGTGTATTTTTGATATCAGTGTTATATGATAAGGTAAGGGATAATGGTGGATGGTACTGATCGAGTGTTGGAAGAAGATGGTTACTTGCGGAGACCACGCAGTTATCTAAATCCGAAGAAAAAATTAGGTCTAGTTGTCTACCTAAATTGTTAGTAACTCCGCTCAACTGGTAAAGGCCGCGGTCTGAAATACAACTAGTGAAAAAAATTTCTTTTTCAGAGGAAGGATTTGAAGAAAGATAGTAGGATTCATCATCAGAGAGGACCCATTGAAGGTTGGGAAGATTAAAATCTCCCAGAAAAATAACGGTGTCAAATGGATCCATAAGGTCCAAAAGTGAATCTATTGCGTCTACTGCGAGCTGATAACCATTCACTGGTTGAGACGGGCGAATATAACAGCAAATAATGAATACATTACGTTTTGCGATGCAAACTTTGGCACATATAAATCCAAAGTTGGCAGTGTGGGAGTTTTTTATAATGGTTGGATTGAAGCGATTGTGAATAGCGAGAAGGACACCACGACCTGAGAAGAGATCATCTTTGTCGAGACCATCGTCTCTGAAAACCACGAAATCGGACGCGAAGACCTCAGTATCCTTAAAGTCGGGCGTAAGATTGGTCTCAGTAAGGGCAAATATGTCGTAGGGAAGCTTAAGAGAATTAAGAAACACTGTAGAGATTTTGGTGCGTAAGCCTCTTACATTTTGGTAGTAAAGAGAGACAAATAATGGGCTGGGAGAAGGGTTTTGAGTAGGAGTAATAATTTGGTTAGGAATAATATTGTTGCTGCTCTTTACGGGACTTTTGAAGATAAGAGATATGTTTTGACCTCACATGAGTAGCATATGTGTCAAGATCTTCTTTGACTTGATGGCTCGTCAAGCCAAGTAGCTCGTGGAATCTGGTAAATAAATGGCTTAACTCATTGATATCGGTAGGTAGACCTTCTTGCTGAATCAAGACTTTGAGGTTTGTGCAAGTAAGCAAGATAAAGACGCACATTGTTGTAGACACTATTCTCTCTTAGTCGAGAAAGGGCATATCTATTCTCCGTGTCAACACAAGAGTTCATCGTAAGTTTCACTCTTGGGGGTTGAAGAGGGTCAATAAAAGATGTGGGGCTTCCAGCTTGATTAGAAGCTTCACTAGTGACTGAAACAGACGGAGATGGGTTTAAAGTATGGGAATGAACGAAGTTAGGATAGAGTATGTTAGTCTCATTTTTTCTTGCTGTTGTGTCCAAGTGAGGATTAAGATTGAATGAGACTCGTTTAGGGTGAGACGGCTGAAGAGTGTAATTTGTTCTATTTGAAATAGATTTGATCTGAGGAGTAAAACTAGGAAATATATAAGTTTTATGTTTCCAATTGGGGTCAGCGCTAGGACGGGAATTAGGTCATTTATTTCCGGATGGTTTGTGGACAGGATAAGGCAAATTAGGATTTTTATTAAGTAGAGTTTTCTTTGGATTAGAATAAGACTTAGAAAAAGCGTTATACGTATTTGTATTAGAAAAATTATTATTACTAGCATTATCGTTAGATAATTAGAATTTTTATTAGAGTTAGAATTGGAATAAGAATTAGGGACGTTACATGACTTAAAATTTAACGTAGAGTTAGAGTTTGAGTGTGAATTAGATTTATAGTTAAAGTTGAAAGGAGAATAGGAGTAAGAATTAAAATTAGAGTTAGCATTATTCCTAAGTTTACTGGTAGTTTACTTGCATAATGATTAGACTTGTTTTTAGAATTAAAATAAGAAAAACTGTTCTTCTCTCTGTTAGATCTACGTGTCAACGGCTTCTCTCCAGGCTTATTCATCCATTTGGCAAATATCCACTGGCCATGCATAACACTGTCACCAGAGGAGCTGAGGAACAACCACGCATATTCTGTTGGAATATTAAGTTTAAAACAGCAAAATTTCCTGGGATTGGAAGACATCTTCTGGCAGTTAGAAATTACGATACCAAATTTCTTTCCAAAGTAATTACGCATCCAGGATACGCTAGTTTTAACTGCTACGCCCTTAATAAACAATGTAGTTTTAGAGCTTTCGTTCACGTCCTCTAATTTTTTGATCCTGCTATCCCATTCGGATGACGTCCATGATGTTCCGAAATGATGGATTAATTTGCGAGGTTCAGCGACAGGATTAGCAGCTGGTTGCTCGTTTGGATTAACGAAGAGAGAGGCTGGTGGTGGAGAAAAACAAAGAGCCGATGGAGAAAGTGTAGCTGCTTCCAGGATTTCTTGAAAAATGGAAGATGCATCATGGTGGGGGGAATCTGGCAAGTTTTGAGTATGGTTTCGTGCGGAACTGATGACAGAAGTTTTTTGAGGAGAAACCAACTCAGGCATAATTTCCATTCCATTTGGTAGAGACCTGACCGCATATGATATTTCGGCAAGCGCAGCTCGAAATGCGTACAAATCGTCACTTATGTCATTGACTTTGTTGTATAAACTTTGTGTGAGTGGATCTGGCTGATAAGGTGAAGGCAAAGGCTACACCTTATCAGCCAATGTGTAGTGATTTGATACTTTGACGTATGTCTTGCAATGATTCAGATTTTTTCAGTTTATTAAAGTTTTCATTAATTTCATTTTTTATATCACTTATCGCGGTCTCGATGTACGAGTTTTTTTATTGTTATTTGCTAGTTCCGTTAATTGCTTAATGTTTCTTAATATATTTGTTACATTATCTTTAACGGTATTAGTCGAAGCCTCCAAAGTGGCACTAATGTCTTCCGATATCTGAGTCAAGCTATCAAATTTGGCAAATTGTTTTGATGCCTTATTAAAAAATTGCTTGTTTTCAGATAACAAGCTAGCAAAAGAGTCGTTAAGGCACTTTATTGCAAGCATTAAATGCATAATACATAATGAGGGAAACTACCAAGGCTCGGAAGACACGGTTTTTCCGGACAGCCAAAAGTAAAGATTTTTAAAATTTCGGATAAAAATTCTAATTTTATAAAAATAAAATACAAGAACAACATAATGACTTTTCTCATTGACACAGGTGCTGACAGTTCTTTATGCAAGCTTAGTAAAAAACTGAATGACGATTTTTATAACCCTGACGAAAAATGTAAGTTAACAGGTATTACACACGAAGAAATTTTTTCATTAGGTAGAATAAATCTTAAACTTAATTTTGGGGAGGAATCTTGCGAACATGAGTTTCAATTGGTAAATTCAGAATTTCCAATCGAAACCGATGGTATATTAGGCAGAGATTTTCTGAATAAGTTTCTTTGCAAAATTGACTATGAAACATTTGTTATTTCAATTTTAACTAATGAGTCACATATAATATTACCAATGCACTCGAAATCACATAACACACTAATAATAAAAGTGCCACCAAGAACAGAAATTATTCAATCGATCAGATTACAAATAACCGAAGATAAGGTGATTTTTAATAAACAGATACAAGAAGGTATTTTTCTCAGTAATTCAATAGATCCGAAAAACGGCATGACACACTTAAAAATTTTAAATACAACAAATGACGAAGTAATATTAAATAGTATTGAGTTGGAAACTGATTCTTAAGACAAATACGACATTTTAAATTATAATAGCAAAAAACATACACACTCACAAAAACGTTTAAGTAAGATCTTGGAAACACTAAACATACAATGTAATGACACAAAAATTAAAGACGAACTACATATTATTTTCAAAAAATATCAAGACGTATTCCACCTAGATAACGAACCTCTAACAACAAAAAATTTTTATAAACAAAACATCACGACAACAGACAACATACCAGTATACATAAAAAACTACAGACTGCCACACATTCAAACAGACATGATAAATGAACAAGTTCAGAAAATGCTAAAGGACGATATTATCGAACCATCGCTCAGTCCATACAATGCTCCACTCCTTCTGGTAACAAAAAAGAACACGGCGGACAAAAAGAAATGGAGACTTGTAGTAGACTTTAGAAAGTTAAACGATAAAATTGTCGATGACAAGTTCCCTTTAACGAGATTAGAAGATATTCTAGACAAATTAGGTAGAGCGAAATGGTTCTCAACACTCGATATGACCAGTTCTTTTCATCAAATTGAACTAGAGAACGAATCACGACCTTTGACAGCTTTTTCTACGACAAACGGACATTTTCAATTTAAACGACTACCTTTTGGACTAAAGATCTCTTCAAACAGTTTCCAACGGATGCTCACTATTGCACTCGCAGACTTGGAATCAAATGCTTTTCTTTACGTGGATGACATAATTATCCATGGATGTAGCATAAATCACCACAACCAAAATCTAATAAAAGTATTAGAAAGACTTCAAAGACATAATTTGAAATTAAATGCGGCCAAATGTTGTTTTTTGCGTCCTGAAGTAGTATATTTAGGACATCTTATCACAAGTGAAGGAGTCAGAACCGACCCAGCTAAATACGATACTGTAAAAAATTATCCAACTCCGAAAAACGCAGATGACGTTAGGCGATTCGTTGCATTCTGCAACTACTATAGAAAATTCATTCCAAACTTCGCAGATATTGCAAAGAGCCTAAATACACTCTTAAAGAAAGGCACAAAGTTTACGTGGTCGGAAGAACATCAAATAGCTTTCGATACATTGGAAGATAAATTAACAACACCACCTTTATTACAATACCCAGATTTCAGCAAACCTTTCATACTAACGACAGATGCTTCAAATTATGCCTTAGGCGCTGTAATATCGCAAGGCGAAATAGGTAAAGATTTACCAATATCTTATGCCAGCAAATCTTTGCAAAAGTATGACTTGAATAAACCAGTTATTGAGAAGGAATTATTAGCTATTCATTGGGGAATAAACTTTTTCAAGCCATACCTTAACGGCAGAAAATTTACAGTTATAACTGACCACAGACCACTAATCTCGTTATTCACTCACAAAAACCCTTCCTCAAAAATGACTAGGATTCGACTAGATCTATGTGACTATGACTATGACATAATATATAAAAAAGGTAGCATGAACACTAACGCAGACGCACTCTCAAGAATCCAACTAGACTCTGAAACTTTAAAAGAAATGATACCACAAGAAAACGATGACAAGATAAAAAGAACGTTAATTATTACAAGAGGCATGGCAAATAAAGAAGCCATTAAAAATAATGAGGCAAATGATAATAGCAATGAAAAAATCCTTGTAGATGGTGACAATACCCAGAAGTCTGATTAACTTCTGATATGGGATTGTACATCCATTAGTGACGTCAAGAATATGAAGAACTTAAAGTTTTATATGGCCAATAATAATGAAAGTAAAGTACATATTGAAAGTAATATAGTGCACGTAGCGATTAGCGATAATCCATCGAAACCAGTTTCGTTTTCGGAGAAGCTAAGATCTAAACATAATAATTTAAAAATGTATGCGGGATACAGCGATAATTCAACGAATCGATTTTGAAGAAACTGATATCTAAAATGAAAAATGAGAATATTGAAGAACTAGCGCTAGCCAACAATGATAAAATATTTAAATTGTATACAAATAAAGAATTTAAAGAAGCTTATACAAAGATACAACAAAATATTCAAAAAGGAAAGAATCCTCAAAGTCCTCAATTAAAAATACTAATTTATGACCCACCAAAAAGCGTACTAGATGACCTTACAAAATTCAAACTAATCAACGATTACCATAACACAGGCCACCTAGGTGTCAGAAAAACATTAATAAAACTAAAACAAAGATATGTTTGGAAAAACATGGGCAAGATGGTAAAGAACTTAGTGTCACGCTGTGATATATGTGCAAAAAGTAAACAAACACTTCACACAAAAGAACCACTCACGCTAACAGACACCCCTAGCAATAGTTTTCAGACATTGTCAATTGACACTGTAGGACCATTACGAATTTCAAACGAGTACCGCTACATTCTGACAATACAATGCGAACTGACAAAATTTGTAATTGCACACCCAATGTCGACAAAAGACGCAGACACTGTTGCAAGAACATTGGTTGAGCAAGTAATTCTAAAATATGGCCACTTTCAAGTGTTGAAATCAGACAACGGCACTGAATTCAAAAACTAACTAATGCGCAAAATATGCAAGCTTTTGAAGATCGAACAAATATTTTCGACACCATACCATCACCAGACAATAGGCTCTCTCGAAAGAAACCACAGGGTGCTAAACGAATTTTTATTGACAACAGCTACTGACCACGAATGGGACAAGTGGATCCCATACTTCACATTTACGTACAACACGACCCCACACATAGACACAGGATACACACCACATGAATTAGTATACGGAAAACTAGCGTCATTACCAAATGACATTTACAATTCACAAGCAAGGTTTTATGATATCGAAAGTTACCTGAGCGAGATGCGTACTAGGTTGAATTTTGCTCTAAATAAGGCAAAAGAAATGCTCATACGACTAAAAAAAAGCGTACTAATAAGAATTTAGACTACACAAATACACTAAGAGCAGGAATAGGAGATTTAGTTTTACTTAAAATAGAAGATAGAAATAAACAACAATTACCGTATAAGGGCCCATTTAGAATATTAGATAGATTAGGAGTTAATACTGTAATAGATTATAATGGAGTACATAAGAAAGTACACAATAACCAACTAAAACCATATAAGGCAATAATTTAATACTTTAGCAAGGTATTTAGTCAAATACATTGAAACCAAAAAATATTATATTACTATATATCATATATATTTTTATCATATTTTAATACTATTTTATTACATATATATCGAGAATAGATGACGCGTTTAAGAAAAATTATTGTAACCCCTAATTTTTCTCTTAAGGATGAGGGTGTAGTGTGCTCTCAGTATACACACTGCCGACCCTAAGTTTCGTTGTCATAAACAGCAACATATTGAGTGACTAATAAGTTAGCACTGCATTATCAGCCTGTGCTGCACTCAATGCATGCGAATAATTTCATTACTCACTCAATATTGTTGACCGTGCCAAATTATTATTCGTCAAACCAAAAATATGTAATTTGAATCCTTTCGATGATTCATATTCAATATGCAAGAACGAAACGCAACATAGGTTATAATTATATTAATAAACTAGAGAAGTATGACCATAGATTAAGACTACTAAGTAAGTTTTGTAAAAATGTTATAAAAGAGCCGAGATGGCCAACAATAAATCAGACTTTAATTAACTACACAAGTTGGCAGATCTCTGCCTTGTTCAGTTTATTTTAAACGTCTCTGTTTGCCTTGGACATAGTTCAAGTCGGCAAACACTGTAGCCTATAGCGAAGGCAAACTCTGCCGCTATAACACAATAATACGATCCTTAATATATCTTAAATAAAACGATATTAAATAAAATATAACTTGGCGATCCTAAAAACTATATAACATGGCGATCCTAAAAAGTATATAACATGGTTAGGATTATTGAAAGAAGCAAATAGCAAATTACAAAGATGGAAAATAAAACTGGAAGAATTTGACTATGATATAGAGTATGTAAAAGGTAGAGATAACCAAGTAGCAGACAGACTATCAACAATATAAGTTCATAATAATTAAATAGAAGATATGGACAATTTCTCAACAGCAGCAACGATACATAGTTCTGATGAAGACAATACGAATCACATTCCAATAGTTTTTATAACAGTAAATTTATTTAAAACCCAAATTATTTTAAACAAAATAACTGACACAAATAGTCACAAGCTGTACAAACCCTTCAATAAAAAGAGATTAATTATTAATTTATCGCAGCGCAGTCAACGCAGGCAACAGCATTAAAGTGCAGCAGACACAGCGTCAGCATCACGGAAGACGTCAACAACGACAGCGACAGAGCAGCGCCGGCCATACCATGACAAATCCTGAAGTCAGCAGCAGCAGGACAATACTAAGTATCATTTATTCCTATTTATTATTGTATTGATTTTGTAGATTTTATTAATATTGATTTTCTTAGACAATTAAATACGTACTTAAATAAAATATATAAATACAATATATAATATATATAAAATATAAAGTTAAAAGGTATTTAAATAAATTGATAGTGAGTGAGATAAAATAAATTCGAACAGCCAAATTACTTCCTCCTCAAACCTTATTCCCACCTCCTACGAGATAACGTGAGAACGCGAACTCTCGGATCCGCTGTCCAAGGTCATGCCCGTACCCAACGCAAGCTTGGTAACCCGATTGTATTTTTCCTTGCCTCAAGGTTAGCGAGAACTGCGATCCTTTTGTGCTTCTAACCATCCAGTCTGTTCTTAATCCTCCAAAAACATATCTATCTCCTACGAGATAAGTGAGAACGCGAACTCTCGGATCCGCTGTCCAAGGTCAAGCCCGCACCCAACGTAAGCTTGGTCTTCAAACCCAACCTAAACATCCTTTTCCTCGGTGAACTACAAGCTTTGCGTGAACTGCGACTTAAACCCGAATGTATTTTTCCTGGCCTCAAGGTAAGCGAGAACTGCGACCATTGTGTGCTTCAAAACTATCCTTTCCTTTGGCATTGTAACGCATTCTCCCCGGCTGATTAAACAGTTAGGAATTCAAGAACAATATTTAAACTACAGAAGAACTCACAAATAATATTTGAATTACGAAAGAATTACGAAACAATATTTAAATTACAAATTAATCACAGATCAATTTGAATAGGGTAGCTCTAAGTTGATTTAAGTTAGATTTAAGCTACGAATTGAGAATAAATATTGTCATTATTTGAAAACCCTTGAGTTTGATTTAGTGTTTGCAATTAATAAATTCTTGCAAAGATCATGGTACTGGCGAGCTTACCTCAGCCGTGAGAACGCATCGTTATACTGCATAGAATAAAAAGTAGGTCATGGGTTCACCTGTTAGCAGCAAAAAAGTCAAGAATAGCCATCATAGGGAAACCAAAGAAAGTTATAAATGATGGGGAACCAGGACTTACAGTTTCTCAAGTAAAAGATTATTTTAGGGAAAATAATATAGAAATTCATACTACAACAGCCCAAAGACATACGGGTAATTCAGATATCGAAAGATATCATACGACTTTAAATCAGTGTTTGGCACGCCATAGGCACGCGTGCTCGGTATAAATAATTTTTTTCACACAGACATGATCGGAAAAGCACACAAACGATGCGGCGTTTGTAAAATACTGCAGAGAAATACTGCATAGCTGAGGTTTACAGCTTTGGAGCGTTCAGTCTATCTCTCAGCATACATTACGTTTGTGTGTGTGTGCTCGTGTTTGCCAAACACTGCTTTAAATGAACACATTAGAATATTCAAAGCAAGAGATGATACAAATAATAAAAATTTAAATGACCTAGTATTCATCATACCAAACTATTCATTCAACAACAGGCAAAACAACCATAGATTTTTTAAATGGATACATTAACAGCCCTATTCTGGTTGTTAGCTTAACAAGAAATAGTTAAGGAGCTCTTGTTAAGCTGCTTGTTATGTTATGTAAATGTTGGTATTCTTAAAAATCATTAACAACATAAAAGCTTAAAAAGCTTTTAAAGTTCACCATGCATGGTGAAAATCGATATGCCTATTGAAAGAAGAGATGCGCTATATAAACAGATGCTTCGAGTGCAGCTTGTGACTTTGCAAGCGCTTGAAAAATTTGCCACGGCTACTGAAAGATATCATTATCAACACTTAAAATAAGTAAAAAATTCTTCCATTTTTCAGTTTAATGTATTTAAACTCAATATTATATTATATTATAATTTGTATTTTTTTATTATTTTCACAACAATTTTCTATCTAAGCACATACATTTCATTCGTTGTTAAGACTCTTTTTGTTATTAACAAAATTGTAAGGAAAAGAGCTTTTAAATTTGCAGCAGAATACGAAACCTTAACAAATTGTTAATATTAACTATTTTTTTAATGTGGTGAGCTTAGTTAAGCTGCCAGAATAGGGCTGTAAATCAGATGAATATGAAACCATAGCAAACAAAATTCACAACAAAAAATTAAATTACATTCAAAAAGCATATTTTAATAGGAAAGATGTCGATTTGACAGACGAAAATCATACTTTTGTAAATTTAAGGAATGTTATTTCGAAAGGATTCAAATTATTACCAAATCATAAGGAAATAGGGCCCAAAATTATAGAAGGAGATTATTATAAAGATTTAAAAGGAGTAAAATATTACAAGGATCAAAGAAAACGAAAATACAAATATGAAAATTATGATATTTCAGGTAATGACGACGATAATTCTTTGCATAATAGTTCAAGGAACTATACAAACAATGGTAATTGAACGATTGGATGGTAAATTTGGATACGAAGAAATTCAAATTGAGGAAGTAGAGTTAGTAACAAAGTATAATATAATTTTGCATGTTTTCTATCCGAATGAAATTTTAACATTAGTAAATAAATCTTGAGGTATCAATGGGTTCTATAAATTTAAAAGATAAGGAATTTTTAATAGAAAATGAAATAAATTCAATCAAAGAAAAAATTAGGACGATAATGTCACATAGACTTAGAAGAGGCTTAATTAACATAGGAGGAACCTTAAGTCGTTGGTTGTACGGAACGATGGACGCCGACGACATACAAGAAATAGAAAGCCATTTGTTGATAATAGACAAAAATAACCACAACACTATTGAGGCCATTAACCAAGAAATAAAAATCAACAATAAGTTTAACGAAAGTATAAAACTGATTAAAAATGCTATAGATTCTGATCGTATTCAGAAAACAAAAAACTTAACGAATAAATAAAGAGGATAAACGAATACTTATGAAAGCCTTAGTAATTGAACAAATGTTCACATTGAATATTATAAAAGAATAGGTACAGCATATTCAGGAAAACATTGCATCCGCTAGATTCGGTTTCTGAACCCCAACATACTCGCGAAGAACGAAATAGAAGCATATGATATCGACTTTAATAAAATCTCTAGCATTAGATTAAGAGTCGCTAAATTTACTAATAATGCAATCATATTTGCATTAAAAATTCCATCTGAAACACAGAGATTTAACAAGAAAATACTAATAACAATGCCTAATGCATCAGTAGAAGAAATCAATGAAAATATTGAATACATTATAAAAAACAATGATAAAATTTATACTTTCCAATAAAACAAAATACTAAAAGAACTTAAGTTAAGTAAAAATTGCATTGCACTGAATAATTGTAAATTAAGAAGAGGAATTAACGAAGAATTTATTGAAATCGATAACAATGTTTTATTGATAAAAAATATAAAAAATTCAAAACTAAACAGTACTTGTGATGAACGAATTGTGAACCTTAGAGGAACTTATTTTATAACATTCAATAATTGTACAAATCAAATTGGATATAGACTTTATAACAATAATATTGCGATTTTTGTCAACAAAATTTGTAATATCGAAAGATAAGCTAAATGAAACACAAAATGATGATTTAATTGTAAATTTTAATAAAATAGAACTAAACTACAAGAATAATTTAAAAACTATAAGATAAGTAAAATATCACAAAAATATAAATTACGGATTGAGCTCGAAAATAATAGTATTAATAGTATTGATAATTATTGTAATAATAATTCATTGGAAACGGAACAAAAGAAATTTTGATATTAAAATTAAAAGCTTAATTCCAAGAATTCGAAATATAGTCGATCATCAGAAAAAAATGAGTTAAATAAGCTCACAAGCGCTTGCTAAACGGATTTGTTTATTTAAAATCGCAAGTTTCAATGCGCATGATGGGATAATTTCAATGCGCGTGTTGGAATGATTTCGCTTTGTTTGTCTGTTTCCAATCTTAATGGAAAATCATCAAAAAAAGATCCAATCCACAGGCAATAGTAAAATAAGTTAAAATTGTAAACTCAGTCTAAGGCGAGTATTCAGAAATAAAAGTTTAACATCAAACAAAACGTGTGTTTTAAACGTAAAACAAAGTTTACATACATATATACATAGAACTGTGCAAAAGCACAGTTAAGATTATCGCGTAACGTCTTGTGTATTTTCTTTGCGCCGGAGACAATGCCATTTGCTGCGCTCAGTTTATTGCCTAACTCAGTAAACGCTTTTTCTTCTGAAATTCTGAGCTAACTTTGATGTCTTTTTTCGTCTTCTAAGCTATCTGCTTTACGAGTACTCACAGGTGTGCTCGTGTAATCTCTTATGGTATTACATTTGCTTGTGGTGATCTTACTATCACCGAGCTTTTCACAAAGGGATTTTTTACGACTTTTTCAAAACTGTTCCTCATGTACAAGTCTTCATCTCCGCTTTTCTTGTTATGGGTTAGTTTTGTTTTTTCTTGTTGCTGTTTGTTGTTGCTCTCCATTTCAATTGCGTCTCAACTCGAAGCCGCTATCGCCGTTTGAAAAGTAGTTACGTTTAGATCCCATGGTTATCTATGCAAGCAGGAAGGCCATGCGAGGGCTGACATAAGATCCTTATTATGCCAGTGCCGAATCCGTACTTATCAGGAAACATCCGTCTGAACCTACACCACCAACTCAATGGTGAAAAGTATTGAACGTACTCCAAGACTCGCTACGTTTTAACGAGACGGAGGGCAGCTGTGACATTAGCCTATGAGCCATTTCGTTGAAATTTCACTTCCACTTACTGAGGTCATAGACTGCCACAGCTGTCAGCCCAGGATGCTTCAAATCCAAAACAGTATCCAGTATGTATGTATGTATAGTTTTTGTCTTCGTACCAAACTTGAGATGGTGGGTTTCTGAACGGTTCGCTTATAAAAAACATAGGTGTTATAAAAAAGATGAAGCAAAAAATAAATCCCACTGATATCGGTGTGGAGATATGGGGTATCAGAAGGACAAGAGCTGGAGACCTACTCGTTCAACTAAAAAAAGGCGAAGGCCAAGCCGAAAAGCTCAGAAACGCTATAGGTAACACCTTTGGTGAAGATGTCATGATTAGAGCGGTTACCAAAAATCACATTCTTGATATCAGGGACATGGATGAGTCAACAGATGAAGATGAACTTGTTAATGCTCTTATGAAGGCAACAAAAGTAGAAGAACCCTTAACGTTCAAAATATTTAATTTTAGAACATCGTTTGGAGGAACCAAACAAGCTCTCGTTCAACTACCTGAGCACTTAACAGCTCCACTACTCCGTACGAGGCAAGTCAGAGTAGGATTGGTTATGTGTAGGCTGAGGAGTAAGATTAAATGCTGTAATCCGGGACACAAAGCTAAAGAATGCAAAGCGGAAACAAGATGCATACTATGCCATGAAAGTTGCTCAATAAATTCTCAGCATTATATTAGATTGTACAGCGTGTGCAATCGACATAAAAAACAAAACAAGGAAATGATCACGAAAATTCTACAAATCAATCTAGGACGGGGTAGAGAAGCACAAGACCTGATGATACAGATTAATGCAGACATACTTCTAATAAGCGAACCGTACAGAAACCCACCATCTCAAGTTTGGTACGAAGACAAAAACCATTGCGCAGCCATTATGGTAAGAAACAGAAGATTAATAATAAGCGAAGTTGATGAAAACAACGCTGGCTTCGTATCTTCGTATCACAGTGGGCAATATTAGGGTATAACTTGCTACTTTTCACCAAACATAGACTTTAATTTCTTCACCTTTCTATGAGAAATTATTAGATGCTTCTGTTTGGCCTGTTGGAATCAACCTACGTGCTTTTTGTTTTTTTCCGAAAAAAGGGAATACAGAGAGACAGACTTAAGTGATTCAAACTTAGCTCGTAAAGATAAAACTATAGCTATTTATTATCAGAATATGTCTGGAATGAGAACAAAATTTCAATTTATACTATCCAAAAGCTCTCAGATGGATCATGCCATTATTGTTCTAGTTGAAACCTGGCTCAACTCAGACTTTTTTGATGAAGAGTTTTTCAATCCTACACTCTACAATATATTTCGTAAAGATCGTGATGCTGCTCAAGAGGAGGTGGTGTACTTATAGCTGTTAGTCGCAAATATTGTGCATCTATCTTAGTTTTGGAAAATGCTGATTCTCTTCTGGATCAGCTCTGTGTGAAAGTGCAGGGTTCGTCTGGACTATTATTTATCTGCGCTTCTTATATACCACCTAACAGTGGTGAAAATATTTATAAGGCACATGTAGATAATATTTTGAATTTATCTGCTGATAAGCTTCTTGATAATCACCTTTGTATGCTTGGTGATTTTAATTTGAATAAATTAATCTGGTCGTATGCTTTTGATCATAATATCCTTACGCCATCTAATGTGAACAGTTCAATTGAAATTTATCTCGTTGATAGTTTTCTTAGCTTAGACTTATTGCAGATTTCTGATCTGAAGCCATCAATGCAAACTGATATTGACGGAATGTCTTCTATATTGTTAAAAAGATGTTTGTCATTGGTTGACCCTATTATGACAATTTTCAATAAATCGCTTTCTTCAGGTTTATTTATTTCTGATTGGAAAATGGATTTAGTAACACCAATATTTAAAAATGGTAATAAAAATAATGTATCTAATTATAGACCAATTTCAAAACTTTCTGCTATTTCGAAACTCTTTGAGAGTATAATAAAAAACAAAATGTATTTTCAAGTTAAGAGGTTAATTTCTCCTAACCAACATGGTCTTGCATCGGGACGCTCAACAGTATCGAACCTTGCAGTATTCACTGAAGATTGCATCTCTGCTTTCAGCAGGGGATATCAGGTGGATGCTATTTATACTGATTTTTCTAAGGCCTTTGATAAGGTATCTCATAAATTTTTGGTTTCAAAACTATCAAACATGGGTTTTCACTCCATTTTTTTGAAATGGTTAAGGTTTTATTTAATTGGAAGAGTTAGCTATGTTGTAATTGACAATGTTAGATCTGCCCCTTTTGTTGCCTCTTCTGGTGTTCCACAAGGCAGCATTCTTGGCCCTTTACTTTTCATTTTATTCATCAATGATATTGGTAGCTGTTTTTCAAATGCCAGCTACCTACTATATGCGGATGATCTAAAATTGTATTCTACTATTGAAAATATATCTGATACACATGATCTACAACAACAATTGTCAAATATATCTGCATGGTGTTCTAAAAACCGCCTTTCATTAAATATAAAAAAGTGTTTTCATATCTCGTTTTCAAAAACTCAAAATCCCATTATCACCTCATATTCTATTGATAGCCACATTTTAAAATCTGTCGATTAAATATCTGATTTGGGTGTGATTTTCGATATTAAGTTTTCTTTTGTTAGCCATATCAATTTTATTATACCTAAAGCATATGCGATGTATGCTTTTGTTCGTCGCAATAGTTCAGCTTTTATTGATCCATATACGCATAAAGCACTCTTTTCTGCTTTTGTGAGATCTAAGCTTGAATATGCATCGTTTATTTGGAGCCCTTACTATAGCTCTCATATTAATCGTATTGAACGTATTCAAAAATCATTTACACGATACGCTCTTAAGTCCTTAAATTTTGATCCAGCCCCCTCATATAGTGCTCGGTGCTTATATATTGGTTTGAAATCGCTACAAAGTAGAAGAAGCCCTCGATTATTGGAAATGATAACTTTTAGTATTCCAACAAGAAGTCTCAGAAATTATGATCTTTTTTTTATTAAAATGCTCAGAACAAACTATGCGATTAATGCTCCTTTGAATAGGACTCTCATAGAATATAATATGCTCTCTAACAATATTGCTATTGATTTTGCCATGACGAAGCAGGCGTTAAGAGTCCTAATAGATAGTTTCTATAGATGAATATACTGTATTATAATATATTTTACATAGAATATTATTTTCTAATCTTAAATTATTATCAAAAATTGTTAATCTTAATTTTATAAAAGTGGTTTTCCCAAAAATTTTGTAGTTTATATATTTTAAGTGGCTTAGCCAAATATTTTGTAGTCAGTAAGGAACCTGTTCCATTGATGAATAAATAAATAAATAAATAAATAAATAATTTGTTTGCAGAAGCCCTTAACGTACTTGATGTTTCTATCAGGTCCTCAAAATATAAAATTATCATTGAAGGAGACTTCAATAGTAAATCTACAGAATGGAACTCTAATAAACTGGATAAAAAGGGTACTACAGTGTGTGAAATGATTGCTAGTCTTGGTCTTACGATATTTAATATCGGAGACAAACTTGCCTTTCGGTGAGGTACAGGTGATAGTAGTATTATCGACATCACCTTTGGAACGACAAACCTCTACAATGAAAACATGAGTTGGATAGTGCTGGAACATCTCACCTTAAGTGACCAACAGTATATCTCATTTTATATAGATGAACGTCCAAATATGAGTGTAGAAGATGTAAATTTCCCAAGATGGAACGTCAGAAAACTTGATGACAAAAAATTATCCGATTACATTACTCGGGCTAAAGATAGAAATATGGATAACCAATCCGAAAATATAAATGTAGAAAATGCCGTAGATTCGCTGACGAAGATACTCACAAAATCGTGTAATGTCGCAATGCCAAGAGCTCAAAAATACAATAACAAGCGCCCAGTATACTGGTGGAGTGATACAATACGTGAGTTATGGGCGAATTGCCTTGGAGCACGTCGAGCGTCAACACGAAACCATGATAACCAGCTCTTAACGGTTGAGTGTAAAACGGCACGTAAAACGTTAAGAACAGCCATAAAAGAGAGTAAGAAAAGATGCTGGACAGAGCTATGTAACGAATTAGATTCCGACCCATGGGGCAAACCGTACAAAATTGTGATGAAGAAGCTTGGTGGAATTAAACCTATACCTGGCATTAAAGAACCAGTGTGGGCAACAACAATAGTAGAACCACTATTTCCATTCGATGAAGATGGGCTAAGAAGAGAACCAAATTATCAAGTCGAAGGTGTCATCCCTCTGAACGTAGATGACATTACACATGCATGTAGTAAACTAAAAATAGGTAAGAGCCCAGGACCACATGGTATACCAAATGAGGTCATAAAAATGGTATGTGAGATATGGCCAGAACTTTTACTTGAAGTCTTCAATTCATGTCTAATAAATGGAATCTTTCCAGATAAATGGAAAATACAAAAGTTAGTTTTGTTACGAAAGGGAAATAAACCATTAAATGAGCCTAGTTCCTATAGACCACTCTGTATGTTGGACTCACTAGGAAAACTATTAGGGTACGTAATGCTAAAACGTTTGGAAGAGCGCATAGATGACCTTGGCGGACTATCCCCTATGCAACATGGCTTCCGCAAAGGGAAGAGTACAGTTGATGCGATTAGCGCAGTTACAGTTAAAGCTATACAGGCCAAAACAACAGGAGAATACTGCTCAATAATAACACTAGGTGTTAAAAATGCTTTTAACACAGTAAAATCGAAAATAGTACTACAAGCTTTCAGAAACCGACGTTTAGACAATTATCTCTTTAACATAGTATCGGACTATCTGGATAACAGAATTTTAATCTATGAGACGGAAAATGGTATAAAAGAGTACCGAATAACAGCAGGTGTACCGCAGGGCTCAGTATTAGGGCCATTCCTGTGGAATGTACTGTACGATGGTCTACTGAATTTGGAATTACAAGAAGGTGCAAAACTAATAGGTTACGCTGATGATATTGCTCTGGTAGTAAACCTTATCGTGGTAGCTTATGTCGTTGTAACAGATGGCTGCGAAGAAACGGTTCGAAACTTGCAGTCTACATGCAGTCTACTTGCAGAATACGTCTACAAGATAGAGAGATACCCTTTAAACGAAGCTTATGCTATTTGGGTGTGCAATTAGATGACAAACTTAGCTTTGGACAGCACGTAGTGAAACATTCGTGACAAAGCTTTGCGAACGGCAGCATCATTGGCCAGAATAATGCCAAACTGTGGTGGCCCAAGGCCGCAGATGAGAAAATTAATAAACAGCGTAGTACACTCCCAGCTTCTTTATGCTGCTCCAACCTTTGTCAAGGCACTGAATGTGAAGAATAATATTACGGAACTACAGAAAGCACAGAGAGTTAGTGCTCTCCGTAATATATCAGCGTACCGTACAGTATCTACAAGTGCGGCATTAGTGCTTGCAGGTCTGCCACCAATAGACTTATTAATACGGGAAAGAGAAGAAATATATACCCAAACAAAACTTATAAGTTGGGCGAACACTAATTCACAAGAGCGAAAGAAAAAAATTTCAAAAATAAAAATTAATGCCAGGAACAATGTAGTGACTAAATGGCTAGAACGTTGGAATCAATACATGAACGGGAGCTGGACATATAGCCTCATCCCCAATATAAAAGTCTGGCTGGAAAGACAACATGGAAACATGGGATATTTTCTGACTCAGGCTATGGCAAACCATGGTAGTTTTAACAAATACCTGCATAGATTCAAACTAAAAGAAATAAGCAGCTGTGATTCATGCGCAACGCTAGAAGAAGATGCAAAGCACATACTTTTCGAATGTGAAAAGTGGTTGGAGGAGAGACGAGCTTTAAATGATATGCTAGGTGTTACAGTAACTCAAGAGAATCTGTTGAACGAAATGTTAAAATCTGAACATGCATGGACTTTGTGTAAAAGACACATAAAAAAAAATATTAAAGGAGAGAAACTTCAGTAGTTCCGAACCTCCTTGCTTAAGGAGGATGTAACAATCTTATGAAAACAAACCCCCTTCCTGATGAAATGCTGACGCGGTTCCGGGGTGGAGCTGGTGGAGTGTCGTGGGGTCACTAGATGATAGCGCGCTATCACTACGTCCAACAAAAAAAACAACATACATAAATACATACATACATACACACATACATACATACATACATACATACATGACCGCAAGGGAGGATTTTGATTCATAAAATCCTTCGGGCCTAACGAACCCGCGGACCCTAGTTACAAAAAATCCAGAAGCGTCTGACCCATACTGAGCGGCTTTCTGGTCTACGTCTGTACCGTAGCGGTCGGCAGTATCAAAACCTAGGCGCTGATTTGGAAAGCGGTGTCGCCTAAGGACTCATTTCTGAAGCGGACCTTGTCCTTCCGGGAAGATAAGTCATCGCAGTCGACAGACCTAAGGCGTCGCCGTCTAGGGATCATTTCCCGAAGTGTGCCTTTTCTTTCCGGAAGTAGAAGTTATTGCGGCCGGCAGACCAAATGCGTCGACGTCTAGGGACCAATTCCCGAAGCGGACCCTTTTCTTCCGTGATTTAAAGTGACCGCAGTCGGTAGACCAAATGCGTCGCCTTCTAGGGATCATTTCCCGAAGCGAGGCTTTTCCTTTCGTGTAAATTAGTGGTCGCAGTCGACAGATCAAATCAAATGCGTCGCTGCCTAGGGTCTAAGCCCGGAAGCGATCCCCCCTTCCTTTAAGCCTAAGGACAATCCAAAAAACATACATACCCGCAGGGGAGGTCCTGCGTCCCCCAGGACCTTCGGGCATAACGAACCCGCGGACCCCAGTTAGGAAATCCAGGCGCGTCTGACCCACATTGGGCGGCTTCCTGGTCTGCGTCTGTACCGTAGCGGTCGGCAGTATCTAAACCTGTCCGTAGGTATAAAAGGATTGGGGTAGATATCCCTGAAAATAAAATCATTTACTTGGAATGTCGGAGAATAACAAAATTACTCCAGGTGGCAACCACAATTGTGGAAATCCACCCGTGGACACTACCACGGCAGGGGCACGGATTCTGGAGGCCCTAACCAACATTTCATCCCCTAACACTGCTGCAACGGTGGCACACTCGACCGCTGCACCAGTTAAAGGTACGAGCAACAAAAAAGCTGAGAACCCTTTTACATAGAGTTCAAAGATCCAGCGTTTGCCTATTAAAGGCACTCCTGGAGGCACAAAGACCCTGATGCAACTGAAAGAGAGTAAAGTTAAATCACCCTCGGAAGGAACACCACGCCCCAGAGTTGACGATTCTGTCAGTTCTAGCATGGGCAAACTGAAGCTTTACATCGATGGCCTGGCAGAATATATAAAGAGTAGAACAAACGTTCACCACGAGATAAAGAGGCTTGTTAATCTCTCTAAACTCGCGTACTCTGATCTTACGAGAGAAATAAAGGAAATAGAATCTAAAGAGCTAAATGCTAACTCGGGGGATCCACAACCGCTCAGTCAGGCACCTTGCGTCGATAAGGATTGCCAAACAGATCCATTGTTCTCGAAGGCGTCGAAGGCAGCCTCAAAAAGGTCAAACGAGCAAATCTCTCGAGCTACGCCACCAAAAAAGAAGAGAGTACAGCAGTTGGCGGTCCAAGTTTACATACCCAACCCCTCTTCTACTGAAGAAGCCCCCACGCTGATCAACAATCATCGCAGTCGAAGCGTAATGATAAGCCCTGGACCAAGGTGATCAGCAAGGCAAGAAAACGGAAGAAACGGAAAAAACCACCACCAAAGCTAGTAAGACCGGACGCAATCGTGGTGGCGAAAGTAGGCCAACTTTCATTCTGAAGATGAAGCAGGAAAAGTCACTCGACGAGTTCGGAGAAAACGTCTCTAGAGTAAGACGAACAGAGGAGGGTGAGGTGTTGATCCAACTGAAGCGTTTAACTACACAGACGACCCAACAGTTGAAAGAGAAGTTCGACTCGGTGTTCGCCGGTCACAAAGAGACAAAAGCGCTCACGGAAGAGACTCTAATAGAGATAAAGGATTTCGACGAGGTGACGACATCCGAAGTGGTGCGAAGCGCAATCCAGAGGGTTCTTGGCGACACCATTGTGGCTAACGTTAAGTCACTTCGCAAAGCGTACGCCGGCACCCAAACAGCGTTCATAGGCCTACCAGCTCCACAGGCGAAAAAACTGATCAAAATCAGTGAAATCAAAGTTGGCTGGGTAATTTGCAGAGCCCGCGAGAAGGTAGCTCCAATCAGGTGCTTCAGATGCCTTGACTTTGGGCACACCGCAAGAAGCTGCAAAAGTACAGACCGGAGTGGGTGCTGTATGAAATGCGGTACAGAAGGCCATAAGGCCATGGATTGCGAAGCAAAGGCGAGCTGCTTTCTTTGCAAAGCTAAAGAAGGCCAAGACTCCAACCACCGCGCCGGAAGTCTGAAATGCCAGTCCGTTCAAGGAGCCAGCCAACGGAGACGCAGATGAGAGTACTGCAGTTGAACCTCAACAACTGTGGCGCAGCACAGGACCTCCTCGGGCAAACCGTCAGAGACCAGGCCATCGACCTGGCTATATTGAGTGAACCTTACGCCGAAAAAACCGTAGGAGCATGGGCCTCGGACATTACCGGGAAAGCCCCCCTATGGTCTTGTGGAAGGGCTCCCTTCTATCTAAGGCTTCATACACGTGCAAACGGTTTCGTCCGCGCGGAAGTAGATGGCATACATGTCGTGAGTTGCTACCTAGCGCCAAGTCTGTCGATCCAGGAATACACGGAGATTCTAGACACGATAGTCAGCGAAACGAGAGGCCTGAAACCACTCCTTATCGCTGGTGACATTAACGCGTGGGCAGTTAACTGGGGAAGTCAAAAAACAAACCAACGTGGCTTTATTCTCCTTGAAGCGTTTGCTCTACTAGACGTGGTGCTGCTCAATAATGGATCCCAAGCAACATTCAGCCGTGCAGGCGGAAGCTCCATCATCGACCTGACTTTCGCCAGCAGCGAGTTAACTAGGCAAACAGAGCGGCATGTTAGCAATCTTTACACGCACAGCGACCACCAAGCTATCTATAAGCTCGATGGTCGACCGCGTAGCCGACACAGCATAAATACGGGAAATAAATGTTCGTACAGAGTCGAAACACTAGATGAGGACATTTTGAAAGTAGTAATGGCCGATATGCATCTGTCTGGCACGCCAAATGATATGGCAAGGCAGACCCTGGACCAAACAAGAAGAGCTTGCGATGCAGCGATGATCTCGAGGCGGTCTAGCAAGCGCAAGCAAGACCCGGTCTACTGGTGGACGGCGGAAATTGCTGAAGCACGCAGGAAATGCCTCGAAGCAAGGAGGATGTATTACCACGCAAGAGGTTCATACAGCTTCAACGATCTCCGCGAAACCTATCAAATACTCAAGAATGGCCTGAAAAGAGCAATCCGTACGAGTAAGCGCCAATGCTTCCTACAGCTATGTGATGAGGCAGAAACCAATCCATGGGGTACTGCATACAGATTAGTTATGAAAAAACTGAAGTCGTTCAGGCGACCAGCACCTACGGACCCGCAGGTACTAAGTGCTATAGTTAGAACACTCTTTCCACAGCAGCCAGCGGCCCAGCCAGTCGAGGAACACATTGAGCTACGGACCATATTGGCTGTAACCATAGAGGAGATTGTTAGCGTAGTAAAAAACATAAAAAACCACAAGGTGCCAGGTCCTGATGGTATTCCAAACCGCGCACTGAAGATTGCGATTATGTCGCAGCCGCATTAGTTGGCCCAGCTTTTCAACGCGTGCCTTCTTAAGGGCATTTTCCCAACGCAGTGGAAAACCCAGAAGTTAGTGGCTCCACGGACGCCCCTCAGACTACAGGCCAATTTGCCTACTCGACACAATAGGCAAAGTCTTTGAGCGTGTGGTGTGCAACCGCCTGGAAAACGCGATTCAAGCCGGAGGAGGACTTTACGCTCGACAATTTGGGTTTCGAAAGGCCCAATCAATGACGGACGCTATTAAGCTAGTTACAAGCACCGCGCAGGAAGCAATTAAGGGAATGAGGGGAGCAAAGCAGTACTGTTTGGTGGCAACACTCGACGTAAAGAACGCTTTCAACTCAGCTAACTGGAGTCTGATTATGACAGCCCTCAGGAACTTTGGAGTACCACGATACATCACGAAGATCGTGTCACACTATTTCAGTGAAAGAGTCCTGCTCTACAACACAGAAGAAGGCACGAAGACGTACAATGTTTTCGGAGGAGTCCCACAGGGGTCGGTTCTTGGCCTCCTGGTATGGAACGTCATGTACGATGGGGTTCTCAGGCATGAGGTGCCAGCAGATGTCAAGATTGTTGGCTTTGCCGACGACCTTGCAGTTGTGGCGACAGCAAAACACCGTGAAGAAGTTGAGGCCCTCAGTAGTGTAACTATCGCTATGATTTGCGATTGGCTGCGAAGAGCGGTACTTAGTCTAGCTGAACATAAGACTGAGATGGTACTTATTAGTAGTCGGAAAAAACTAGAAACCGCCAGCATCAGTATTCGTGGAACAGTAATTGAATCGAAGCCGTTCATTAAATATCTCGGTGTAATGATCGATTCCAGACTGTCATTTAAGCAACATATGCAGTACGCACACAGGAAAGCATCCGAAGTATGTCTGGCGCTATCTAGAATAATGCTGAACACAAGAGGCCCCAAACAAGCACGACGAACACTGATCCTTAACGTAGTGCGATCTACTATGATGTATGGTGCGACTGTATGGTACACAGCGATGAAAACGAAGTCCTACCGACACGGAGTAGAGTCAGTTTACAGACTTGGCGCACTCAGGGTCTGCTGCAGCTTCAGAACGGTATCCGGAGATGCAGCACTGGTTCTAGCTAGCGCGAATCCTATTGACCTTCTCGTGGAAGATGCTCTTCTCACAGCTGGTAGTGAAAGCACAACAGCTAATAAAAAACTCGCTAGAGAGAGAAGCTTGCAAAAATGGCAAGACCGCTGGGATAGTTCAGAGAAGGGTCGGTGGACGTACCAGCTCATCCCTAGCCTAACCTAGTGGTATGGCAGAAGCCACGGCGCAGTGAACTTCTACCTTACACAGATACTGAGCGGACATGGTTGCTTCAGGGCATACCTTCATAAATATAAACACGCGATCGATCCTTACTGCACTAATTGCACAGGAAACACGCTGCAAGACGCGGCGCACGTTCTTTTTGTGTGCCCCATGTTCCATAACGCCAGACTTGAGGCCGCGGCCTGTCTCGGCGAAACGTTAACACAGCAAAATATGGTTTCTCTTATGCTAAAGAGCGAAGAGAACTGGTCGATGGTTAGCACCCTGGCTAGAAAAATAACCGAAGAGCTGCGAAGAGTTGAGAGCGCGCAAGAAAGATGAGGTAAAGGTTGTTGACCCGACGACCATTCCACAGTAGATCCCGGCAGTAGCCAAACAGTTTCCAGCCTAGTGCTGTTCCCAAGCCCCACGAAGTTATGCTTTACGACGGTCCCGAGGGGTTCTATAGGGTCGAAGATTCAATGCGGAGGTTATGATACCGCGAGGTATCATGTAGGTTTAGTGCGTAAAAATCGTACACTCCCACCTGCACGGTGGGGCCTTTTGAAGGTTCCCCCTTCGCGAATAAAAAAAAAAAATTTTTAAAAAACATACATACATACTCGGCCTGTCTCGGCGAAACGTTAACACAGCAAAATATGGTTTCTCTTATGCTAATAAGCGAAGAGAACTGGTCGATGGTTAGCACCCTGGCTAGAAAAATAACCGAAGAGCTGCGAAGAGTTGAGCGCGCGCAAGACAGATGAGTTAAAGGTTGTTGACCCGACGACCATTCCATAGTAGATCCCGGCAGTAGCCAAACAGTTTCCAGCCTAGTGCTGTTCCCAAGCCCTGCGAAGTTATGCTTTAAGGCTGTACCGTGAGGTATCATGTAGGTTTAGTGCGTAAAAATCGTACACTCCCACCTGCACGGTGGGGCCTTTTGAAGGTTCCCCCTTCGCGAATAAAATTAAAAAAAAAATACATACATACATACTTACCGCAAGGGTATCCTCAGAATAGGATAACGGGAGTAACGACCCCGCGGACCCTAGTTGTGGCAGGTATGTAGGGCGTACTAATGCAGGTATGTAGGGCGTGGTGCATGTGCCTAGGTGAAGTGTAACTAGGAGAGTGACGTCTCTGTGGTTTCCCGAGTCAATGCCCGCCGAAAGGCATTAGGATCAAGCCCAGTACGGTTCTAATTATGGCATTACTGGATACTGTTTTAGATTTGAAGCACCCTGGGCTGACAACTGTGGCAGTCTCTGACCTCAGTAAGTGGAAGTGAAATTCCAACAAAATGGCTCATAGGTTAATGTCACAGCTGCCCTCCGTCTCGTTAAAACGTAGCGAGTCTCGGAGTACGTTCAATGTTTGTCACCATTGAGTTGGTGGTGTAGGTTCAGATGGATATTTCCTGATTAGTACGGATTCGGCACTGGCATAATTCCCCATAAGGATCTTATGTCAACCCTCGCATGGCCTCCCTGCTTGCATAGATAACCATAGGATCAAAACGTAACTACACTTCAAACGGCGATAGCGGCTTCGAGTTGAGACCCAATTGAAATGGAGAGCAACAACAAACAACAACAAGAAAAAACAAAACTAACCCATAACAAGGAAAACGGAGATGAAGACCTGTACATGAGGAACGGTGATGAAAATGTCGTAAAAAATCCCTTTGTGAAAAGCTCGGTGATAGTAAGATCACCACAAGCATAGGGGTCAGAAAAACCACCAGGTAAAAATGTGTGTACCATAAGAGATTACACGAGCACACCTGTGAATACTCGTAAAGCTGATAGCTTAGAAGGCGAAAAAAGACATCAAAGTCAGCTCAGAATTTCAGAAGAAAAAGCGTTTATTGAGTTAGGCAATAAACTAAGCGCAGCAAATGGCATTGTCTCCGGCGCAAAGAATATACACAAGACGTTACGCGATAATCTAAACTGTGCTTTCGCACTGTACCAGCAACTAAAAGAGTACAGGGAAGCGATAGGTAGTAACCCAGTTTTGTCATGCGACGAGCGTAAGCAAGTGCTATCTAAAGCCACTCAAGTAGACCCAATTTCTTCTGCCCAAGAGAGGAAACGAAAAGTACCGAAAACACGTGCAACAGTCAAAGCACAACTGCAGACCCAGGCTGAAATAAATATTCCAGAGACTCCGGCTGTGGCAAATGATTGGGAGCTAGTGAGCCACCGAAAAGCAAGGAGGAAAAAAGATAATCAAAATAACAAACGCCGTGAAATGCAAAACCAAGGAGAGGCAATAACAATTAAATCCAACACGTCTGAGTCATACGCAGATGTTATAAAAAAGATGACGCTTGGTGAAGATGTCATGATTAGAGCGGTTACCAAAAATCACATTCTTGATATCAGAGACATGGATGAGTCAACAGATGAAGATGAACTTGTTAATGCTCTTATGAAGGCAACAAAAGTAGAAGAACCCACAACGTTCAAAATACTAAATTTTAGAACATCGTTTGGAGGAACCAAGCAAGCGCTCGTTCAACTACCTGGGCACTTAGCAGCTCCACTACTCCGTACGAGGCAAGTCAGAGTAGGATTGGTTATGTGTAGGCTGAGGAGTAATATTAGAGTTCGGAAATGTTTCAGGTGCAGGGTCATATTTCGAGTCAGTGTAAAGGTACAGATAGAAGCAATCTATGCAGAAAATGCTGTAATCCGGGACACAAAGCTAAAGAATGCAAAGCGGAAACGAGATGCATACTATGCCATGAAAGTGGCGCAATAAATGCTCATCATTATATTGGTAGTACAGCGTGTGCAATCAACATGAGAAATAAAGCAAGAAATTGATCACGAAATTTCTGCAGATCAATCTAGGACGGGCTAGAGAAGCACAAGACCTGATGATACAGAAGGCGACAGAGATTAATGCAGACATACTTTTAATAAGCGAACCGTACAGAAACCCACCATCTCAATTTACGAGGGATGGTACGAAGACAAAAACCATTGCGCAGCCATCATGGTAAGAAACAGAAGATTAATAATAAGCGAAGTTGATGAAAACAACGCTGGCTTCGTATATGTCACAGTGGTTAATAAGGAAATATACCTTCACCAAATATAGACTTTAATTTGTTTGCAGAAGCCCTTAACGTACTTGATGTTTCTATCAGGCCCTCAAAATATAAAGTGATCATTGGAGGAGACTTCAATAGTAAATCTACAGAATGGAACTCCAATAAACTGGATAAAAAGGGTACTACAGTGTGTAAAATGATTGCTAGTCTTGGTCATACGATATTTAATATCGGAAACAAACATACCTTTCGGAGAGGTACAGGTGGTAGTATTATCGACATCACCTTTGGAACGACATACCTCTATAATGAAAACCTGAATTATATAGTGCTTGAAGATCTCACCTTAAGTGACCACCAACCAGTATATCTCATTTAATATATATGAACGTCCAAATATGAGTGTAGAAGATGTAGATTTCCCAAGATGGAACGTCAGAAAACTTGATGACAAAAATTGTCCGTTTGTTCGTGTTATACAGTGTTGCGGAAAAAAATAGCAACAAAATAAGTGCGCTGCAACAAAATCGTGTATCTTTTTTAATATTGGGGACACACAAAAATGATTATAGGAATCAAAGCATACATTCATACATCATATATAAAACAAATCAAATTCAAATTTGGTTTTGTTTTTTTTATTAAATTTAAAACTAATGTGACTACATTCAATTTGTCTGTGAGCAAAACAATAGCAACAAAACTTGGAAAATGTAAAAAGAGAACACAAGTTCGAAGAATTATTGGTAAAAGTTCCGTTATTGTAAAGCACGTATTGTTTGAAGGTCATAAACATTTAAGTTTAGTTTTTTTTGTGCTAGTTGTGACATTGACTGTTCCATTTATAATGGCACGTTTTAAATACTGTTAAGCTCTTAAATTACAAATTATTTCCAAATATAAAAACGAAAATTCGCAAATATCTAACGTGAAACAGTTTGATATTAATCGGTCAATAGTTTGCAGATTAATAAGGAAATATACCTTCACAAAAGACGTAACAACGGTACATTAAAGAGGGCGACCGCGGAAAACATCGCTGCGTAATGACAGGAACATTTGTGGTGTGTTCAAGCGAAATGCATTTGTCACAGCCAAAGAGGTTGTTCGGACAATTGATTTAGATATCCACCACAGCACTGTTTGAAGACGAGCCGTTGAGAACGATTAAAGAAGTTACAGACCGGCAGAGAAACCTTTGCTTGCAGCTTAGCATAAAAAACAAGGTGAGTTGTTACAATTTAAACAATTCTGCCTGAAATTGTGGCAACTAGTTGCAATTTATTGTTTTTTAGACTCAGTTTTCCAAAAGAGCACCAAAATTGGACCGTTCAAAAATCGAAAACCGTTTTTTTAGCGATGAATCAAAGTTCAACTTGATTAATTCAGATGGGATGTGCACGGTACGGCGCTACCCAGGTACACGACTTGAAGCCCGAAACTGCAAAATAAATTTTGAACACGGATGCCATGGCATTATGGTCTGGACTTCTTTTTCCTATAATGAAGTTGAAAAATTTCAAAAAATCGATGGAATTATGGATCGATATGTATATAATGACATTTTATAAAGCAAGATGCGACCACATTCAGAGTTGAATATGTCGCTTCAGTGAACGTTTCAGCCCGATCACGACCCGAAGCATACTGAACAGTGTATATTATACTTTTTTATTGTACGCAAAAGAATAACTATTTCTTATGTACTAATATATGAATAAAGCCAAATTTAATTTATATTACTCGGGCTAAAGAGAGAAATATGGTTAACCAATCCGAAAATATAAATGTAGAAAATGCCGCAGAGTCGCTGACGAAGATACTCACAAAATCGTGTAATGCCGCAATGCCAAGGGCTCAAAAATACAATAACAAGCGCCCAGTATACTGGTGGAATGCTAAAATACGTGAGTTGAGGGCAAAAAGTCTCGCAGCAAGTCGAGCGTCAACACGAAACCATGATAACCAGCTCTTAACGGTTGAGTATAAAACGGCACGTAAAACGTTAAGAACAGCCATAAAAGAGAGTAAGAAAAGATGCTGAAAAGAGCTATGTAACGTAATAGATTCCGACCCATGGGGAAAACCGTACAAAATTGTGATGAAAAAGCTCGGTGGAATTACACCTATACCCGGCATTAAAGAACCAGTGTGGGCAACAACAATAGTAGAAACACTATTTCCATTCGATGAAGATGGGCTAAGAAGATAACCAAATTATCAAGTCGAAGGTTTCATCCCTCTGGACGTAGATGACATTACACATGGATGTAGTATACTAAAAATAGGTAAGAGCCCAGGAACAGATGGTATACCAAATGAGGTCATAAAAGTGGTATGTGAGATCTGGCCAGAACTTTTACTTGAAGTCTTCAATTCATGTCTAATAAATGGAATCTTTCCAGCTAAATGGAAAACACAAAAGTTAGTTTTGTTACGAAGGGAAATAAACCATTAAATGAGGCTAGTTCTTATATAACACTCTGTATGTTGGACTGACTAGGAAAACTATTAGAGTACGTAATGCTAAAACGTTTGGAAGAGCGCATAGATGACCTTGGCGGACTATCCGCTATGCAACATGGCTTCCGCAAAGAGAAGGGTACAGTTGATGCCATTAGCGCAGTATGCAATAAAGCTATACAGGCCAAAACAACAGGAGAATACTGCTCAATAAGAACACTAGATGATAAAAATGCTTTTAACACAGTAAAATGGAAAATGGTACTACAAGCTTTCAGAAACGAACGTTAAGACAACTATATCTTTAACATAGTATCGGACTATCTGGATAGCATAATTTTAATCTGTGAGACGGAAAATGGTATAAAAGAGTACCGAATAACAGCAGGTGTACCTCAGTATTAGGACAATTCCTGTGGAATGAAATGTACGATGGTCTACTGAATTTGGAATTACAAGAAGGTGCAAAACTAATAGGTTACGCTGATGATGCTGCTCTGGTAGTAAACCAGCGAACTGCCGAATTAATCGAGATAGTCGTAAACGATAGCTTATGTCGTTGTAACAGATGGCTGCGAAGAAACGGTTTGAAACTTGCAGTTCCAAAAACGGAAGGAATTCTAAACTTATAAGTTGGGTGAACACTAATTCACAGGAGCGAAAGAAAAAAATTTCAGAAATAAAAATTAATGCCAGGGACAATGTAGTGACTAAATGGCAAGAACGTTGGAATCAATACATGAACGGGAACTGGACATATTTGCCCAATATAAAAGTCTGGCTGGAAAGACAACATGAAAACATGGGATATTTTCTGACTCAGGCTATGACAAACTATGGTAGTTTTAACAAATACCTGCATAGATTTAAACTAAAAGAAATAAGCAGCTGTGATTCATGCGCAGCGCTAGAAGAAGATGCAAAGCACATACTTTTCGAATGTGAAAAATGGTTGGAGGAGAGACGAGCTTTAAATGATATGCTAGGTGTTACAGTAACTCAAGAGAATCTGTTGAAAGAAATGTTAAAATCTGAACATGCATGGACTTTGTGTGAAGGACACATAAATAAAATATTAAAGGAGAGAAACTTCAGTAGTTTCGAACCTCCTTGCTTAAGGAGTATGTAGAATCTTACGAAAACAAACTATTCTTAAGTATTGTAAAGTATTTTGGGTTGTGATTAATTACCTCAAAAGGTCCGTCATAGGGCTCCTTGAGCTTTCCATGTATGGTATCATTTCTAACAAAAACAAATTTACAATTATCGAGTTCTTTCGGTATGTGTTGTTGGAATTTTGTGTTATGTTGTGAAATATGTGATTGTTTTCGACTGTTTTTTTATTTTCGGGAGCATATCCGAAGGTTTTAAAGTTTCACTGTTATGTATCACTATTTGTTTCGGTAATCTGAGCGCCTTGCCTGAACTCTGTGAACCAATTTGTCTGGTTTTTCGTCGCAATGAGGGAAGCCTTTAACTGGCGGTGAAAACGCTCTACCATGCCGTTAGCTTGTGGGTGGTAAGCTGAAGTAGTTATATGTTGGCAACCGAGATTTTTAAGAAAATTTTTAAAGGTGACTGAAGTGAATTGTGCTCCCCGATCAGAGGTAACTTTCAATAGAACTCCAAAACGTGAAATAAACTCTCTTTGAAGAGTGTCGACAATCGTGTCGGTGTTTGTGTATTTTTTGAGCGTTGACATCTAACACATTCCTGTGACCATTTGTTAACTTGTGTACTCATCTTTGGCCAGAAATATCTTTGTATTAGTGGTCTTCATGAAGCTCGTGTACCCGGGCGTACTATGTTGTGTAGTTGATCGAATACCTGTTTTCGTAGTGTCTGTGGTATGTAAGGTCGTGTTAAAGAATTTGTCTTTTCGCACCAAATTTTAATGTTGAGTACAGGTATGTTTATCTGTTCGAGTTTGCACCTGTGACTGTCTAGTATGTCTTGTAATTCTGCATCTGTGATCTGTTCTTTGTGTAGTGTTCTAAGGTTAATATCTGTGCAGACAAAAGCTTCTATTTCAGCTCGTGAAAGTGCATCTGCTATAATGTTTTCTGAACCTTTAATGTGTTTAATGTCATGTGTCAATTGTGCGATATATTCTAAGTGTCTTGTTTGTCTGGAACTGCATTCTATTTGTAAATGTATTGCGTTAATCAGTGGTTTGCGATCTGTGTATACTGTGAAATTGTTTCCTTCAAGATGGTGTCTTAAATTTTTTATGTTTAAGTATATGGCCAGTAATTCTTGTTTTTTAACCTTTTTTATTTAAAAATGGCCAGTAATTCAAGTTTTTTAACTTTTTTTTTAAATTTATTTTGTTTTAAAAAAATTTTTTCTTTTGTACTTTTTATTTGAAAATCTTTTTTTAAACTCAAACTTTCGAATGAAAATTTTTGATACAAAAAAATATGAATAGTAATAAAAATGTTTCTTATATACAAGTGTTTTTTAACTAAGTGTAGAACAAGGTAACAGAAAATAAGAACACACGAAACATATAAGGTAATTAATAAGTTGATACATAAAGTCAAAAACGTAAGTAAGTTGTATGTTAAGATAGAGATCAACGTAACAAAAAGGTAAGTAATATAGAGTGTAAGAATTTAACTGATGTGGTGATAAAATAAGGCACCAAACATACATACATGCATACATACATACAAACATACATACATAAAAACATACATACATACGAACATACACACATACGAACGAAGCAAGTTATAATTTGCTTATAATCAGCCCCGTAGTTTTGAAGATATAAGATTTTTATTGATTTGTGGGCGGTAAAAGAGGGTGTTGCACCATTTTTTTCCTGAACTATCCTCTACTTAAAGGAAATTAGCTGCCAACATTTTAGCTGAATCAGCCTCGTAGTTTTGGATATGTAGCATTTTTATTGATTTGTGGGCGGTAAAAGGATGATGAAACTTTACTGTTTAAATTTCAGCTGAATCAGCCCCGTAGTTAAAGAGATATAGCATTTTTATGGATTTGCTTTATAAGCTTTTATTTAAAATGCTTCCTTCGTATGGATGTATGTATGTCCGTCAAAACTTGTAAGCCATTTTTCGACAACTTGTTGGCATCCTATCAAGCTGAAATTTAGCATACATATGTAAGTCCGGTGACAATGCAACATTATGATAAAATATTTTGCCACACCCCCTTTTATTGACCACAAATCAATAAAATGCTATATTTATAAAACTCCTTGGCCTATTTGGAATATTTTTATTGATTTGTGGGCGGTAAAATGGAGTGTGGCAAACAATTGTATCATAATATTGCCAGGGGCGTAACTAGCGGGAGGTTTGGGGGTAGACTGCCCTCCCTCCTTTTTAAGAGTCGGCCTAATTGTTATTTTTTTAAAATATTGATTTTTATAAACAATAATTATGAAAGCATCAAAGCCAGTCGTACCTTTTATTGCCATTTTCATAACAATCTTCAGTCGGCCAATTCACTTATAGTCGTACCTTAAGCAAACTTCACTCGGCTAACTCACTTTCAGTCGTACCTTAAACAAACTTCAGTCGGCCAACTAATTTTAAGTCATATTTTTAGCAAACTCATTAGGACAACCCACTTTCAGTCGTTCCTTAAACAAACTTCAGTCGGCCAAGTCATTTTAAGTCGTATCAGCGTTGAATTGTTGTAACGAATCCAGTAAGAAAAAGTTTAGAAAAGTAGTAATAATTTTGTTAAAAAACTACGGAAATACCGTTTTTCCGTAATAACGGACCGTTTTTAGTCCAATTGTGCAACCGTGTCCTTGACCAAAAATAAAAACCAAAAATGATATTTTTGTTTGACCAGAAAAATATTAATGATTTTTATTTAAGATTAAAAAGATAAAATAAGATTCCTATTTTATATCTGAGCAAAAACTTGAAAATCATAAAATAATGTTGAATGCATAAGTTTTTGGATAAAGTTTAATGATAACAGTCCCTGACACAAATACCTTGTAAAAAAATTGAAAAAATAAGTGGAATAAAACAAGCCCAAACGAACAAAGGCTTACTCAGTCGCCAACACATATTTCCCTTTTTAAAACTTAATTAAAACATTTTTGTAGAACTTTCTGAGATTTAAATTTTTATCCAGAAGTACCCAACATATGTAATAAAAAAATGTAATGATCGAAATTGGCCAACATACTAAAAGAAACTTTCTTATCTCAAGAACTTTGATGTAAAATCTTTTATTTCATAGACTTAACATTTTAATTCGAATACAATTATAATAAATAAATATATAATGAATTTAAAGGATTTAGTCAAACTATTGAAAAAGGTCCGTTTTAACTTTAAAACTCGAGATGATGGCAAAAAGACCACCATTTTTAAATCTGCATTCAAAATTCGTTTATAATAAAAGCATCGCTTTATGTCATTGTTGATGTTCTAAACGAAATTGACAAGTGGACTCGAAATGCTGCATATTCGCTATCAAACCAACTCATTTCTGTGGACTTTATTATTAGTCTTGTTTTATGAAAAATGTGCAAATAAATATGAAACTCCTGACTATGTAAATATGAATCTCTTGAAGCCGTTGAAATGAATATTTTAGATGCTATGAAATTTATTTCTTTTGCCCTAAAATCATTAGAAAAAATAAATTCGGACCTTGAAGGTACGGATAACCTAATTAGTAGTGCTGTTGCATTGTTAAAATCTTTTAATGTTGATGCTGAAAAGGAATTCTCAATTCGCCAGTTTTTCGATAAACTGTTTCTATAGAAGAGAGTTTAAACTTGTATTCGATAAAATAACCTCACTGATGCGAGATAAATTAAGCAGTTGCTTAAAAACAATAAAGCTTCTGTATGAACTCTTTTATCCAATTCTATTTTCTACTAACTTGACCCAAAAGCGAATTGTTAAAGAATCAATAAAATTGTTACCAAAAAATTGTTTGTTGGATTCACTTGTTGTGATCCATATCATGTCATGTGGTATGAATCACAACTCTCAACTCGTTATAGTTTGTTTACCGGCAACATGGCATTTAACTATTCACGGCCAGGTTCAATGTCCGCCGAAGTAAACAAAAATAATATGAACACTGACTGATCTACCTCAACAACAGGTTGGGCGCTCAGCGATCATATAATTTCGGAACAGCGTTACTTGAAACTTTAGGCCAGTGTTAAAATAAACACAAATAAAGAAAAGCAACAATAAAATAAAGTAAAAATCGTTTAAAGCATTTAATGCGGAAATGCAAGCGTTGCGTTTTTTTTTGTGCTTTTTTTTAATTAAATAATATTTTATTGCTGTTTTTAACTTGCATATATTTTTGATGTGCAAATTAATTTAAATTGAAGACTATGTTTGCACAACGTGACCCAATTTTTACATGCGGAACAAGCTGGTGTGCTTGTTTCGAAAGTAAAGCATGTTACGAATAAAATCTAGACACCTAAGTTATGGTGCCAGGTGCAAAGAAATGCAATCTGGCACAATTATGATCAATGCCAAATTAAAAATTAAGACTTTTTTAAAGATTATTTTAAGTTTTTTAATAAGAAAAAAAAAGAAGAAGAAGAAAAAGAAAACAGAGATCAGATATTATAAAAGATCTGATCTCTGGAAAATAAATAAGAGTCAGGTCAGTTTAGTGAGTTGACAAAGTCAATTTGTGTTTTTAAATTGGAAGACGTAGACACTCAGATCACAAGGATAATTCCTGGGTTAGTATTTAATCGCAGCAGGACGAAGCTGTATCTGGCAACGTGTGCTTTCCTTCGGGATAAAACACATCGGGCAGTGTGTGCTTTCCTTCGGGATAAAACACAACTGGCAAATTTATGGCCACGAGCCTGCCCGTAGGGACTGTTAGGATCTACGTGTATCCTTACAGGAGGATACAACATTTTACCGCAGCCGGTATGATCCTTCTGTCCGAAGGGACAGCAAGGATGTTAGGATCCTTATTGTTACAGGAACAATAAAGACAATTTTGTTTGTTAAATTGTATAAAATTTTAGAGAAGGAAAATTTTTGTTAGATCCTTCTGTTACAGGAACAGCAAGGGTGGTTTTAAAAAAAAAACGGATATAAAAAAAATACATAGGAACAGTAAGGACATTGGTTCTTTTGTAGGGATTCAAATTGATCGGTGGGACCTTGTTGTTACAGGAACAACGAGGATATTTTGAAATGAACATTTTTTTATTTAATTTAAATGTTTGATAGGATCCTTATTGTTACAGGAACAATCAGGATAATTTTTTTTGTAAGTTTTGTAAACTTTTTAAGGAATTTTTTGATAGGACATTTTAAGAAAAAAAAAGTTTCTTATGTTTTAAATAATGAGAAAAGATTTATGACGATAAACTAGGGAGTTAAACCGTTGGGTATATATAAAAACTGTTGTTGGACAAAAAGTTAGTTTTTGGCATAAAATTCTGTGGGGGTTTTAATTTTTGTGGCAGTAGGACTGACGTGGGTCCTGCTGGAAATGTTTATTGATGGCGGATCCATCTTCCACTACCTCTCGGAAAGAGAGTGGCAGGAATAAAATTTTTGAATAAAAGGTTAAAGTCTCGTTTTAAAACCTTTGTCTCTATCAACGATTTGTGTTTTTTACTAGAAGACGATTCGAAGGACCTTTGAAAGCCACATCATTTAAATGACAGAAATCTACGAGGAATATAACCCAGCAGATTCCACGGCACCCAGCTACGTGCCGACACCAAAAAAGGGGGTTGAACGAGCAACAGGACCGAAAAAATTAACATTAGAGGACTACCAGCGTAGGGAAGCAAGAAGACGAGCAGAGGAAGGGACGAGAATACCGAGGGTAGAGAGCCCTCAAGTAGTGAAATGCGGAGGAAGAAAGGTGAGCGAGAGAGGAAACGACTGGCGTACCTGAGGGACGAAACAAATCCACCGCCATGGCAATTCGCACAAAGATTATGGGCAGAAATGGAAATTTTGGTGAAAACAGTGAAGAAATACCTAGGGAAGGACAATATTAAAAAAAAATTGTACTTGTAAGAGAATACATTAAAGGTAAACATAAAATAATACATGAGTAAAAAGATTGAGTTTTAATTAACAACGACATTGGAACATTTTCTTGGTGTGTGATTGTTAGGTGGGAAATAGGGATAGTGATATATCTATATAATTTTCAGGGACTTAACCTCATGGCAGGAGCAGAACTTAGCAGTTTTATAGAACAGTTGTAGAATGAAATAGAACATTTCTGCAATTCGAGAAAAGATTTTGAGACAGTGAAAAAGGGGTTTATAATTCAAAGGAATTAGGTAAAGCAGAGAAGGCAGAGGTTGTCCTGCAAATTTTTACGCAGCTAGTGCATAGTGAGTCCAGGGCATCCGTTGAGGAAAGGGAAGATCTGAACGAGCTATTCAGGGATATTGAAAAGAAGTATCATGCAATAAGGGTACAACTTGAAGAGACAGAAGAAGGAATAAAGGAAATTGAGGAAGAAAACTTAAAGTTGATGCAAATAGTGGGAAATAAGAATATCTCCGAGGAGTTAGTAAAGCAATTAGTAGGGAACGAGCACACGGAGTGTGAGAAGAAATTGCAGGAAGCACAACGAAAAATATAAAGTTTAAAGTTGGTCAGGAGAGACCGGGAAACAATAGTAGTACCAGCAACTGTAAAAATGAATATAAGTGAGATAGCCAAAACGGTGAGTAACTTAGTACCGCTATTTTCAGGTACTGAGTCACCGGCGGAAGTTTATAGGTTTATACAAGGATGCGAGTTGGCATTCAAGGCAGTGAAACCAGTAGATGCACAGGACTTCACAGATTGTGTGAAATTAAGGCTACATGGGGAGGCGTTTGAGTTTTGCAGGAGTAAGAGTAAGAGGTAAGGTTGAAGATTTCTATGGGACAATCAAAGCGAAGTATCTTAAGGAGACAACGTATAATACGTTGATAATGGAACTATCACATTGCGTCGAACAGCCGGGGGAGAGGTTAAGTTCGTTCGCGAACAGAATAAGTGACATAGAGTCTCAGGATAGAGATCTAGTAGGTGATGACGGTATGATGTGGAAACAGCTTAGTAGTTCGGTCGTTAGTCCGTTTAAGGGGGGAAGTTCCGACTCTAAGCTCAGAACGATTTTATTAACGACAACAGGTTTGGGCCTCGCAGCGTTAGAAAAAGGCATTATAAATGGAGATCATGTTAAAAGGAGGCAAGCTGGGGAGAACTGCACAAGGCCATACTATACTTATGGCCATACTTATAGGCCATAGAATACTTATGGGCAAGAGTACCAGGGTAAACAGGGTAGGGGTTTCCACGGGAAAGAGGTCAGGAGCAAATGGGACAGTTTAACATACAGGAGGAGGCTGTAAAACAATTGATGATTAGCTATAAGTGAGGCCAAAGAGTGCTACGCAAAGAGAAATTGGGAAAGTAGATCGGGAAACGGGCAGGGGCCCCGCAAAGGCCAATAAGCTAGGAACCCCGAAATAGAAGAACACTTAGGCTAACAAAGAAAGTAACAGAGAATTCGACATCTGAAAAGATTGTGAATATTTGTACATCCAAGCCAGTAGAAAGTTCAGTAACAGATCATTCGACATCTGAAAAGAATGTGAATGTCTGTACATCTCAGCAAGTAGGAAGTGTAGTAACCAAAGATTTAACATCTGAAAAGATCATAAATATCGGTACACCCCAATCAGGAGAAAATGTAGTAAATGTAAGCCAAAATCCGGAGGAAATAATTAAGTTGTTACGGGCAACATCAAAAATTTTTTTATAGCAGTTTGATAATAATGCAAATAATTCAATATGTGGTTAATATGGCCATGAGTAGCATGAGAAGAGCTCGGAGGGATATAAAATAATTAATAAAAGAAAGAAGAATACAATTGGAAAATATTATGAGAGCGGTAGGGGGTATAATGGAAAAACTCGAGTTAGTAACAGAGAGTCTTAATGAAAATAAATCAAATTGTTGACACAGAAATCTAAAAGTGCAAGAAAAGGAAAAGGGTGAATGTTTTGGAATCTCCAAAGTTAATGATGTGTTTATAGACATTCCTTACAAAAATGCTGGTAGACTCATTCTACTTGTAGATTCTGGAGCAGACACGAGTTTAGTTCAACAAAAATCGTTGAAAACGATTGAAGACAGGGACGTAAAAGTCAAAAATTTAAGTGGAGCATTTGGGGGATTCGTAAGAACACTTGGATCAGTGATGATAGAGGATGACGAGAAGAATAACCTTTGTTTTAGGTTGAACGTAGTGGCACTAGAACACGGACTGCCTGCGGATGGTATATTCTGGCCGAGATAATCTGTGGAACAAATCATAAATGCGGTAGATAAAACTTTAACTATATGTGATAAACAAGGGGGCAATATAAGATTACAATTGAAGCCGATGAATGAATTGGGCTCTATTGATTACAATAAGGAAGTGAAAATCAAAGCGAGGACTGTTCAAACAGTAAAAATAAAGATACAAACTAAGATTCCGGTGATAGTAATACATAAGCAGGAAATTATACCAGGAGTTTATTTAGGGGAAAGTTTGACCAACGTAAATAACAATTACGTTTATGTCTCAATTTTAAATTCAAATAATGAGGATTTTATTGTGCTAACTCACTATATGCCAAAATTTTGAAATTTTAACATTTCTAGCATGAAAACAAATTCAATATATGGAGTAAACGAGTGCAATGTAAAAGAAAGGATTAATAAATTAATGCAAACAGTTAAACTAGATGAAAATTTTAACTTAGAGGAAAGGTCTGCAATCGAGACTTTAATAACTTCATACCATGATATTTTTTTATTGGAAGGGGATAAATTAACATACACTCCTGTGATAGAACACAGATTCAAGTACAGATTACTTCGGAAACAGTACAGATTACCTCAAGCGCATAGAGAGGAAATTCAAAGACCAGTAGAACAGTTATTAGAAGACAACATTAGCCCAGCAAATCACCGTGGAATTCGCCATTGCTATTAGTACCAAAGAAGCAGGCAACGATGGTAAGAAAAAGTGGAGGTTAGTCATAGATTTCAGAAAGGTAAATGACGCAATAATTAAACAAGTTTTTCCAATACCTAGGATAGATAAAATATTAGATCAATTAGGGCGCTGTAGATATTTTTCAACATTAGATTTGGCCAGTGGGTACCATCAGGTTCTCATGAGTAAAGAAGACAGGAAGAAGGAAGCATTTAGTACACCATTTGGTCATTATGAATTCAATAGAATGCCATTTGGACTCACAAGAGCTCCAGCGACTTTCCAGCGATTAATGAATAATATATTGACAGGATTACAAGGAATACATTGTTTCGTTTATTTAGATGATGTGGTAATTTATGGCAAAAATCTACAGCAGCATGGGAAAAGATAAGCACAAGTATTCCAGAGACTTAGGGAAAATTGCTTAAAATTAAATACGGAAAAGTGTCAGTTTCTTCGTAGGGAAATAGCATACCTGGGACACAAATATTCTGAATTAGGGGCGTTACCAGATCCACAGAAATTACAATGCGTGAAGGATATTCCAATACCAAAAAATAGAAAAGAGGTGCAAGTATTTTTAGGCCTAGCCAATTATTACAGAAAGTTCTAAAAAATATGTCGCAAATGGCATCACCAATTAACAATTAGTTGAAGAAGGATAGTAAGTTCTAATGGTCAGATAAGTGTCAGGAAGCATTTGGAAAAATAAAAGAAGCGGTAATTTCATCACCTATTTTGGCATATCCCGATTTTAGCAAGCAACCGGCAACATGCCATTTAACTATTCACGGCCAGGTTCAATGTCCGCCGAAGTAAACAAAAATAATATGAACACTGACTGATCCACCTGTTGGGCGCTCAGCGTTCATATAATTTCGGAACAGCGTTACTTGAAACTTTAGGCCAGTGTTAAAATAAACACAAATCAAGAAAAGCAACAATAAAATAAAGTAAAAATCGTTTAAAGCATTCAACGCGGAAATGCAAGCGTTGCGTTTTTTTTTTACTTTAACTTTAAGAATATGTTTGCACAACGTGACCCAATTTTTACATGCGGAACAAGCTGGTGTGCTTGTTTCGAAAGTAAAGCATGTTACGAATAAAATCTAGACCACCTAAGTTATGGTGCCAGGTGCAAAGAAATGCAATCTGGTACAATTATAATCAATGCCAAATTAAAAATTAAGACTTTTTTAAGATTTTTTAAATTTTTTTAATAAGAAAAAAAAAAGGAGAAGAAAAAGAAAACAGAGATCAGATATTATAAAAGATCTGATCTCTGGAACATAAATGAGAGTCAGGTCAGTCTAGTGAGTTGACAAAGTCAATGGATACAACACACTTCAATTGAAAGCGGAATTTGAAGTACTCTATGATCTGTGCGAAGGCGTAGAAATTCTATCCGGTAGATAATTTATTTTTATGATTGATTTTTGTTCAAAGGACCTTAAAGACTTTAAAGTGCTTTTTCTCGAAATCACATTTTTTGAGTTGGCGGGCGTGATATAAAAACTACTACACTGATCGTTCTGAAATTTTAATATATTTTTGTACACATATAAGTCTATAGATTGAACTATGGATAGAACGATCGGTAAAGTAGTTTGGGTTTTCAAGGGATTTTTTGGTCCAAAAAAACGGCTAATTTCGAAAAAACGCCGCCTTTTTGTCAATTTTTGCCAAAAAATTCTTTTAGTTCAATCTATAGCGGCTTTGATGTTGATTAAAATCCCGTTTTTATTTTTTTTTAGACGTTCCAGTGAGCCAAATCACTCCCGCCGTGATTTTTTATGTTATTTCAAAAACCTGCAGCAGCCAAGAAATACGCTGGAAAAATCCAAAAAATTGGAGCACAAAACTCTTAGGTTGTTATATCTTTCTTGCAGCATTCCCCATGCAATCTCATAATTGTTTTCGGTGAGAGCCAAATGTCTAATAAGTTGTTCGGCTTCTCGAGTGAGGTTTGTTTTTAAATACCACATTTTGTGTATTTTTGGCAACGCTTGCTGGTCCACTAGTTGTGAAAACAAATAAAAAAATTGACGCCATTTTAAATAATTCCCATCAAATTGAAGAGTGGTTACTCGTGGTAATCTTAAATGCTCTTAGTTTGCATGTCACATATTGTTCGTTATTGTAGCCAATGTCGATTAAGTTAAAATTTTCTATTTCCAACCAAAGTTTGTTTATCTGTTGAATATCCGCCTCATGATATCTTGACTGGTAGATGACTTGGTCAAGCTATCCAATAAACGGTTAAGTGAACTTAGCAAGGCTTGTTGTCTTCTGATCATCTTGGTACGGCTTGTTGCTGCGGAAGACTGTGAGGAGCAGCGGCTGATTCAGAATGTTGTTCTGTTGTTGTTGCTGAGGTAGAAATGCCTACCTCTGTTCTAGTAGAATCCTTGCTTAATGCTTCTAAGCGCTGGACTTCTTCTTGAAATAGATAAATATAGCTGCTTGTTAAATTGTTGATTTTGTCGTAGTATCCTGCGGTAAAAAAGTCATGCTGCATGGGCTGATTAGTAAGTGTTCGAACCTGATTGTCGTTTTCTTCAAACTCTTCCCAATATTTGGTAAGATGCTGCAAGCGCTCATTGTAATAACTTGCGGTGTTTTTTCTTTCTGATGAATCCTTCTTAAAGTTTGTGATCGATTTTTGGATTCCGTCTGCAACCCGTTTTTGTACTTCCAAGGTCTGTTGAAAAGTAGCCATATTCTTCAAAGAAACCATGCAGGAGTTTTATTAAAGATGATTTTGTGGTGTGTTTGTCCACCCGGGGGCGCCAATGTTTGAATCCGCGTTTGGACTCTTTAGTTTGTTTTGTTTTAGCGCAAGCACATGAACTTGCACTATGATAACTTAGGTCTTACAAACAGCACTTGAAACTGTTTGTAAGGAGTTTAATGCACGGAGCTTAAAACACTTGGTTGATTACTGACTTACTTGTTAAATTTTTGTCGCCCTTTTATAGGAAAAATCAATATCAATACAATATAAAATTAAATCAATATAACAAAATTAAATATACATATAAGATAAAATATACTTATAAAAGGTAATTGCTGTTTATTTTGTGAACAAAGTTAACTTAAATATATGCACAACAAACAACCTTATGAAAACAACAAAGCATATGAAAATAGTAAAAAAAACAAAAAGATCATATTTCATGCGCTACTTGAATATGCAGTCGGTCTGACTGAAAGCTTAAGTTGTTTTGTTTTACTTTATTCTGTAGAGTTTACTCGCGTTCAAAGCCAAGGTTGTTCTTGAGGAAAACGTACTGACTTAAAAAATTGAACTGCACGATTCTCTGACCATGAAAATTGACTCTGCATAGCCAGGAAAAAACGTGCGAGTTCAGAGGATCTGAATCTGTACACATATTCTTTAAAAAAAGGCACACTAATTGATAATCATAGCTAAAGAGAAGCGAAAGAAAGATAAAGAAATTTCAAAACCATTTGATATAAATATTGGTGACAAAATAATTGTAAAAAGAATGAATAGAAGAATGATAATCACCATATCATGGTTCTGTGATTAAGAAAAATGGAGTAAATACAATAATAGAAGTAAATGGAAAATTAAAAGAATACCACAATAATTTATTGAAAAATGGATTTAATTGAAATGAAATATTGTATTAAAAATATTGATATTTATTAATATATCAAAATGAATATATAAACAAACATATTTTAATTGTATAATTACCAGTTATAAATTAATTTCAATTTATTGATATATAAAAATTTAAATATTTAAATTATATTATTAACAATTGAAATTTATTAAAATTTTTGAATTGTATAAAAAAAACATTTGCATTGTATAATTTCAAAATAAAAATTATTATGTTGATTTTATATGATTTAAATACAAATTCTAATTGTTTGATAGTTTAAATCATACCTGATTTTATATACAAATTTTTTTTTTAGACTAAACCAACGCTCAGGGGATGCCTCCCTATAAATGCGTAAGCATTGTGTTGATTGATAGTTAGTTGGAGGTTGGATAGATGGAGTAGTGTCGGTGAATATTTGTTTTAAACTTGCACAGCTCAAAACTGCCGGGAAACACGCTTGCAGGGAGACTATTCCACAACTTAACTGTGCGACTAAAGAACGAATTATCACGGTAATGCGAGGTTCTATTGGACATCGACGCAATGGTAAAGGGGTGGGCTTGGACAGCTGCCTGATTGGACCTGGGAAACACACGAACTGGTGGCGTCAGGTCATGTATCTCCCTTGAACACTTCCCATGGTAATACCTATACAGAAGGCTTAGGCAACCAACATTGCGGCGATGCCCAAGAGAGTTGAGAGAGGATGAAATACTTTCATCCCCTATCAAATGTATCGCACGACGTTGAATTCGGTCCAGAAGCTCCAAATAAGATCTTGAAGCCCCTGCCCAAATGTGCGAATTGTGCCTCATTTTCGGTCTAATATATGAGGTGTGAATCATGCGAAGATCAGCTGATTTTTGCACCGTTTTAAAAAACCGAGGCACTTGCCCGCTTCTTTCGACACATCGAAAATATGATCATTCCAAAGAAGATCACACCTGATCGATATGCCCAGAACGTCAAGAGCGGCTGATTCCACAAGATCCACACCATTCATATTGAGGGTTGCTAAGCGGGGGGGCAATCCATCCGCTTGTGGGGTAACATACAGCACTGGGTCATGCTTGCATTAAACTCTACTCTATTAGCAAGACCCCACTCGGAGATTTTTTGTAGATCATTTAGGAGTGTGTCATTCATAGTTTGCCTTTTTCTCTCAATCTCCATATAGCTTGGGCGTTTTTTAAATGAATATGAATGACAAATGCTGCTGTCGTCCGCAAACGAATGTATTGGGTTATGCGTCAACGACAGAAGGTCGTTTATAAAAACAAGAAACAAAATTGGCGATAGAACTGAACCCTACGGTACTCCTGCGTTAATGGCGTACTCCTCGGACGAAATACCGTCAACTACGACTCGAATCGTTCTGTCCTTGAGGAAACACGTGATCCATCGAGCAGAGTTACCACCAAAACCATTTGCAGTAAGTTTTGACACGAGCGCTTTATGCCACACTCGGTCTAACGCTTTAGAAATATCAAGAGCAATAACCCTGCTCTCGCCGAAAAAGTGAACGCATTTATTCCATTCTTCGGTTAAGAACGCCATAAGGTCACCAGTATAGCGAGCCCTACGGAAATCATATTGACGGTCACTGAGCAGTTGGTTGCGCTTCAGATAGTTCACAACGTTGAAGTTTATTACGCTCTCCATAACTTTGGAAAGCGTAGAGCATATCGCAATGGGTCGGTAGTTTGCAGGGTTCGTGGCATCACTCTTTTTAGGTACCGGCTGGACATTTTCCACCTTACAACAAGATGGAAATACTCCTGTTCTATAGGAGACGTTGAAAAGGTTGCGCAAAGGCCGAGAAAGCGAAGAAGCACACATGTTAAGCACAATTGGCGGTATGCCGTCAGGACCAGAGGCTTTGTTTACGTTTAGAATAGTTTAAAATCGTTTATTGAGCTTTTGTTCTATCACACAACTAGATTTTTATTAAAAATCAAGTATGATTTAAACTAGCAAACATTTAGAATTTGTATGTAAATCATACAAAATCAACATAATAAATAACAAGGTCATTTAGAAAAACTTTAAATAAAAATTGTTTTTTAAATCAAATAATTTTATCTGAAGGATGGGGGTGTAGTGCACTTCAATCTAAACATTGCTGTAACTGCTACTTATACACATTTATTTCATGCACTTATTATATATAAACATTTAACACATAATAATCTATTCTACAAACTAAATAGTTCTATAAACGTAGCCTAAACACATTTATGTTAGCAAACCAACAAAACAAACACATAAGTATTATTTACATTCTAATTAGCTTGCACATCAATAAGGTCAGTGCACTTTATGTTTTGCATGACTACATAAACTAATGTTATTGTACCTATTTAAGACTATATTAAGATATATATTTAATTTTGTATTTATTTTAAGAATAAAATAATACTGTTATTTAGCTTTTTAAGCCGCACAAAATCTTAAAATAAACTCATTAAGTTTTGAGCTTCTAACACTGCTCCTTGTTTTTGTTTCTTAGCGCCGTCGGGTGACGGCTCAAAAGAAATTTTTTTTTATCAAAGGCCAACAGCGATTTTAAGCGCTGGCAAAAAAACCACGTACACAGTCTTTTTTAAAACGCGTAAACTTTTTTAAACAACGCAAACCGAGTATCTAACAAAAATAACACGCCTCCAACATTACAATACACGTTATTGCTTATATCATTAAAATTTTCAAACTTTCTCAGAAACCAATTTAGTGCGGCGAAAGAATATTTGAAACAAAATAAAAAAAATCAATTATAGATATGGTACAAATACTACAATTAATGTATATTGTTTTGACATAGGGATGTGAAACTGCCAGCAGAAGTCGACTTTGACTTTTTCAACCGTTGAAAATGTAAAAGTCGACTCATCGACTTTTTGAACCTTTAGAAGTCGACTTTTCAACTTTTTTCGACTTTTTTTAAAACATTTTTGTACCGCTTTTGTAGGGCAGTTAAGAAGCAAATGATTCAATTTGAAATTTCGTGAAATTTCGCTGGCAACATCTATTTATTTGTTGCGTGAAATTTCTGACTTAAAGTTTGTTGCAAGGAATTCCTATGGCAACGTTTCTCAAAGAGATTCAGAGAATATGTTGGGAGATTTCATATGATCTCTCTCTCTTGTCACTTCAAAATAAATGGGCAGTACAATTAAATTTTCGTAAAAAAATGTTGCTCAGAAACATGTTGCGATAATTTCACGCTGCGGAACAGGGTACTGCTCTGACGAAAATGTTGTGAAAATTTCCACGCTTGCTTAGCAGCTGTCATATTTTGTATAAAGATTTGAGTGGAATTTCACATGACTCTGAACAGAGTACTAACCTTTAAAACAAACAAAAACATGGTACTTCAGTAAATAAAAAAAATAAAAAAAACAAAATATTGCAATTTTAGTTCTTATACAGATAATCAGACTTGTCATAAATAATTTTTCTCGGGTAATCGAAAAAGGGAGAGTTAATTTTCAAGATAAAGTTTAAGAACATTTTGGAAATTTTTAATGTAAATTTCTTCATTAACCGTCAATATTTATGAAAGTAAAAAAAAATGTGAGTCTCTTTCTGCTTTCCTAAAAATTAAAACAACCTTTTCCGATTCTTCAGGAAAAATTATTAATAAGTGGGCTGAATATCAAGCCCTAATCGCTGAATTAACGTAAGCGTTAAAAACAAAATTTTACAAGAGAAGCATTTTCCTTGTGTTTTTTTTTTTTTTTTGCATAAGCGGTACATGTAAATTTTATTTTTGTGTTAGATATAACTTTAGAACAGTTTAACGTAGAGATGTGAAATTTTTGGAGTTGACGATTTTGCTGTTTCGAAAACATAATTTCAAAACAAAAATTTCGAAAAGTGGCGCTTACGTTAATTGGGCGGTAAGGGCTCGACATATTTGTGCACAAGTGAATGCACAATTAAGGGAACCACAAGCGGATTTTTATTAAGTTTTCGATCAACAACTGGGCGATCCAGATAAAGGCGTAGCTAAGTGGGCACCCCTTCAATTTCATCCGTTGTAGATTCCATGCTTGTTTTAACCACCGCATCCAAAAAACATAATATGTCACTGTTATCGGATTCTTGATTATTAGATGTTGATGCCGCTATCACAACTTCTTCATTTGAAATTCTTGCTTGTCTCATCTCGGCATTCACAAGATCACCTTAGTGGAGGGGAGGTAATATTTGCAGTATTTATTTATGTATTGCTGCTTACCAAGGTGTAAGATTGCTTGAGAACACTCACGGATATTTTGAAATCCGTGCTTTTTGAACCTAGGATCTAAAAGTGTTAAAGAAGCGTTTAGTTTTACCAATACAATATCGTAAACTTTTTATGTAAATTCAATGACTCATTTTAAATTCTTGTAAATTTGACTAAAAGCAGAACATTCCTGTTTTCTATAATAAAAAGTAAATCGAATGGAACGTAGTTTGAATATTGTGAATATAAATTGGTATTAATTCTATTCTGGCAAAGTAACAATTGTTAGCCTTGATATTTCTATGTGTTTGTTGTAATGTTTTTTTTTCCAAACAAAATTTGAAGCTCAAAAATAATAAATTTTGATAAAAATTGTCATCTGCTTTTCAAATAGTGACAATTTCATTAAAACATTTATTTACGAGTGTAACGTAATCAGATGATACGCAATTGCTTTGTCACACTTTCAACTTACAGTCTCTTTTTTTAAATTTTGCCGACCACTATTTTACATTTATGGAATCAAGAGTTGCCAACGCAGCTTTACTTGTTGTTAAACAGTTATTTTATTAGTTTAAAAAAAACAGTTCTCAGATTAGCGTTAAGATTTTTGTTTTGCCTAAAATGAAAAAAGTCGAGAGTAAAAGTCGAAAGTAAAAGTCGACTTTTGACTTTTTGCAATATCAGAAAGAAGATTGTCAAAAGTCAAAAATTATCTTGCAAAAGTTGACTTTCGACTTGCACATCCCAATTTTGACACTGCCAGTGACTACCGCATCCAACGAAAGATTTTTATCCACTTTTAAGAGAGTGAAGTCGTATCTTCGTACAACAATGGGAGATGACCGTTTAAGTCACTTCATGCTGATGGCTGTGACACCAGAAATGGTAAAAAAGTTCAACAAGGAAGATCTCGTTAACGAGTTCGCCCTCAAGCGTCAACGTCGTTATCCACTGGAAGAAATCCAATATATATTTTTCCCGTTAAAGGATTCAAAATTTAATTTTTTTTTTAAGTCCATGGATTTAAAGGCTTCTGTGTGTATATTGTAATATGTTTTAAATTCATATATGTGTGTATAAAAATGTGTATAACTATGGTTTTATTAAATGTTTTGTTTTACGAAAAAAAAATCTTATTATGTCATTTAAATTTTCGCCCCCCTAAGGTTTTCGTGAAATGACGTCACTGATTAATTGTAAGATTAACAATTTCTTTTAACACCCAACCACTTGAAAATCATCAAGTTTTTTAAAAATTTTGGTTTGAACGTTTTCTTCAAACAATCACTTAGATTAGTGTCCAATGATATTACCATATTTTTTGTGTGTACATTTTTTATTTCCTGGATTTCTTCCTCCCCGGAAAACTTAACTAAATTCGCAAAAAGAAACTGTATTCACCTTTACAAATATGTGCTGCGTCATAGTGCTGATCATTTTCTGCTTAAACGTATCTTCACATATTGAAGGAAATTAAAAGTGTCCTTATGCGTTAAGTTTATAATAGCTCCAGCTCTCTAAAAAAAATCTAAAAAAAACAAACATATTTAAGATTGAAGAAGCAATAAATATTATGTAAACTAAAAGAATGTGTAAATCAATTTTACCTTCCACCGAAAGCTGATTCACCATCTTCCCATTTGATGTGAATCGAGATCCAGTTACTTTGATGCTTTAATTGCGTCCGATAACCCTGTATCAGACCGATGGCATAAGTTACCTTCTGCTTCTCGCCGATGTTTCTAGCTTTCTTCAATAACAATCGCGTGGAACATCCAATGCTTTGGAACATTCTTTGATACCCTCCGGAATCAGTTCATTATCATTTTTGCCTTTCACAAATACCGACTTCGCTTTATTGACAATGGTGTTTAAATGCCTTTCCATATTAAATTTTTTTTTTGTTCATTTTGTTAATATTGTTTTAAAATAAACATCATTTTGTTAATAGTTGCGTGTTTTAAAATAAACTGAATATTTTGAAGCATAGTCCAAGCACTTTATAACAAAGGCGGCTCACATAATAAATAAACTACAAAATATCAACATGTCGTCGCTCGCGTGACAAACTGTCGTAACCCACAATTTTCTTAAAATTGAGTTAATACCACTATAACACTTTTTATGCAAGTCCTAACTTTTCCTCAAAGTATTATGGACATACTTGTCATAGTTAAGCAAAAAACGCAAATGTCTAAAGGTCGTAACCAACAAAGTATTTAAACAAAAAATTTTACAAACAGCAGTAACCCACAAATTTTAGAAATATATGCTTTTGGGAGGCAAAAAGCTTGTGATTTTGATAGATAGTAACCTCAGATATGTTAACAGATTAAAAAGCACTTCAGCGAACTGCTTCATTTATTTCAATGACTTAGTCAAAGGCATTTTTTGATTAGATTTGCATATGCAACAGCTTTTTGTTTAGTATATGCATAAATGTTGCAAATACATATCAGTGCTTTTTGTTTTTGTAAAAGCTGCTAATTTTCCATTTGTAAGGATGCAACAAGATCGTGAACTGTCCTATTTTGTTTTTCCTTTTGTCACTTTAATTTCTTTACGATTTTTAAATTTTTAATTAAATTGTTTGCAATGTTCATTTTTGGCACTTGTTTTTGTTGCCTAAATAAAACCTAACATATATATATATATATATATTAAAAGCAATATTAAATAAAAAACATTTTGTTACTTTAATTAATTTTTCATATAAAAAATGTGGTTTACGACGCCTTAAAGTTCTTAAAAAGTAAAAATAAAATTTTCACAAACCGCCATTCGTGTTTAATTAGTAACTACAGTTTCTAAGAAATACTTGGCTCAATTTATTTTATAAAAATCAAGACACTACAATAACGTATCCAAAATATTTAATAAAATTGATTTTAAAGTGGTCACGTGCCCAAATCAATTTGTGAAACAGTGACCGAAACAGAAAAAAGTTCCCCTGGAAAATTTTAAAATTGTGGGTTACGACGGTTTTTCACGCGAGCGACGATATGTACACTTAACTGTATATCTACAAACCCTGTCACAACCGCAAACCTTTAAATAAAAGCTAACAACAACACGATAAACGCTAGTTGTATCGAAATCCTTATATTTTATTTATATTGTAATCGAAATTTATCTATTAAAAAAAAGGTTAATCTATAAATCATTTCGTTTTGTTTTTATTTATGTCAACTAGTTGAGAATGGTACGAATATGGTTTGAATTATCAAGTTCAAAGTTAATTCAACTCTGTAAATAATGTGTGTGTTTGCGTGTGTGTGAAGAATTACTATATTTTTTATCCCCTCTATCCCCTAAAAGTATATTAACACATTTTTCTCAACCCTCACTACCACTATTCACCACTAGAGGGCTTAAATCATTTAGCCAAGACACAAAGAGTCAAAAGTGTTTTTGAAGTCCCATAGCCCCTCTGCTCATTGAAGCTCAAACGTCCCAAATATACTAAACAAAATGACAAAGTGATTTTTCGCTCGGCCACATGTTGCAGAAATCATCAAGAAAACTTTGGATGCGCTTAAATGGCATGTCTGCCCTAACCGCTGTATTCACCAGATATCGCCGCTTGAGACTACCACTTGTTCCTGTCGATGACACATGGCCTTGCCATCGATCGATTCTTGGGTACCTCAAAAGACCAAGAATTGTTTCAACGCGAAATTCATATGCTAGCTGAAAGATGGGGGAAATTTGCATCTAACGATAGTACAAAAACGTCGGTAAAATGAAATATGTGGTGTGAACAAACACACAGTCCTCTTAAAGCGCACAACATAAATGGCTGTTCTTAGATGAGGCTAAAAAGACCTACGTCAAATTAAGTCAGTGATTCTACACTTACTCCTATTCCTTCAATTACTCTAATTAATGTTTCCCATTGCAAAGAACTTATGTTTTCTTTTTAAATTGCAATTCTTTCAGCGGTTTTAAGTGCTTGCAAAATAGTTTTATTAGTTAATTAAAGGAAAACTTTAAATTATTTTTGTAGAAAAAATATTAACGCGATTTGCTTCACTGGACTGTCAATTTTATCTTTGACTGGTCTTTGACTAAAATACAGTGTACCAATTTCTAATTCAGAGTTGCAAATGGAACCGTAAAAACGTATTTGTACCCCCAACAGTAGTATTTAGAACAAATAAAGTTAAGCTATTATCGACGACAAATTTTTTTTTAATATCGGCCTTTTTATGTTTTAAAAGATAGCCTTCGGTTGTTTTTCGGAGGTCCAACAAATATTTTCTAAAAATAGCCTTTCCTTTTTGCTCTGAGCGCGTCATATTATATATTGTTTTACATTTCGAAATTTGTTTACAAAATTTGGGTTTTTTTGAAAATTTACCAATATAAATCGTGGCAAAGCTATAAATTTTAGGAGATACGCAGTTGAGTTTATTTTATTAAAATAGAACATATTTTTTGTAACTTAGGTACACTTTATTTCAATTTAAAACTATTTTGAAAAATTTCAAGTATAACACAAGTTTCAATGAACACAATTTTCAAAAATATTACCTTATATTAGCTTCCACCAATTTTATATTTCTACGTCGAAAGTGGAGTAATTGCTTCCAAGTATTTGACATTTCTTGAAAAATCTGCATGCCCAGAAGTTTGCAATTTTTTTTTTATTTTTTCTTGTCTAGCATGACTGATAGAGTTCACTGCTTCTTCGGCATAGAAAAAAAATTTTTTCGTCCTTAGCAATTTCAACTTGGTTTAGAAAATATGGTTAACATAATGTTACAAGAAAAATTTGGGCTTTTGTGTCTAAGTGTTATTCTTTTTATTATTTTAAGTAATACTAATTTCATATTTACCATTTATTTAATTATATGTTTTATTGATATACCATAAATACGAGTATAAGACAAAAAAATAATGCCTACGAAAAACATAATTTAAAAGAGCTTTAACATTTATTACTAAAACAATCAAGGCTTATTTTTTAGAAAAGTGGAATATTTATGTCTGGTGATGTTTACAAATTCCTAATATAAGTTAACTCAAGCTACTTTATTTCATCTTAAATAGTTTGGTTGTATTGATTTTAAACTAAAATTCTTGATGTTGTGTGTTTCGTGTTCCTAATACAAGTCTGCTTCCAAAGAAAACTCAAGTGTCTCTGTTGCATATATAGAGCTGAATGCGAAATGAGAAATAAAGAATAGAGAACAACTCATGAGAATACATATAGTTTTAAAGTTAATTCATTTTAATTTTTAGATAAAATTAATTTTTAAAAAGTATTTACTATTTCCATCCCATGGAATACTAAAGCTCCTTGCATTAAAAGAGGGTATGTAATTTTCGTTACAAGTTAACTTAAAAATATTGTGCAAATTTAAATTTCAATAATACAAAAAAAATTTAAAAAGTACCCGTAGTAAGTAAAAATTCTGAATATAGGGCAGAGCAGTGCTGGGATATTTTTCTGAAAATCCTACAATACAGCTCAAAATTTAAAGTATTTTCCCCCTTTCAACGATTTCCACACTTTCCAATACATCAAACTGAAACAAATTTTTTTAAATTCTTATATTTTCTCAAATGCATTTATTTTATTCTACACAAACAAGATCGTAATTTACCAATTTTATAAAAATATTTTATACATTTTCGATTTACCTTAAACGTTACAATTGATAAAAATAAAAAGTAAAAAAAAAATTTTAAAAAATAAGCTTTTATTTAAAAAAGACGTGAACTAAAAAGAAAAAAATAAATTTAAGTGACATTTATCATATATGAATATAGTATGTATATTCTAGGTGCAGAGAACCCCATCTCTTGGTTACTCATCATCATAATATAAGCGTACTTAAATTGGTAAGTTCTAACGACTTATATAAATTCAGAATTTTTCAAATACATTTATATTTTAATGCTCAGAAGTTTGCAATTTTTTTTTTATTTTTCCTTGTCTAGCGTGACTGATCGAGTTCACTGCTTCTTCGGCATAGTAAAAAATTTTTTTCGTCAGTAACGACGGACGCTATTAAGGTAGTTACGAGCACCGCGCAGATAGCAATTGAGGGAGTGAGGAGAGCAAAGCAGTACTGTTTGGTGACAACACTCGACGTAAAGAACGCTTTCAACTCAGCTAACTGGAGTCTGATTATGACAGCCCTCAGGAACTTTGGAGTACCACGATACCTCACGAAGATCGTGTCAGCACTACGAACACTGCTCCTCAACGTAGTGCGATCTACTATGATGTATGGCACGACTGTATGGTCCACAGCGATGAAAACTAAGTCCTACCGACACGGAGTCAGTTTACAGACTTGGCGCTCTCAGGGTCTGCTGCAGCTTCAGAACGGCATCCGGAGATGCAGCACTGGTTCTAGATAGCGCGATCCCTATTGACTTCTCGTGGAAGAAGCGCTACTCACAGCTGGTAGCGAAAGCACAACAGCTAATAAAAAACTCGCTAGAGAAGCTTGCTAAAATGGCAAGACCGCTGGGATAGTTCAGAGAAGGGTCGGTGGACGTACCAGCTCACCCCTAGCCTATCCGAGTGGTATGGCAGAAGCCACGGTTCAGTGAACTACCTTACACAGATACTGAGCGGACATGATTGCTTCAGGGCATACCTCCGCAAGTATAAACACGCGATCGATCCTTACTGCACTATTTGCACAGGAAACACGCTGCAAGACGCGGCGCATGTTCTTTTTGTGTGCCCCATGTGCCATAACGCCAGACTTGAGGCTTCGGCCTGTCTCGGCAAACGTTAACACAGCAAAATATGGTTTCTCTTATGCAACGCTGGCTTCGTATATGTCACAGTGGGCAAAATTAGGGTATACAGTTTCTACTTTTCACCAAATTTAGACTTTAATTTGTTTGCAGAAGCCCTTAACGTACTTGATGTTTCTATCAGGTCCTCAAAATATAAAGTGATCATTGGAGGAGACTTCAATAGTAAATCTACAGAATGGAACTCCAATAAACTGGATAAAAAAATTACTACAGTGTGTGAAATGATTGCTAGTCTTGGTATTACGATATTTAATATCGGAGACAAACTTACCTTTCGGTGAGGTACAGGTGATAGTATTATCGACATCACCTTTGGAGCGACAAACCTCTACAATGAAAACATGAATTGGATAGTGCTGGAAGATCTCACCTTAAGTGACCAACAGTATATCTCATTTAATATAGATGAACGTCCAAATATGAGTGTAGAAGATGTAAATTTCCCAAGATGGAAAGTCAGAAAACTTGATGACAAAAAATTGTACTATTATATTACTCGGGCTAAAGATAGAAATATGGTTAACCAATCCGAAAATATAAATGTAGAAAATGCCGCAGAGTTGCTGGCGAAGATACTCACAAAAGTGTGTAATGTCGCAATGCCAAGAGCTCAAAAATACAATAACAAGCGCCCAGTATACTGGTGGAGTGATAAAATACGTGAGTTGAGGGCGAAATGTCTCGCAGCACGTCGAGCGTCAACACGAAACCATGATAACCAGCTCTTAACGGTTGAGTATAAAACGGCACGTAAAACGTTAAGAACGGGATAAAATAGAGTAAGAAAAGATGCTGGACAGAGCTATGTAACGAAATAGATTCCGACCCATGGGGAAAACCGTACAAAATTGTGATGAAAAAGCTTTGTTTAATTAAACCTATACCCGGCATTAAAGAACCAGTGTGGGCAACAACAATAGTAGAAACACTATTCCCATTCGATGAAGATGGGCTAAGAAGAGAACTAAATTATCAAGTCGAAGGTTTCATCCCTCTGAACGTAGATGACATTACACATGCATTTAGTAAACTAAAAATAGGTAAGAGCGGGTAAGAGAGGACCAGATGGTATACCAAATGAGGTAATAAAAGTGGTATGTGAGATATGACCAGAACTTTTACTTGAAGTCTTCAATTCATGTCTAATAAACGGAATCTTTCCAGCTAAATGGAAAATACAAAAGTTAGTTTTGTTACGAAAGGGAAATAAACCATTAAATGAGCCTAGTTCCTATAGACCACTCTGTATGTTGGACTCACTAGGAAAACTATTAGGGTACGTAATGCTAAAACGTTTGGAAGAGCGCATAGATGACCTTGGCGGACTATCCCCTATGCAACACGGCTTCCGCAAAGGGAAGAGTACAGTTGATGCGATTAGCGCAGTTACAGTTAAAGCAAAACAGGCCAAAACAACAGGAGAATACTGCTCAATAATAAAACTAGATGTTAAAAATGCTTTTAACACAGTAAAATGGAAAGTATTACTACATGCTTTCAGAAACCGACGTTTAGACAACTATCTCTTTAACATAGTATCGGACTATCTGGATAACAGAATTTTAATCTATGAGACGGAAAATGGTATAAAAGAGTACCGAATAGCAGCAGGTGTACCTCAGGGCTCAGTATTAGGACCATTCCTGAGGAATGTAATGTACGATGGCCTACTGAATTTGGAATTACAAGAAGGTGCAAAACTAATAGGTTATGCTGATGATATTCCTCTGGTAGTAAACCAGCGAACTGCCGAATTAATCGAGATTGTCGTAAACGATAGCTTATGTCGTTGTAACAGATGGCTGCGAAGAAACGGTTTGAAACTTGCAGTTCCAAAAACGGAAGCAATTCTAGTGACAGATCGTAGGGTCTTAAACGAATCTTATGCTATTTGGGTGTGCAATTGGATGACAAACTTAGCTTTGGGCAGCACGTAGTAAATATTCGTTACAAAGCTTTGCGAACGACAGCATCATTGGACAGAATAATGCCAAACTGTGGTGGCCCAAGGCCGCAGATGAGAAAATTAATAAACAGCGTAGTACACTCCCAGCTTATTTATGCTGCTCCAACCTTTGTCAGGGCACTGAATCTGAAGAATAATATTAGGGAACGATAGAAAGCACAGAGAGTTAGTGCTCTCCGTATTATATCAGCGTACTGTACAGTATCTACAAGTGCGGCATTAGTGCTTGCAGGTTTGCCACCAATAGACTTATTAATACTGGAAAGAGAAGAAATATATACCCAAACTAAACTTATAAGTTGGGCGAAAGAGAAGAAATATATACCCAAACTAAACTTATAAGTTGGGCGAACACAATACACAAGAGCGAAAGAAAAAATTTCAGAAATAAAAATTAATGCCAGGAACAATGTAGTGACTAAATGGCAAGAACGTTGGAATCAAAACATGAACGGGAGCTGGCCTTATCCCCAATATAAAAGTCTGGCTGGAAAGACAACATGGAAACATGGGTTATTTTCTGACTCAGGCTATTACAAACCATGGTAGTTTTAACAAATACCTGCATAGATTTAAACTAAAAGAAATAAGCAGCTGTGATTCATGCGCAGCGCTAGAAGAAGATGCAAAGCACATACTTTTCGGATGTGAAAAGTAGTTGGAGGAGAGACGAGCTTTAAATGATATGCTAGGTGTTACATTAACTCAAGTGAATCTGTTGAACGAAATGTTAAAATCTGAACATGGATGGACTTTGTGAGAAAGACACATAAATAAAATATTAAAGGAGAGAAACTTCAGTAGTTCCGAACCTCCTTGCTTAAGTCTTACATACATACATACATACATACATACTAGGGAGTCCAATCCCGGAAGCTTTTCTCAATCTCGGGATTATCGGGATTGAAAATCTCAATCCCGGGATCCCGGGATTAGTTTGGGATTGAGAATTTTAAGAAGTAAATAATTTAAATCGTTTTTAAACAATTTTTTTTTATGTATTACTTGAAACTAAAAAATGTTAATTAATTAATTTTTAAAGTAACAAAAACAACACAAAACACATTAAGGGTATTCACAATTGCGTTGTTTTCAATGTAGTTAAAAAATCACGAAGTATTGATATCACACTTTACCGATCAGTTTTTATATTTTTTGTTGTTTTGCATGAAATCTCTAAAAACCAAGAGTGTGGTAATTTTAAGAAGCCCAATGATATGGTTAACGAACGTGGTTTTTAAAGGTCCATAAGCAACTGATTGATTGCCAGTTATTTTCTGATTGCAAAAATGGAAGAAGCTCAAAAAGCAAATTAAACTTTTTATGCCATATATTAATAAAATATATCAAATTGGATAGTTAATTTATTTGCATAGTAACTAAAAGCTATAGTGGGAGGTTCCTAACCACAAATTCAACTTTAAAGGGTGCTCAGAATTGTGGTTTTCAACTATGGCAAAAAAAACACAATACAACTATACCACACAGTTGTGAATACCCTTATTGTTAATAAATACACAAGACTTAAATTATATTTATGACAAGCAAATCGTATTAATATTACCCTTTCAGTGGATTTGCCCAATATATTGGACACATCAGAAAGTCATTTTTATGTATATATTTTGCAAAACTTTTTTTAAATCAAATTCTTTGGTGCTATGATAAAAATGAACCAACATGATTACAATAAATTTAGAGATATTTGACATAAAAGTCAGTTGGATTTTCGGTTTTGTGCCGAAGAAAAGCAAAAAAAAAAATTTCGGCCTATTTCGTAAGAAAGAAATAAACCGGACAAAAATCATATTGATGTTTTTTTTTATCTTTTTTGGCTTTACTGATAAGAATATTAATAGGGTTTAGGAAACAAAGATCTAAAAGGATGAAAAACCTTTAAGGGAATAAAAAAAAGAATTTGTGCCAACAAAGAGCAAAATAATTGTTTTCTTTGTACAAGCTTGCAAAACGTAAGTAGCGCAGGTTAAAATCAAAGTTATGTTTTTTCATCATTTAAGGATCTAAATGATAAGAATATTATCTCAAAAAATTATTTTGTTCTTAGTTTAGCCTAGCTATTGAAAGGGTTAGAGAACAAAATATATATAAAAAAAAAGACAGACCATTTTAAGTTATTACTATATAAATGTTACACTTTTTTTTACACCGTCTTCATGATTTTTTGTGTTTAAGGCATATTAATTTTGGAAAAGACTTCTCAAAATTAAATTTTTTGTTTAAATTATTTTTAAAGTATTCATTAATCTGATCAATGTGTTTTACTTTTTATTGGAGAGTTTTATTCGGATGTTATTACAAATATAACCCGCTGATGGGAAGCACCGTTCTGATTCTATGCTAGTTGTAGAAATAGTTGTACGATAATCATAAGCAATTTGTAAGTTTCGATCACGATTGCCTTCACCACAAAAAAAAATTATATCCTTAGTCAGAATATCTGACAATTTTTAAATACATAGCTTACTTCCCGATGTTGCAATGCTTCTAAAACTTTGCAAAGTCTTTGCTCCAGTCATTCACACTCATCGTCCTAAGAATCTTTTTCAGCATCAATAAAAGGTTTTTCTAATTCTATATTCATATCAACTTAAAATTAAATGTTTGCATTTACATGAATATTTGTAATAGAAATTTTTTATTTAAAAATCCTGGGATCCTGAAAAACAATCCCGGGATTTAAGGAGGCTTAAATCATTCGGGATCCCGGGATCCCAGATTTCATACGTACGTACATACATACCCACCGGGGAAAAAGAATCAATTGTGTTTAAAAAAATCAATTCTCTTTTCCAATTATTGATTCTAGAATTGATTATTTTTAACATTGTGATGTCCTACAAAAAGTAGTACATTCTTTTCTCTCTTCCATTTAAATCACTACTGAAATCAATTCTATTAATCGCTTATTAAATGGATTATTTTATTATATAGAAAATAATGAATCGCTTAGAAGCCCTTCTGGAATAGATATACATGAATGAATTCCATAATGCATACAGAATGTATGGCAGAATTGAAAATATTTTATTCTTTTTTAAATAATATATAAAACATTATATTATAATAATTCAAATTAAAAGCGATACTTATAGAATAATTACATTAATAAATACTATTAAGTAAAACAAGCAAATAATTATAACATAACTTAATTTAGTGCAAAAATATAAATGTTTATGATGTGGGCTGTTCTTTCCGTTTAGCTTTAAATGCATCCTTATAAAATTTACATTTGGACTTGCGTATAGCCTCCTTAATTTCTTTTTGAATCTGTTTCTGATTGCATACTTCCTTGCAAAGGCAATCTGCATTTAAAAAAAAACATTAAAAAATTATTTCAACTAGTAAAGAGCGATGGTTTTTCATCACTTACCAAACAATACATTGTTAAAATTTTCGAGGCTTCTGAAGCAGTTTTTCATTTAAACGCCTCCAAAATTGAATTCTACAAGCACTTTGTTTGCTATTAACTTGCTTATAACACTTGGCAAAGGGTTCTGTTTAATGATGGACTTCATTGCCGAAAGCTTTGTAAAAAATAGAAGCAAGTAATGTTTTGTTTAAATCTCAAAAAACTATGTGAAAACAACTTACCTAATACTTTTTATTTTCAAGCATGTCATGATTTATTTTGGAAAGATCATCTGTTGTTTTAATAGGGAAAATTTGATTGTGCTTTGATATTACTGTCATGTTCTTTAAGAGAATATTTTTTTATGCTTGCACCTTCAAAAAGTTCTCCAAAAGGCTACGGCCATCTTTAAGTATATTTTCAAAGTATATTTTTTAAAATAAGAATATGTTATTTAAAAACAAGATTAACACAGTTTGACCGCTAGAAAAATACAAGAACAATTTGTAGAAATTCTCTAAGAGAATTCCCAACTATGGAACTATTTTTATTTTTTAAAGTGCACAGTGAGACAGTACGTATATTTTATATAAAGAATAGTGGAATTCATATAACATTAGAATTAGTTATAAGAGTATGGTTACAGTTCGAACACATAAATTTTAAAAATAAATTATGTCAAAGCTTTAATTTGCTTTGTCTTAAAATTTTAATTATGTAATAATTATGTAGATAAAATATGTAATAAAATTAAGATATTGCCCGTAATACGCCACCACAAGATCCTACTTTTGGATACAAATACCGTCGCCAACTGCAAAAGACTACACTAACCACTCGCAAATTGCAAAGATGCTGCCACAATTACATTTTGTCAGCCCCTAAAGGGAAGCTCATGCGTGCAGCAGTTACTAAACAATAATTTCGCAACCTGCAAAACCACTTCAGCATACCACATTACACCAGTCGAAGAGATTAGTGATGGACTAGTAATCGTGAACGACCAGACGGCTGAGGTGCAAGAAGGAAATAATTCGGAAATCTTAGTGCATGGAACCCTTTTTATAGCATTCGAAGGTGAAATAACCATAAATGGAACAACCTTCACAAACTGGAAGAAAATAAGTCATTCACACCCTCAACCCTCATCAGCTAAATTTTTCAATATCACGGACCACGTAACGCTGTTATCACTCCCGTACTTGCATGAGGTGCATATAAAAAACATTGGCCACATCGCCAGCCTAAAAGAGCTAATCCAAAAACAATCTACGCAATGGCTTATAATTTTTCGCGCATCCGTTCTAGATGTTTTTTACAGTCTAGAAATTGTAAGTTAACGCGCGCATCCGTTCTAGATGTTGTTCACAGTCTAGAAATTGTAATACGAGGATGGTACGTGACAATTCGTCAATTTTGTCGCGCAACCCATTCCCACATAAGCCAAACGCTGAGCCAACAAAATATAACAGCAGCAAGTCAAAATAACGACATCACTGCGGCAGCAGAATCAACCAATACAACGACAACAACAACAGGGACAACGATAATATCAACGACAGTAGTGCAGCTGAGCCAACAGGTAGATTTAACTTATAATAAGCTTATTTGGTGTTGTTTAAGTTAGTCTTAAGGGAATCTTCAATAAAACCAATTACACTGGCACATAGTGCCAATTAAATAAAGAATTTTTATTTGGAATAAAATAAAAATTAACTGACGCTCAATGTGGCCACTGAACATTTTTTGTGTGAAAAAAAACAACACAGTGGCCGTGAGCTCGAACTCACTTTTTAAAAAACAATGAAAATTTTAAAAATTCTTCATAGAAGAAGAATTAAACAATTTTTAAAAAAACAGCGAAAATTTAAAAAGTCTTCATAGAAGAAAAATTAAATAAGTTTAAAAAAAGCAGTGGAAACCCAGAGTTAAACTAAAAATTAAACAAGTTTTAAAAAACAGTGGAAATTTATAAAATTCTTCATAAAAGAAAACAGTGAAAATTTACAAAATGTTCATGGAAGAAAAATTAAACACGTTTTAAAAAAATTTTACATTTTCTAATATAAACAGTGAACATTTAAAAAAATCTTCATAGAGGAAAAAGTAAACGGCTTTCCAAAATTTTTTTCTCTTTCCTCAAAAACGGAGAAGTTCTTCAAAGAGAAATAAGTGACTGTTATGAAAATCTGTGAAAATTTCGAGTCAAAATTAAACAACTTAAAAATTCGTTGTGAAAAGAAAAATAACAATCAAAAAGGTGTTTCAGAGGAATTTATGAAATAAAATTGTGCATAGCGTTTAAAAATCAGTAAGCGTTTTTTAACCAAAAAACGTTGAAATTTTCCCATAAGTTTGAGAAAGGTGTTGTGAAAATTTTTTCGTATGATAAAAAAAAAATAACAAATAAAAAAGCGAAAAAACCACACAAAAACTTACCCATATTTGGAGAATATTTGGACTTAATACGTACCTGAAACGAAAAAGGAAAAAATTGTCGAGTCACATAGCTGCATAAACGGACACAAGATGAAGCTCGTAAGAGATAAATTTCGATAATTATTATTTGTGAGATGTTAAATAATTGAAAAAATATAAGGGTATTAAAATTACGATTAAGAATTGTATTTACATTAAATTTAATATAAGAAGTCAGAATTAAACATCAGGTGTTACGAATGAAAATAAAAAAATTTAAAGCAAGTTTCAAGAATTGATTGTAGAAAATTTTTATAAAATATAATAATCAAAGTATTAAGGACTTATTCTCTAGTGATAGACAATTTTAATAAAGGTCAGCAAGTTTCAAACAAAATTAAGATAATTTGTTTAAATCCAATAAATAACTGGACAAAAAACGTTTCTTGACACACAATAAAAATGGATCAAGTTTTGCAAGCCATTGTGAATGCCGCAATAAAGGCAGCAACAGAACAGACTAGACGGGATTTCCAAAGCACCGTCGACGAATTAACCAATAGACTCAAGACCTTAGAGACGCCGACAACAGTTGTTCAATACGAGTCTGTTACAATAAAACCGACTGTTAGATGTGAGAAGTCACTCGACTTAGTTAAGTCGTTGCCAGAATTTGACGGCGATAAAGCTGCTTACGTATCATTTAGGCAGGCTACCCATGCTGCGTACAAACTTTTTGAAGGCTTTAATGGCAGTTCAAAACACTACCAGGCAGTTACTATTCTTAGGAATAAGGTGGTGGGTTCGGCAAACATGGTTTTGTCATCCTTAAATACTGTCCTAAATTTCAATGTTATTATTGCTCGTTTGGACTTCACCTACGCCGATAAGAGACCCATCTACCTGATCGAGCAGGAAATGTCTACCTTAAGGCAAGAACCAAGAGCCATATCCCAATTTTATGATGATGTTGAGCGTAAATTATCTCTGATCAATAATAAAAATATTATGACACACTACGGTAACGCAGAACTATTAAACCCTTTAAATCGGAAATACCGACAAGACGTTCTTCGAGTGTTTATCTCGGGATTAAACAAACTACTTTGCGATATTCTCTTCTCATCAAGGCCAACAGCTTTGGCCCTTGCGCAGGAGCTGGAATCCAACCAGGCCCGATCCCATTTTGCACAGGCTTTTAATTACCAAAATCAAAACCAAGCCAACGCCTTCACCAAACCTAATCATTACCACTATCGAAGAGTAAAACACATATTCCCGTCCGATACCTATGGACGTCGACCCAACATCATCCTAATTTAGACATAACAAGCCAGTAGGAATCTTTCGAAATACTACACCAAACTTTAATGCCAACAGAAATCCCTTTTACAGTCCTAACCCTCAAGCGATTAGACCAACAAAAAGACCCAACGAGAGCAATAGACTGCCAAACAATAAGGTACAGCGTGTGAAACACTTGAGACAGAACGAACGCAATGACAGGGACATTCCCGGATTCTGTGTTGCCAAGAATCTGTATTTCCCAAACGAAGAGGGTGAAGATGAGGAAGATTTAGCAGCAAACGATGAAGAGCCAGAGGATGAGGTAGTAGGGAATGGGGAAATCTATGAAATAAATTTTTTAGAGTAAAATCCCTTCTGCCCTACATCATGAGAAGGTTTGCGGGAAGGGAACTGAAATTTCTTATAGATACTGGTGCAGCAAAAAACTATATTATTCATTTAGAAACACTTAAAGGTGTTAAAAAATTCGAAAATCCATTCTTTATTAAATCAATTCACGGTAGCGAAAAAATTAAAAGTAAAAGCACCATAAATATTTTCGACAAAAAAGCACAGTTTTTCATTCTTCCATCATTTCAAACATTTCATGGCATTATTGGCTTCGATTTTCTCAAAGAGATTGGTGCGAATCTTGACATGAAAAATGGGATAATTCATTATAATAATAATAAGCAGGAAGCCCTCTTGTACTATTTTTGTCGGGATGTGAACATTATTTCTTTAGACCCAGATCACAGTAAACAAGTTTCTCTTATAATTTAAGTACAAGCAGGAGTTTTTGCAGACCTAAATGAGGCTCTGCCTTATAATACTAACATTGTAACAACAATCAGAACAAGCAATGACCAACCAGTTTACTCCAAATCCTATCCATATCCCATAGCCGCATCCAAATTTGTGCATGAGGAAATTTCCGAGCTACTCCGAAACGGTATCATAAGACCTTCTCGCTCTCCATACAACAACCCAATATGGGCCGTAGGCAAAAAAGGAACCACTGAAACAGGAGAACGAAAAATGCGTTTGGTCATTGACTTTAGGAAACTCAATGAGAAAACAACAAGTGATAGGTATCCCATTCCGGATACTTCCGTTATCCTCTCGAATTTATGCAAATCTTCATATTTTACCACCAAATAAATCTCGCCGAGCGTGACAGAGAAAAAACAGCTTTTTCCGTCAATAACGGCGAGTATGAGTTCTGTCGACTTCCGTTTGGGCTGAAGAATGCACCGAGCAATTGACGACATTCTTAACATGCAATAACAATAGAGTTCAGCTACTACAGCTTTTTCGCACTTTCTCCGCATTAGATCATCTTAAGAACCAGCCCAAATAACATTAAAACATCTCAATAAGGCCATTCACAGTTCGAATACGCTGGTATGCCATTTGTTCGATCTGCTAATTGTACGCCAATTTACGAAAGCGCATTTTGCTTTGCTGTTGTTTTGCATACAAATGCAAATACGCAGGCACGCGTAAATAAAAGCAGCCCTTGGACGTGTTTTGTGTACCTCGTATTTTTATGCTCTGTCTACAGCCGCATAATCACATACATCACAGGGTTGCACAATCTTTTTATACGACAGTCACATGGCGAGGTGCTCACAGTTTGAACAATAACAAATGCTATAAATACGATTTGTTAAAAGTACGCTCAAACCATGAATAGCCCTAATGATATCGATAAGAGCGGTCCAAAACAATCCAAAGTGAGAAAAATTTACCCACCATAATATGGGTTGGGCTCAGGGACAACACAAGACATAACAACTAACCATGCGTTTACATAGATCTAATCATACATTAGTTTTCAATCTACTTTTGAGTTGACCTTTCGATAAGTTAACATCAAAAAAGCTACAATTGTTAACAAAGGTACTCATGCGATGTAAAGGAGCAGTAGCCATATAATTTGTTCTGCTAAAAGGTAAGTAAATTAAATTGTTAGCATTTCTACTGCTTCTACGGTTAGTATTAAAATTTATAAGAGTTAGAAGTTCTGGTAAATCGAATACACCAGTTATGAGTTGGTGTAAATAGACGATATCTGCAGACTTCCTTCTCTCATTCAAAGATTGCATTTTTAATAGTTTTAAACGATCCTCATAAGGAGGAAGGTTTAAAGTGTCAGTTGCACTTAAGCCCCTTAGAGCAAACCGAACAAAACGTTTTTGGATTCTCTCTATACGTTCAACATGTACATTGTAACTTGGGGACCAAACTTGACTTGCATACTCTAAGTGAGGTCGCACAATTGCATAATACAGCGTTGTAGTTGTGATCATACTATTAAATTCTTTGGCCCAGCGTTTCATAAACCCGAGCATAGAAGATGCTTTTTTACAAATGTAATCAATATGAACGTTAAACGATAGCTTAGAATCCATGCATATACCCAGATCTTTGACAGCATCTACACGACTTAATGCAGTATCTTTTATCTTGTAATCAAAAATTAAATTATTCCTTTTTCGCGAAAAGGTCATAGATTGGCATTTATCTGGATTTAGAAACATATTGTTTTTAGAACACCAAATTTCAAAGGATTTCAAATCAGACTGGAGCAGATCTGAATTGTCTTTAGCATCTATTGTTCTGTATATTTTCATGTCATCTGCATAGATAAGTAGATGAGAGTGTTTGATGATGTGGGTTACATCATTAATGGCTAAAATAAACAGAAGTGGTCCAAGGTGGCTACCTTGAGGAACACCTGATTCAGCAATAAATTCAGCTGACAATACGCCTCGAAATCGTATTTGATAAGATCGCTCTGTCAGATACGATTGAATCCAGCTTACAAAAAATTGTGGAAAACCCATTATCTTTAGTTTAAATAGAATTAAGTTGTGTGGCAGTTTATCAAATACTTTACTAAAATCAGTGTAAATACAGTCGACCTGGTTACCTGAATAAAATGAATTTAAGCAAAACATTGTAAAATCGAGGAGATTAGACACAGTGGATCTGCCAGTAACAAATCCATGCTGACGAGTTGTCATGACCTTCCCACAGTGAATTTTCACACGATCATACACGAGGCGCTCAAAAAGTTTTGGAATCGACGAGAGTTTCGCGATAGGCCTGTAGTTGTTTATATCATTCTTACAACCTTTTTTATAGATAGGTCCTATAAAAGATTTTTTCCAAAAAAGTGGAAAAATACTTTCGCTAATTGATTTATTGAATAACATGGACAGTGGTTGACTTAGAACGGAACCACATCGTGTTAACACTGCGGCAGGAATTCCGTCAGGTCCAGCATTAAAATCCTCATCGATCAATCCAATATACTTTAAAATATCCTCTGAAGTAAAGGATATAGAATCCAACGAAACCCTGGGTGTAGAGTACATATATTCAAAGTACTCTTCATCAGGATTAAAAGAGTCTGAACAAAATGACTCTTTAAAGAGATTGGCAAATAGACCACAAATTACGACAGGATCGTCAGTAAATCCGTCAGAGGTTTTAAATGATGAAGGGAATCCATCAGATTTTTTTTTTGGTGTTTATGAAACCCCAGAATTTCTTCGGATCAGACAATATTCTCAGCTTAGTACTATCTAAATAATTTTGATATAAGGTAGCTGAGCAATTTTCAAAATCCAGAAACAAACGCTTGTAGATTTCTAGGTCATTCAAGTCTAAGCTACAGACATATTTTTTCCATGCCCTATTCCTGCTGTTGCGAAGAATCTTTAACTCCTTTGTGTACCAGGGATAAGCACAATTTTTCGTAAATTTGAGGCTATATGGCACGGACAGAGAAAACATAGCAAAGATTTCCATATAAAAAAAATTAATTGAATCATCAAGAGTGTTATTATTAACATATTCTAAAATAACATGAAGTTTACTTTGAAGTAAATGATTCAACTTCAAAAGTCAGCTTTTTTAAAATTGAATTCATAAACTTTATCTATTGAGTTAGACTTTACTATATTATCCCTGTCTGATTTGTACCATATGCTCAATGGTGGATGGTATTCATCAACAGCAGTCAAAACATGAGGGGCCCTCTCAACAATCACATTGTTACTGTCTGTAGTTAAGACCAGGTCAAGAAGTCTTTCACGACTATTATAAATACAACTCACTTGTTGTAAGTCAGAACATATATTATCAACAAATATATGCTCTTGGCGAGTCTTCGAATTAGATGCACAAAAATATGTATCATCGTCAGAAGATTCCCATTTCAAGTCAGGCAGATTAAAATCACCTAACAATAAAATGTCGTCATTAACGTCAATTAAGCTTATGACATATTCTATGCAATCCGCAAGGCTTGCATAAACTTCTACACTGCTCTTAGGAGGAACGTATGCATTAATAAGATATACATTAGAATTGCAATGTACAACCTTGACGCATATAAGTTCGATGTTAGCAGAGCAGGGAATAACAATAATGGAACTAACGAAGGAGTTCCTTACAGCTAATAAGACACCTCCACCGACAGCAGAAGTATTGTCAGCATGTCTATCTCTTCTATAAACTTCAAAACTGTTATCAAACAATTCTAAGTCAGTAATGCTTCCGTTTAACCAAGTTGCAGTCAGTGCGATAATATCCTCAGAGAAATTCTGAGACATTAAAAATATGTCTCGCGTCTTAGAGCGTAGTCCCCTTACATTTTCATAGTAAAGGGATAACCTATTCAGTTTTTTTGGGATTGACGAGCGGCTTGAGTCGTCCCTCTAGGCTTATTCTTAGGCTGAAACTCTGTAACGAGTATATTATCAGTCCACAAATTAGAGTTTAGAACAGTTGCAAACTCTTCTGCTGGAACTGTGAGTATAAAGGAAGCATGGGAAGGTTTATTACCTATTTTTTTGCATGAACAAAATGCATTTTGACTCAACAAGTTATTATGTTTAATAAAGGTCAATACATTTTCAACAGTTGTGTCGGGCTGAAGACGTGAAATAAATAAATTTTTTTTCCTCGACACTGCCCTTAAGCTTGATATATTTCTAGGCTCAATAGGAGTCAAAACTGAACTATTAATCAAAGAAGGAATGTTAGAAGGTGACGAGGAAGTAACTGGAGTGTTCCTGTTCAAAAGCTGTGCTGAAGGCTGCTTGGCCTGAGAAGTAGATCCAGTTGATTTTCGCTTCTTATTATTTTTTTTATTTTTTCTCTTTTTTTTGCGATAATGTGGTCTTCTGATGAAAGGATTGTTTGTGTCCCTAAAGAAACAGTCTGTGACAAAGAAAGCGGGATATTTTCCGAAATAGAATTTTCATCATAGACGCTGGTACTGGGTGCGGCCCTAACTTCACTAAAAAATGTTACAATTTCTCGAAAATTGTTGTTTAATGAGTTAAGACTTTCCCCAAAAAGCTTAATTTTTGAATAAAGTTCATCTGGGGAAAGTGCCCTACACGAAGCACAGTACCAGCGAAGGCCTGATCGCTGAGATTTTAAGTCGTGAAGGCATGACTTGGAAATACCGGCACAAGATGCATGAAACATCTGCTCACATGGACCAGAACAGCTGAACATGGGGTTTAGAATGTTTTGGCTTTTGCAAAGTTCGTCCAAAGAACAAGCAACGATATTTTCTGCAGAAAAATAATCCATTTTTAATTTTTGAAAAAAATGAGCAGATGCAAAATGTGCTTTCAGGGTTACTTTATTCAGACAGTGTGTGCACAGTTTAGTAGAAAACAAAACACAACAACAACACTCACTGAACTGAAGATAAACAAATCACAGCACAAAGAAGAAACTAAAACACCGCAAGCATGCAAAAACAACAACAACACTGCATTAACTAAACAAGTTAAACAAAGTTAAAATGCAAGAATTAAACTTACACAACTTAAATGCACAATTATTATTTAAGCGAACAGTTTTATATTAATATTGTTAGTATAGTAAATATGATATTTAAATAATTACTATATTGAAACTATTTTAATACACTCACGAATATAACAAACAAAGGCTTTTACATAAACGATAAAACACAACCGACACCAACTAATATACGAGATCAACTTAGGGACGAGATAGGCAAAATCTGTCACGTCTACATAGATGACGTAATTATTTTCTCCCCTAGCTATGAGCAACATACCAACGATATAAGGATTATCTTAAAGAAACTTTTTAAAGCCAACATGAGAGTTTCACTGGAAAAGACAAAGTTCTACAAGGAAGAGGTGGAATTCCTTGGATTCGTTGTATCCAAGAACGGGCTGAAGACCTGCCTGGACAAGGTAAAGGATATTGTCTGTTACGAGGTTCCCAGAACACTCTGAGGCTTAAGATCATTTCTTGGATTGTCCGGTTACTACAGACGATTTATCAGGGACTATGCGTTGATTGCTAAACCTATGACAAGATACTTGCGTGGTGAAAACGGAAACATAAGCGCTAGCCAAACAAAAAACGTTAAAGTAGAATTCGATGAAGAAGCACAGAGAGCTTTTAAGAAAATAAAGGAAATTCTGGCTTCAGAGGACGTACTTTTACTATGTCCCGATTATGAAAAGCCATTCGAGCTGACCACAGATGCATCGTCTCATGCGTTAGGAGCTATTCTCTCTCAAGAGGGACGACCCATAACTATGATTTCCAGAACTCTTTCTTCGGCAATAGTTTGGGCTTTAAGAAGCTCAGAAATTATCTCTATAGTGTCAAACAATTAAGCATTTTTACTGACCATCAGCCTCTCACATTTGCCATATCCGATAAAAATCCTAATTCAAAATTAAAAAGATGGAGAGTATTTGTAGAGGAATTTTCACCAAAAGTATTTTATAAACCTGGCAAAGCGAATGTTGTAGCTGATGCCTTATCCAGGCAACACATCAATGCCCTGGAAAACGCCAGCATTTCAACAAACACAGTACATAGCGAAGAGTCACTAACAAAAGCAATTCCCACAGTCGAGAATCCCATAAACTATTTAAGAAATCAGCTTATCCTAGAGGAAGGAGGAAGCGACACAAAAACTTCCAAATTTCTTTTCAAAACTCAAAATAGGCATCGTATCATTTATTTCAATATAGATAACCTTCTCAAAACTATCAGAATTTGCGTCAATCCCAATGTTGTTAACGGAAATTTTTGTGTGACCTATCTACCTTGGCCAAAATTCAGGATAAAATTCTCTCAATACTCCCTGCTGTTAAATTTCTACATACAGCAAAGCAGGTGACGGACATCTTTAACACAGATGACCAGAAGGAAATCTTGCAAGCAGAGCACAACAGAGCCCACCGTTCGGTGCAAGAAAACCTTAAACAAGTTCTAGACGATTACTATTTCCCTGAAATGCGTAAGAGCCTAAAGGAAATAACTTCAAATTGTAAACCCAGAAATTGGCGAAACACCCATTCCGCAAAAGCCTGCTGAAATTTTGCACATTGACATATATTCTACCGACAACCAATACTTTTTAACCTGTGTTGAATAATTTTCAAAATTTGCCATAGTTTCAGCAATAAATTCCAGATCGATAGTTGACATTAAAGAACCTATTCTACAAATTCTAAATTTTTTTAAGGGTACGAAGACAATTGTCTGTGACAACGAAAAATCTTTAATTTCTCAAACAATCAGTTCATTAGTATGGGACCACTTCAGAATAAGTATATTTACTACACCTCCCCATCATATCACTACAAACGCAAAAGTCGAGCGATTTCATAGTACGCTTTCAGAAATAGCCAGATGCACAAAATGAACCCAAAGTATTAATGACACTATTGAATCAATCCTACTCGCTACGACGAAATATAACATAACAATTCATTCCGTCACAAAAAACCGACCAATAGACATCATCCATTCTGTGCCTGAAGCCCTGCGAGAGGAAATCAAATCAAAATTAGCTAAAGCACAACACGTAGAGTTGCAATGACTCAACACAATTAAAAAAACTCGACAGTTTAAACAAGGAGACAAGGTTTATGTTAAAACAAACAGAAGAATAGGGAATACATTCACAAATCTCTATATTGAAAAAATAGTTGAAAAGGACTTAGGAATTACCTTATTAATTGAGAAAAAAAAGGTTCACAAGAGTAATATTAGATAACATTTTTGTATTTTCAGATTTTTTTATATTGACAATAGTTCAAATGGCACGAGCCAAACTTTTGAACTACACCAATTCGCACTACCCAATTAATTCTTTGGGAACGGCATTAAAGTACATTAAAGCACACCAGATTTCGATGACTTTTATCATGTGGCTACTAAAAAGGAAGCTTTAATAGAGGCCAATGAAAGGCAAGTGCTTATAAACACTGAAATGCAGATTAGAATTAACCAATTAACAGAGACAGTAAACAAACTCCTCGATGTTACGAAGAAAAAAGAAATAGATACCGGACACTTATTTGAATAAGCTACTGCTAGAAACAAAGCTATTATAACGAGTATTGAGGATACCATCTATTCCGTTATTCTTGTGAAAGTAAATGTAAAAAATCCCATTATACTAGATAGTAACGAAATACAAAATTTGTTAGTCGCGGAACATTTTGCAAACATTAGCGTAAGTGATATTTTAAGTATTTCAAAATTAAGAATATTTCAAGATAGCGATAGTATCAATTTTCAAATCAAGTATCCAAAAATTCAGAAAATATGTAATAAAATTAAGATATTGCCCGTAATACGCAACCACAAGATCCTACTTTTGGAAACAAATACCGTCGCCAACTGCAAAAGACTACACGAACCACTCGCAAATTGCAAAGATGCTCCCACAATTACATTTTGTCAGCCCCTAAAGGGAAGCTCATGCGTGCAGCAGTTACTAAACAATAATTTCGCAACCTGCAAAACCACTTCAGCATACCAGATTACACCAGTCGAAAAAAAAAGAAAACAGAGATCAGATATTATAAAAGATCTGATCTCTGGAAAATAAATAAGAGTCAGGTCAGTTTAGTGAGTTGACAAAGTCAATTTGTGTTTTTAAATTGGAAGACGTAGACACTCAGATCACAAGGATAATTCCTGGGTTAGTATTTAATCGCAGCAGGACGAAGCTGTATCTGGCAACGTGTGCTTTCCTTCGGGATAAAACACATCGGGCAGTGTGTGCTTTCCTTCGGGATAAAACACAACTGGCAAATTTATGGCCACGAGCCTGCCCGTAGGGACTGTTAGGATCTACGTGTATCCTTACAGGAGGATACAACATTTTACCGCAGCCGGTATGATCCTTCTGTCCGAAGGGACAGCAAGGATGTTAGGATCCTTATTGTTACAGGAACAATAAAGACAATTTTGTTTGTTAAATTGTATAAAATTTTAGAGAAGGAAAATTTTTGTTAGATCCTTCTGTTACAGGAACAGCAAGGGTGGTTTTAAAAAAAAAACGGATATAAAAAAAATACATAGGAACAGTAAGGACATTGGTTCTTTTGTAGGGATTCAAATTGATCGGTGGGACCTTGTTGTTACAGGAACAACGAGGATATTTTGAAATGAACATTTTTTTATTTAATTTAAATGTTTGATAGGATCCTTATTGTTACAGGAACAATCAGGATAATTTTTTTTGTAAGTTTTGTAAACTTTTTAAGGAATTTTTTGATAGGACATTTTAAGAAAAAAAAAGTTTCTTATGTTTTAAATAATGAGAAAAGATTTATGACGATAAACTAGGGAGTTAAACCGTTGGGTATATATAAAAACTGTTGTTGGACAAAAAGTTAGTTTTTGGCATAAAATTCTGTGGGGGTTTTAATTTTTGTGGCAGTAGGACTGACGTGGGTCCTGCTGGAAATGTTTATTGATGGCGGATCCATCTTCCACTACCTCTCGGAAAGAGAGTGGCAGGAATAAAATTTTTGAATAAAAGGTTAAAGTCTCGTTTTAAAACCTTTGTCTCTATCAACGATTTGTGTTTTTTACTAGAAGACGATTCGAAGGACCTTTGAAAGCCACATCATTTAAATGACAGAAATCTACGAGGAATATAACCCAGCAGATTCCACGGCACCCAGCTACGTGCCGACACCAAAAAAGGGGGTTGAACGAGCAACAGGACCGAAAAAATTAACATTAGAGGACTACCAGCGTAGGGAAGCAAGAAGACGAGCAGAGGAAGGGACGAGAATACCGAGGGTAGAGAGCCCTCAAGTAGTGAAATGCGGAGGAAGAAAGGTGAGCGAGAGAGGAAACGACTGGCGTACCTGAGGGACGAAACAAATCCACCGCCATGGCAATTCGCACAAAGATTATGGGCAGAAATGGAAATTTTGGTGAAAACAGTGAAGAAATACCTAGGGAAGGACAATATTAAAAAAAAATTGTACTTGTAAGAGAATACATTAAAGGTAAACATAAAATAATACATGAGTAAAAAGATTGAGTTTTAATTAACAACGACATTGGAACATTTTCTTGGTGTGTGATTGTTAGGTGGGAAATAGGGATAGTGATATATCTATATAATTTTCAGGGACTTAACCTCATGGCAGGAGCAGAACTTAGCAGTTTTATAGAACAGTTGTAGAATGAAATAGAACATTTCTGCAATTCGAGAAAAGATTTTGAGACAGTGAAAAAGGGGTTTATAATTCAAAGGAATTAGGTAAAGCAGAGAAGGCAGAGGTTGTCCTGCAAATTTTTACGCAGCTAGTGCATAGTGAGTCCAGGGCATCCGTTGAGGAAAGGGAAGATCTGAACGAGCTATTCAGGGATATTGAAAAGAAGTATCATGCAATAAGGGTACAACTTGAAGAGACAGAAGAAGGAATAAAGGAAATTGAGGAAGAAAACTTAAAGTTGATGCAAATAGTGGGAAATAAGAATATCTCCGAGGAGTTAGTAAAGCAATTAGTAGGGAACGAGCACACGGAGTGTGAGAAGAAATTGCAGGAAGCACAACGAAAAATATAAAGTTTAAAGTTGGTCAGGAGAGACCGGGAAACAATAGTAGTACCAGCAACTGTAAAAATGAATATAAGTGAGATAGCCAAAACGGTGAGTAACTTAGTACCGCTATTTTCAGGTACTGAGTCACCGGCGGAAGTTTATAGGTTTATACAAGGATGCGAGTTGGCATTCAAGGCAGTGAAACCAGTAGATGCACAGGACTTCACAGATTGTGTGAAATTAAGGCTACATGGGGAGGCGTTTGAGTTTTGCAGGAGTAAGAGATTTGGTAAGGTTGAAGATTTCTATGGGACAATCAAAGCGAAGTATCTTAAGGAGACAACGTATAATACGTTGATAATGGAACTATCACATTGCGTCGAACAGCCGGGGGAGAGGTTAAGTTCGTTCGCGAACAGAATAAGTGACATAGAGTCTCAGGATAGAGATCTAGTAGGTGATGACGGTATGATGTGGAAACAGCTTAGTAGTTCGGTCGTTAGTCCGTTTAAGGGGGGAAGTTCCGACTCTAAGCTCAGAACGATTTTATTAACGACAACAGGTTTGGGCCTCGCAGCGTTAGAAAAAGGCATTATAAATGGAGATCATGTTAAAAGGAGGCAAGCTGGGGAGAACTGCACAAGGCCATACTATACTTATGGCCATACTTATAGGCCATAGAATACTTATGGGCAAGAGTACCAGGGTAAACAGGGTAGGGGTTTCCACGGGAAAGAGGTCAGGAGCAAATGGGACAGTTTAACATACAGGAGGAGGCTGTAAAACAATTGATGATTAGCTATAAGTGAGGCCAAAGAGTGCTACGCAAAGAGAAATTGGGAAAGTAGATCGGGAAACGGGCAGGGGCCCCGCAAAGGCCAATAAGCTAGGAACCCCGAAATAGAAGAACACTTAGGCTAACAAAGAAAGTAACAGAGAATTCGACATCTGAAAAGATTGTGAATATTTGTACATCCAAGCCAGTAGAAAGTTCAGTAACAGATCATTCGACATCTGAAAAGAATGTGAATGTCTGTACATCTCAGCAAGTAGGAAGTGTAGTAACCAAAGATTTAACATCTGAAAAGATCATAAATATCGGTACACCCCAATCAGGAGAAAATGTAGTAAATGTAAGCCAAAATCCGGAGGAAATAATTAAGTTGTTACGGGCAACATCAAAAATTTTTTTATAGCAGTTTGATAATAATGCAAATAATTCAATATGTGGTTAATATGGCCATGAGTAGCATGAGAAGAGCTCGGAGGGATATAAAATAATTAATAAAAGAAAGAAGAATACAATTGGAAAATATTATGAGAGCGGTAGGGGGTATAATGGAAAAACTCGAGTTAGTAACAGAGAGTCTTAATGAAAATAAATCAAATTGTTGACACAGAAATCTAAAAGTGCAAGAAAAGGAAAAGGGTGAATGTTTTGGAATCTCCAAAGTTAATGATGTGTTTATAGACATTCCTTACAAAAATGCTGGTAGACTCATTCTACTTGTAGATTCTGGAGCAGACACGAGTTTAGTTCAACAAAAATCGTTGAAAACGATTGAAGACAGGGACGTAAAAGTCAAAAATTTAAGTGGAGCATTTGGGGGATTCGTAAGAACACTTGGATCAGTGATGATAGAGGATGACGAGAAGAATAACCTTTGTTTTAGGTTGAACGTAGTGGCACTAGAACACGGACTGCCTGCGGATGGTATATTCTGGCCGAGATAATCTGTGGAACAAATCATAAATGCGGTAGATAAAACTTTAACTATATGTGATAAACAAGGGGGCAATATAAGATTACAATTGAAGCCGATGAATGAATTGGGCTCTATTGATTACAATAAGGAAGTGAAAATCAAAGCGAGGACTGTTCAACAGTAAAAATAAAGATACAAACTAAGATTCCGGTGATAGTAATACATAAGCAGGAAATTATACCAGGAGTTTATTTAGGGGAAAGTTTGACCAACGTAAATAACAATTACGTTTATGTCTCAATTTTAAATTCAAATAATGAGGATTTTATTGTGCTAACTCACTATATGCCAAAATTTTGAAATTTTAACATTTCTAGCATGAAAACAAATTCAATATATGGAGTAAACGAGTGCAATGTAAAAGAAAGGATTAATAAATTAATGCAAACAGTTAAACTAGATGAAAATTTTAACTTAGAGGAAAGGTCTGCAATCGAGACTTTAATAACTTCATACCATGATATTTTTTTATTGGAAGGGGATAAATTAACATACACTCCTGTGATAGAACACAGATTCAAGTACAGATTACTTCGGAAACAGTACAGATTACCTCAAGCGCATAGAGAGGAAATTCAAAGACCAGTAGAACAGTTATTAGAAGACAACATTAGCCCAGCAAATCACCGTGGAATTCGCCATTGCTATTAGTACCAAAGAAGCAGGCAACGATGGTAAGAAAAAGTGGAGGTTAGTCATAGATTTCAGAAAGGTAAATGACGCAATAATTAAACAAGTTTTTCCAATACCTAGGATAGATAAAATATTAGATCAATTAGGGCGCTGTAGATATTTTTCAACATTAGATTTGGCCAGTGGGTACCATCAGGTTCTCATGAGTAAAGAAGACAGGAAGAAGGAAGCATTTAGTACACCATTTGGTCATTATGAATTCAATAGAATGCCATTTGGACTCACAAGAGCTCCAGCGACTTTCCAGCGATTAATGAATAATATATTGACAGGATTACAAGGAATACATTGTTTCGTTTATTTAGATGATGTGGTAATTTATGGCAAAAATCTACAGCAGCATGGGAAAAGATAAGCACAAGTATTCCAGAGACTTAGGGAAAATTGCTTAAAATTAAATACGGAAAAGTGTCAGTTTCTTCGTAGGGAAATAGCATACCTGGGACACAAATATTCTGAATTAGGGGCGTTACCAGATCCACAGAAATTACAATGCGTGAAGGATATTCCAATACCAAAAAATAGAAAAGAGGTGCAAGTATTTTTAGGCCTAGCCAATTATTACAGAAAGTTCTAAAAAATATGTCGCAAATGGCATCACCAATTAACAATTAGTTGAAGAAGGATAGTAAGTTCTAATGGTCAGATAAGTGTCAGGAAGCATTTGGAAAAATAAAAGAAGCGGTAATTTCATCACCTATTTTGGCATATCCCGATTTTAGCAAGCAACCGGCAACATGCCATTTAACTATTCACGGCCAGGTTCAATGTCCGCCGAAGTAAACAAAAATAATATGAACACTGACTGATCCACCTGTTGGGCGCTCAGCGTTCATATAATTTCGGAACAGCGTTACTTGAAACTTTAGGCCAGTGTTAAAATAAACACAAATCAAGAAAAGCAACAATAAAATAAAGTAAAAATCGTTTAAAGCATTCAACGCGGAAATGCAAGCGTTGCGTTTTTTTTTTACTTTAACTTTAAGAATATGTTTGCACAACGTGACCCAATTTTTACATGCGGAACAAGCTGGTGTGCTTGTTTCGAAAGTAAAGCATGTTACGAATAAAATCTAGACCACCTAAGTTATGGTGCCAGGTGCAAAGAAATGCAATCTGGTACAATTATAATCAATGCCAAATTAAAAATTAAGACTTTTTTAAGATTTTTTAAATTTTTTTAATAAGAAAAAAAAAAGGAGAAGAAAAAGAAAACAGAGATCAGATATTATAAAAGATCTGATCTCTGGAACATAAATGAGAGTCAGGTCAGTCTAGTGAGTTGACAAAGTCAATGGATACAACACACTTCAATTGAAAGCGGAATTTGAAGTACTCTATGATCTGTGCGAAGGCGTAGAAATTCTATCCGGTAGATAATTTATTTTTATGATTGATTTTTGTTCAAAGGACCTTAAAGACTTTAAAGTGCTTTTTCTCGAAATCACATTTTTTGAGTTGGCGGGCGTGATATAAAAACTACTACACTGATCGTTCTGAAATTTTAATATATTTTTGTACACATATAAGTCTATAGATTGAACTATGGATAGAACGATCGGTAAAGTAGTTTGGGTTTTCAAGGGATTTTTTGGTCCAAAAAAACGGCTAATTTCGAAAAAACGCCGCCTTTTTGTCAATTTTTGCCAAAAAATTCTTTTAGTTCAATCTATAGCGGCTTTGATGTTGATTAAAATCCCGTTTTTATTTTTTTTTAGACGTTCCAGTGAGCCAAATCACTCCCGCCGTGATTTTTTATGTTATTTCAAAAACCTGCAGCAGCCAAGAAATACGCTGGAAAAATCCAAAAAATTGGAGCACAAAACTCTTAGGTTGTTATATCTTTCTTGCAGCATTCCCCATGCAATCTCATAATTGTTTTCGGTGAGAGCCAAATGTCTAATAAGTTGTTCGGCTTCTCGAGTGAGGTTTGTTTTTAAATACCACATTTTGTGTATTTTTGGCAACGCTTGCTGGTCCACTAGTTGTGAAAACAAATAAAAAAATTGACGCCATTTTAAATAATTCCCATCAAATTGAAGAGTGGTTACTCGTGGTAATCTTAAATGCTCTTAGTTTGCATGTCACATATTGTTCGTTATTGTAGCCAATGTCGATTAAGTTAAAATTTTCTATTTCCAACCAAAGTTTGTTTATCTGTTGAATATCCGCCTCATGATATCTTGACTGGTAGATGACTTGGTCAAGCTATCCAATAAACGGTTAAGTGAACTTAGCAAGGCTTGTTGTCTTCTGATCATCTTGGTACGGCTTGTTGCTGCGGAAGACTGTGAGGAGCAGCGGCTGATTCAGAATGTTGTTCTGTTGTTGTTGCTGAGGTAGAAATGCCTACCTCTGTTCTAGTAGAATCCTTGCTTAATGCTTCTAAGCGCTGGACTTCTTCTTGAAATAGATAAATATAGCTGCTTGTTAAATTGTTGATTTTGTCGTAGTATCCTGCGGTAAAAAAGTCATGCTGCATGGGCTGATTAGTAAGTGTTCGAACCTGATTGTCGTTTTCTTCAAACTCTTCCCAATATTTGGTAAGATGCTGCAAGCGCTCATTGTAATAACTTGCGGTGTTTTTTCTTTCTGATGAATCCTTCTTAAAGTTTGTGATCGATTTTTGGATTCCGTCTGCAACCCGTTTTTGTACTTCCAAGGTCTGTTGAAAAGTAGCCATATTCTTCAAAGAAACCATGCAGGAGTTTTATTAAAGATGATTTTGTGGTGTGTTTGTCCACCCGGGGGCGCCAATGTTTGAATCCGCGTTTGGACTCTTTAGTTTGTTTTGTTTTAGCGCAAGCACATGAACTTGCACTATGATAACTTAGGTCTTACAAACAGCACTTGAAACTGTTTGTAAGGAGTTTAATGCACGGAGCTTAAAACACTTGGTTGATTACTGACTTACTTGTTAAATTTTTGTCGCCCTTTTATAGGAAAAATCAATATCAATACAATATAAAATTAAATCAATATAACAAAATTAAATATACATATAAGATAAAATATACTTATAAAAGGTAATTGCTGTTTATTTTGTGAACAAAGTTAACTTAAATATATGCACAACAAACAACCTTATGAAAACAACAAAGCATATGAAAATAGTAAAAAAAACAAAAAGATCATATTTCATGCGCTACTTGAATATGCAGTCGGTCTGACTGAAAGCTTAAGTTGTTTTGTTTTACTTTATTCTGTAGAGTTTACTCGCGTTCAAAGCCAAGGTTGTTCTTGAGGAAAACGTACTGACTTAAAAAATTGAACTGCACGATTCTCTGACCATGAAAATTGACTCTGCATAGCCAGGAAAAAACGTGCGAGTTCAGAGGATCTGAATCTGTACACATATTCTTTAAAAAAAGGCACACTAATTGATAATCATAGCTAAAGAGAAGCGAAAGAAAGATAAAGAAATTTCAAAACCATTTGATATAAATATTGGTGACAAAATAATTGTAAAAAGAATGAATAGAAGAATGATAATCACCATATCATGGTTCTGTGATTAAGAAAAATGGAGTAAATACAATAATAGAAGTAAATGGAAAATTAAAAGAATACCACAATAATTTATTGAAAAATGGATTTAATTGAAATGAAATATTGTATTAAAAATATTGATATTTATTAATATATCAAAATGAATATATAAACAAACATATTTTAATTGTATAATTACCAGTTATAAATTAATTTCAATTTATTGATATATAAAAATTTAAATATTTAAATTATATTATTAACAATTGAAATTTATTAAAATTTTTGAATTGTATAAAAAAAACATTTGCATTGTATAATTTCAAAATAAAAATTATTATGTTGATTTTATATGATTTAAATACAAATTCTAATTGTTTGATAGTTTAAATCATACCTGATTTTATATACAAATTTTTTTTTTAGACTAAACCAACGCTCAGGGGATGCCTCCCTATAAATGCGTAAGCATTGTGTTGATTGATAGTTAGTTGGAGGTTGGATAGATGGAGTAGTGTCGGTGAATATTTGTTTTAAACTTGCACAGCTCAAAACTGCCGGGAAACACGCTTGCAGGGAGACTATTCCACAACTTAACTGTGCGACTAAAGAACGAATTATCACGGTAATGCGAGGTTCTATTGGACATCGACGCAATGGTAAAGGGGTGGGCTTGGACAGCTGCCTGATTGGACCTGGGAAACACACGAACTGGTGGCGTCAGGTCATGTATCTCCCTTGAACACTTCCCATGGTAATACCTATACAGAAGGCTTAGGCAACCAACATTGCGGCGATGCCCAAGAGAGTTGAGAGAGGATGAAATACTTTCATCCCCTATCAAATGTATCGCACGACGTTGAATTCGGTCCAGAAGCTCCAAATAAGATCTTGAAGCCCCTGCCCAAATGTGCGAATTGTGCCTCATTTTCGGTCTAATATATGAGGTGTGAATCATGCGAAGATCAGCTGATTTTTGCACCGTTTTAAAAAACCGAGGCACTTGCCCGCTTCTTTCGACACATCGAAAATATGATCATTCCAAAGAAGATCACACCTGATCGATATGCCCAGAACGTCAAGAGCGGCTGATTCCACAAGATCCACACCATTCATATTGAGGGTTGCTAAGCGGGGGGGCAATCCATCCGCTTGTGGGGTAACATACAGCACTGGGTCATGCTTGCATTAAACTCTACTCTATTAGCAAGACCCCACTCGGAGATTTTTTGTAGATCATTTAGGAGTGTGTCATTCATAGTTTGCCTTTTTCTCTCAATCTCCATATAGCTTGGGCGTTTTTTAAATGAATATGAATGACAAATGCTGCTGTCGTCCGCAAACGAATGTATTGGGTTATGCGTCAACGACAGAAGGTCGTTTATAAAAACAAGAAACAAAATTGGCGATAGAACTGAACCCTACGGTACTCCTGCGTTAATGGCGTACTCCTCGGACGAAATACCGTCAACTACGACTCGAATCGTTCTGTCCTTGAGGAAACACGTGATCCATCGAGCAGAGTTACCACCAAAACCATTTGCAGTAAGTTTTGACACGAGCGCTTTATGCCACACTCGGTCTAACGCTTTAGAAATATCAAGAGCAATAACCCTGCTCTCGCCGAAAAAGTGAACGCATTTATTCCATTCTTCGGTTAAGAACGCCATAAGGTCACCAGTATAGCGAGCCCTACGGAAATCATATTGACGGTCACTGAGCAGTTGGTTGCGCTTCAGATAGTTCACAACGTTGAAGTTTATTACGCTCTCCATAACTTTGGAAAGCGTAGAGCATATCGCAATGGGTCGGTAGTTTGCAGGGTTCGTGGCATCACTCTTTTTAGGTACCGGCTGGACATTTTCCACCTTACAACAAGATGGAAATACTCCTGTTCTATAGGAGACGTTGAAAAGGTTGCGCAAAGGCCGAGAAAGCGAAGAAGCACACATGTTAAGCACAATTGGCGGTATGCCGTCAGGACCAGAGGCTTTGTTTACGTTTAGAATAGTTTAAAATCGTTTATTGAGCTTTTGTTCTATCACACAACTAGATTTTTATTAAAAATCAAGTATGATTTAAACTAGCAAACATTTAGAATTTGTATGTAAATCATACAAAATCAACATAATAAATAACAAGGTCATTTAGAAAAACTTTAAATAAAAATTGTTTTTTAAATCAAATAATTTTATCTGAAGGATGGGGGTGTAGTGCACTTCAATCTAAACATTGCTGTAACTGCTACTTATACACATTTATTTCATGCACTTATTATATATAAACATTTAACACATAATAATCTATTCTACAAACTAAATAGTTCTATAAACGTAGCCTAAACACATTTATGTTAGCAAACCAACAAAACAAACACATAAGTATTATTTACATTCTAATTAGCTTGCACATCAATAAGGTCAGTGCACTTTATGTTTTGCATGACTACATAAACTAATGTTATTGTACCTATTTAAGACTATATTAAGATATATATTTAATTTTGTATTTATTTTAAGAATAAAATAATACTGTTATTTAGCTTTTTAAGCCGCACAAAATCTTAAAATAAACTCATTAAGTTTTGAGCTTCTAACACTGCTCCTTGTTTTTGTTTCTTAGCGCCGTCGGGTGACGGCTCAAAAGAAATTTTTTTTTATCAAAGGCCAACAGCGATTTTAAGCGCTGGCAAAAAAACCGCGTACACAGTCTTTTTTAAAACGCGTAAACTTTTTTAAACAACGCAAACCGAGTATCTAACAAAAATAACACGCCTCCAACATTACAATACACGTTATTGCTTATATCATTAAAATTTTCAAACTTTCTCAGAAACCAATTTAGTGCGGCGAAAGAATATTTGAAACAAAATAAAAAAAATCAATTATAGATATGGTACAAATACTACAATTAATGTATATTGTTTTGACATAGGGATGTGAAACTGCCAGCAGAAGTCGACTTTGACTTTTTCAACCGTTGAAAATGTAAAAGTCGACTCATCGACTTTTTGAACCTTTAGAAGTCGACTTTTCAACTTTTTTCGACTTTTTTTAAAACATTTTTGTACCGCTTTTGTAGGGCAGTTAAGAAGCAAATGATTCAATTTGAAATTTCGTGAAATTTCGCTGGCAACATCTATTTATTTGTTGCGTGAAATTTCTGACTTAAAGTTTGTTGCAAGGAATTCCTATGGCAACGTTTCTCAAAGAGATTCAGAGAATATGTTGGGAGATTTCATATGATCTCTCTCTCTTGTCACTTCAAAATAAATGGGCAGTACAATTAAATTTTCGTAAAAAAATGTTGCTCAGAAACATGTTGCGATAATTTCACGCTGCGGAACAGGGTACTGCTCTGACGAAAATGTTGTGAAAATTTCCACGCTTGCTTAGCAGCTGTCATATTTTGTATAAAGATTTGAGTGGAATTTCACATGACTCTGAACAGAGTACTAACCTTTAAAACAAACAAAAACATGGTACTTCAGTAAATAAAAAAAATAAAAAAAACAAAATATTGCAATTTTAGTTCTTATACAGATAATCAGACTTGTCATAAATAATTTTTCTCGGGTAATCGAAAAAGGGAGAGTTAATTTTCAAGATAAAGTTTAAGAACATTTTGGAAATTTTTAATGTAAATTTCTTCATTAACCGTCAATATTTATGAAAGTAAAAAAAAATGTGAGTCTCTTTCTGCTTTCCTAAAAATTAAAACAACCTTTTCCGATTCTTCAGGAAAAATTATTAATAAGTGGGCTGAATATCAAGCCCTAATCGCTGAATTAACGTAAGCGTTAAAAACAAAATTTTACAAGAGAAGCATTTTCCTTGTGTTTTTTTTTTTTTTTTGCATAAGCGGTACATGTAAATTTTATTTTTGTGTTAGATATAACTTTAGAACAGTTTAACGTAGAGATGTGAAATTTTTGGAGTTGACGATTTTGCTGTTTCGAAAACATAATTTCAAAACAAAAATTTCGAAAAGTGGCGCTTACGTTAATTGGGCGGTAAGGGCTCGACATATTTGTGCACAAGTGAATGCACAATTAAGGGAACCACAAGCGGATTTTTATTAAGTTTTCGATCAACAACTGGGCGATCCAGATAAAGGCGTAGCTAAGTGGGCACCCCTTCAATTTCATCCGTTGTAGATTCCATGCTTGTTTTAACCACCGCATCCAAAAAACATAATATGTCACTGTTATCGGATTCTTGATTATTAGATGTTGATGCCGCTATCACAACTTCTTCATTTGAAATTCTTGCTTGTCTCATCTCGGCATTCACAAGATCACCTTAGTGGAGGGGAGGTAATATTTGCAGTATTTATTTATGTATTGCTGCTTACCAAGGTGTAAGATTGCTTGAGAACACTCACGGATATTTTGAAATCCGTGCTTTTTGAACCTAGGATCTAAAAGTGTTAAAGAAGCGTTTAGTTTTACCAATACAATATCGTAAACTTTTTATGTAAATTCAATGACTCATTTTAAATTCTTGTAAATTTGACTAAAAGCAGAACATTCCTGTTTTCTATAATAAAAAGTAAATCGAATGGAACGTAGTTTGAATATTGTGAATATAAATTGGTATTAATTCTATTCTGGCAAAGTAACAATTGTTAGCCTTGATATTTCTATGTGTTTGTTGTAATGTTTTTTTTTCCAAACAAAATTTGAAGCTCAAAAATAATAAATTTTGATAAAAATTGTCATCTGCTTTTCAAATAGTGACAATTTCATTAAAACATTTATTTACGAGTGTAACGTAATCAGATGATACGCAATTGCTTTGTCACACTTTCAACTTACAGTCTCTTTTTTTAAATTTTGCCGACCACTATTTTACATTTATGGAATCAAGAGTTGCCAACGCAGCTTTACTTGTTGTTAAACAGTTATTTTATTAGTTTAAAAAAAACAGTTCTCAGATTAGCGTTAAGATTTTTGTTTTGCCTAAAATGAAAAAAGTCGAGAGTAAAAGTCGAAAGTAAAAGTCGACTTTTGACTTTTTGCAATATCAGAAAGAAGATTGTCAAAAGTCAAAAATTATCTTGCAAAAGTTGACTTTCGACTTGCACATCCCAATTTTGACACTGCCAGTGACTACCGCATCCAACGAAAGATTTTTATCCACTTTTAAGAGAGTGAAGTCGTATCTTCGTACAACAATGGGAGATGACCGTTTAAGTCACTTCATGCTGATGGCTGTGACACCAGAAATGGTAAAAAAGTTCAACAAGGAAGATCTCGTTAACGAGTTCGCCCTCAAGCGTCAACGTCGTTATCCACTGGAAGAAATCCAATATATATTTTTCCCGTTAAAGGATTCAAAATTTAATTTTTTTTTTAAGTCCATGGATTTAAAGGCTTCTGTGTGTATATTGTAATATGTTTTAAATTCATATATGTGTGTATAAAAATGTGTATAACTATGGTTTTATTAAATGTTTTGTTTTACGAAAAAAAAATCTTATTATGTCATTTAAATTTTCGCCCCCCTAAGGTTTTCGTGAAATGACGTCACTGATTAATTGTAAGATTAACAATTTCTTTTAACACCCAACCACTTGAAAATCATCAAGTTTTTTAAAAATTTTGGTTTGAACGTTTTCTTCAAACAATCACTTAGATTAGTGTCCAATGATATTACCATATTTTTTGTGTGTACATTTTTTATTTCCTGGATTTCTTCCTCCCCGGAAAACTTAACTAAATTCGCAAAAAGAAACTGTATTCACCTTTACAAATATGTGCTGCGTCATAGTGCTGATCATTTTCTGCTTAAACGTATCTTCACATATTGAAGGAAATTAAAAGTGTCCTTATGCGTTAAGTTTATAATAGCTCCAGCTCTCTAAAAAAAATCTAAAAAAAACAAACATATTTAAGATTGAAGAAGCAATAAATATTATGTAAACTAAAAGAATGTGTAAATCAATTTTACCTTCCACCGAAAGCTGATTCACCATCTTCCCATTTGATGTGAATCGAGATCCAGTTACTTTGATGCTTTAATTGCGTCCGATAACCCTGTATCAGACCGATGGCATAAGTTACCTTCTGCTTCTCGCCGATGTTTCTAGCTTTCTTCAATAACAATCGCGTGGAACATCCAATGCTTTGGAACATTCTTTGATACCCTCCGGAATCAGTTCATTATCATTTTTGCCTTTCACAAATACCGACTTCGCTTTATTGACAATGGTGTTTAAATGCCTTTCCATATTAAATTTTTTTTTTGTTCATTTTGTTAATATTGTTTTAAAATAAACATCATTTTGTTAATAGTTGCGTGTTTTAAAATAAACTGAATATTTTGAAGCATAGTCCAAGCACTTTATAACAAAGGCGGCTCACATAATAAATAAACTACAAAATATCAACATGTCGTCGCTCGCGTGACAAACTGTCGTAACCCACAATTTTCTTAAAATTGAGTTAATACCACTATAACACTTTTTATGCAAGTCCTAACTTTTCCTCAAAGTATTATGGACATACTTGTCATAGTTAAGCAAAAAACGCAAATGTCTAAAGGTCGTAACCAACAAAGTATTTAAACAAAAAATTTTACAAACAGCAGTAACCCACAAATTTTAGAAATATATGCTTTTGGGAGGCAAAAAGCTTGTGATTTTGATAGATAGTAACCTCAGATATGTTAACAGATTAAAAAGCACTTCAGCGAACTGCTTCATTTATTTCAATGACTTAGTCAAAGGCATTTTTTGATTAGATTTGCATATGCAACAGCTTTTTGTTTAGTATATGCATAAATGTTGCAAATACATATCAGTGCTTTTTGTTTTTGTAAAAGCTGCTAATTTTCCATTTGTAAGGATGCAACAAGATCGTGAACTGTCCTATTTTGTTTTTCCTTTTGTCACTTTAATTTCTTTACGATTTTTAAATTTTTAATTAAATTGTTTGCAATGTTCATTTTTGGCACTTGTTTTTGTTGCCTAAATAAAACCTAACATATATATATATATATATATTAAAAGCAATATTAAATAAAAAACATTTTGTTACTTTAATTAATTTTTCATATAAAAAATGTGGTTTACGACGCCTTAAAGTTCTTAAAAAGTAAAAATAAAATTTTCACAAACCGCCATTCGTGTTTAATTAGTAACTACAGTTTCTAAGAAATACTTGGCTCAATTTATTTTATAAAAATCAAGACACTACAATAACGTATCCAAAATATTTAATAAAATTGATTTTAAAGTGGTCACGTGCCCAAATCAATTTGTGAAACAGTGACCGAAACAGAAAAAAGTTCCCCTGGAAAATTTTAAAATTGTGGGTTACGACGGTTTTTCACGCGAGCGACGATATGTACACTTAACTGTATATCTACAAACCCTGTCACAACCGCAAACCTTTAAATAAAAGCTAACAACAACACGATAAACGCTAGTTGTATCGAAATCCTTATATTTTATTTATATTGTAATCGAAATTTATCTATTAAAAAAAAGGTTAATCTATAAATCATTTCGTTTTGTTTTTATTTATGTCAACTAGTTGAGAATGGTACGAATATGGTTTGAATTATCAAGTTCAAAGTTAATTCAACTCTGTAAATAATGTGTGTGTTTGCGTGTGTGTGAAGAATTACTATATTTTTTATCCCCTCTATCCCCTAAAAGTATATTAACACATTTTTCTCAACCCTCACTACCACTATTCACCACTAGAGGGCTTAAATCATTTAGCCAAGACACAAAGAGTCAAAAGTGTTTTTGAAGTCCCATAGCCCCTCTGCTCATTGAAGCTCAAACGTCCCAAATATACTAAACAAAATGACAAAGTGATTTTTCGCTCGGCCACATGTTGCAGAAATCATCAAGAAAACTTTGGATGCGCTTAAATGGCATGTCTGCCCTAACCGCTGTATTCACCAGATATCGCCGCTTGAGACTACCACTTGTTCCTGTCGATGACACATGGCCTTGCCATCGATCGATTCTTGGGTACCTCAAAAGACCAAGAATTGTTTCAACGCGAAATTCATATGCTAGCTGAAAGATGGGGGAAATTTGCATCTAACGATAGTACAAAAACGTCGGTAAAATGAAATATGTGGTGTGAACAAACACACAGTCCTCTTAAAGCGCACAACATAAATGGCTGTTCTTAGATGAGGCTAAAAAGACCTACGTCAAATTAAGTCAGTGATTCTACACTTACTCCTATTCCTTCAATTACTCTAATTAATGTTTCCCATTGCAAAGAACTTATGTTTTCTTTTTAAATTGCAATTCTTTCAGCGGTTTTAAGTGCTTGCAAAATAGTTTTATTAGTTAATTAAAGGAAAACTTTAAATTATTTTTGTAGAAAAAATATTAACGCGATTTGCTTCACTGGACTGTCAATTTTATCTTTGACTGGTCTTTGACTAAAATACAGTGTACCAATTTCTAATTCAGAGTTGCAAATGGAACCGTAAAAACGTATTTGTACCCCCAACAGTAGTATTTAGAACAAATAAAGTTAAGCTATTATCGACGACAAATTTTTTTTTAATATCGGCCTTTTTATGTTTTAAAAGATAGCCTTCGGTTGTTTTTCGGAGGTCCAACAAATATTTTCTAAAAATAGCCTTTCCTTTTTGCTCTGAGCGCGTCATATTATATATTGTTTTACATTTCGAAATTTGTTTACAAAATTTGGGTTTTTTTGAAAATTTACCAATATAAATCGTGGCAAAGCTATAAATTTTAGGAGATACGCAGTTGAGTTTATTTTATTAAAATAGAACATATTTTTTGTAACTTAGGTACACTTTATTTCAATTTAAAACTATTTTGAAAAATTTCAAGTATAACACAAGTTTCAATGAACACAATTTTCAAAAATATTACCTTATATTAGCTTCCACCAATTTTATATTTCTACGTCGAAAGTGGAGTAATTGCTTCCAAGTATTTGACATTTCTTGAAAAATCTGCATGCCCAGAAGTTTGCAATTTTTTTTTTATTTTTTCTTGTCTAGCATGACTGATAGAGTTCACTGCTTCTTCGGCATAGAAAAAAAATTTTTTCGTCCTTAGCAATTTCAACTTGGTTTAGAAAATATGGTTAACATAATGTTACAAGAAAAATTTGGGCTTTTGTGTCTAAGTGTTATTCTTTTTATTATTTTAAGTAATACTAATTTCATATTTACCATTTATTTAATTATATGTTTTATTGATATACCATAAATACGAGTATAAGACAAAAAAATAATGCCTACGAAAAACATAATTTAAAAGAGCTTTAACATTTATTACTAAAACAATCAAGGCTTATTTTTTAGAAAAGTGGAATATTTATGTCTGGTGATGTTTACAAATTCCTAATATAAGTTAACTCAAGCTACTTTATTTCATCTTAAATAGTTTGGTTGTATTGATTTTAAACTAAAATTCTTGATGTTGTGTGTTTCGTGTTCCTAATACAAGTCTGCTTCCAAAGAAAACTCAAGTGTCTCTGTTGCATATATAGAGCTGAATGCGAAATGAGAAATAAAGAATAGAGAACAACTCATGAGAATACATATAGTTTTAAAGTTAATTCATTTTAATTTTTAGATAAAATTAATTTTTAAAAAGTATTTACTATTTCCATCCCATGGAATACTAAAGCTCCTTGCATTAAAAGAGGGTATGTAATTTTCGTTACAAGTTAACTTAAAAATATTGTGCAAATTTAAATTTCAATAATACAAAAAAAATTTAAAAAGTACCCGTAGTAAGTAAAAATTCTGAATATAGGGCAGAGCAGTGCTGGGATATTTTTCTGAAAATCCTACAATACAGCTCAAAATTTAAAGTATTTTCCCCCTTTCAACGATTTCCACACTTTCCAATACATCAAACTGAAACAAATTTTTTTAAATTCTTATATTTTCTCAAATGCATTTATTTTATTCTACACAAACAAGATCGTAATTTACCAATTTTATAAAAATATTTTATACATTTTCGATTTACCTTAAACGTTACAATTGATAAAAATAAAAAGTAAAAAAAAAATTTTAAAAAATAAGCTTTTATTTAAAAAAGACGTGAACTAAAAAGAAAAAAATAAATTTAAGTGACATTTATCATATATGAATATAGTATGTATATTCTAGGTGCAGAGAACCCCATCTCTTGGTTACTCATCATCATAATATAAGCGTACTTAAATTGGTAAGTTCTAACGACTTATATAAATTCAGAATTTTTCAAATACATTTATATTTTAATGCTCAGAAGTTTGCAATTTTTTTTTTATTTTTCCTTGTCTAGCGTGACTGATCGAGTTCACTGCTTCTTCGGCATAGTAAAAAATTTTTTTCGTCAGTAACGACGGACGCTATTAAGGTAGTTACGAGCACCGCGCAGATAGCAATTGAGGGAGTGAGGAGAGCAAAGCAGTACTGTTTGGTGACAACACTCGACGTAAAGAACGCTTTCAACTCAGCTAACTGGAGTCTGATTATGACAGCCCTCAGGAACTTTGGAGTACCACGATACCTCACGAAGATCGTGTCAGCACTACGAACACTGCTCCTCAACGTAGTGCGATCTACTATGATGTATGGCACGACTGTATGGTCCACAGCGATGAAAACTAAGTCCTACCGACACGGAGTCAGTTTACAGACTTGGCGCTCTCAGGGTCTGCTGCAGCTTCAGAACGGCATCCGGAGATGCAGCACTGGTTCTAGATAGCGCGATCCCTATTGACTTCTCGTGGAAGAAGCGCTACTCACAGCTGGTAGCGAAAGCACAACAGCTAATAAAAAACTCGCTAGAGAAGCTTGCTAAAATGGCAAGACCGCTGGGATAGTTCAGAGAAGGGTCGGTGGACGTACCAGCTCACCCCTAGCCTATCCGAGTGGTATGGCAGAAGCCACGGTTCAGTGAACTACCTTACACAGATACTGAGCGGACATGATTGCTTCAGGGCATACCTCCGCAAGTATAAACACGCGATCGATCCTTACTGCACTATTTGCACAGGAAACACGCTGCAAGACGCGGCGCATGTTCTTTTTGTGTGCCCCATGTGCCATAACGCCAGACTTGAGGCTTCGGCCTGTCTCGGCAAACGTTAACACAGCAAAATATGGTTTCTCTTATGCAACGCTGGCTTCGTATATGTCACAGTGGGCAAAATTAGGGTATACAGTTTCTACTTTTCACCAAATTTAGACTTTAATTTGTTTGCAGAAGCCCTTAACGTACTTGATGTTTCTATCAGGTCCTCAAAATATAAAGTGATCATTGGAGGAGACTTCAATAGTAAATCTACAGAATGGAACTCCAATAAACTGGATAAAAAAATTACTACAGTGTGTGAAATGATTGCTAGTCTTGGTATTACGATATTTAATATCGGAGACAAACTTACCTTTCGGTGAGGTACAGGTGATAGTATTATCGACATCACCTTTGGAGCGACAAACCTCTACAATGAAAACATGAATTGGATAGTGCTGGAAGATCTCACCTTAAGTGACCAACAGTATATCTCATTTAATATAGATGAACGTCCAAATATGAGTGTAGAAGATGTAAATTTCCCAAGATGGAAAGTCAGAAAACTTGATGACAAAAAATTGTACTATTATATTACTCGGGCTAAAGATAGAAATATGGTTAACCAATCCGAAAATATAAATGTAGAAAATGCCGCAGAGTTGCTGGCGAAGATACTCACAAAAGTGTGTAATGTCGCAATGCCAAGAGCTCAAAAATACAATAACAAGCGCCCAGTATACTGGTGGAGTGATAAAATACGTGAGTTGAGGGCGAAATGTCTCGCAGCACGTCGAGCGTCAACACGAAACCATGATAACCAGCTCTTAACGGTTGAGTATAAAACGGCACGTAAAACGTTAAGAACGGGATAAAATAGAGTAAGAAAAGATGCTGGACAGAGCTATGTAACGAAATAGATTCCGACCCATGGGGAAAACCGTACAAAATTGTGATGAAAAAGCTTTGTTTAATTAAACCTATACCCGGCATTAAAGAACCAGTGTGGGCAACAACAATAGTAGAAACACTATTCCCATTCGATGAAGATGGGCTAAGAAGAGAACTAAATTATCAAGTCGAAGGTTTCATCCCTCTGAACGTAGATGACATTACACATGCATTTAGTAAACTAAAAATAGGTAAGAGCGGGTAAGAGAGGACCAGATGGTATACCAAATGAGGTAATAAAAGTGGTATGTGAGATATGGCCAGAACTTTTACTTGAAGTCTTCAATTCATGTCTAATAAACGGAATCTTTCCAGCTAAATGGAAAATACAAAAGTTAGTTTTGTTACGAAAGGGAAATAAACCATTAAATGAGCCTAGTTCCTATAGACCACTCTGTATGTTGGACTCACTAGGAAAACTATTAGGGTACGTAATGCTAAAACGTTTGGAAGAGCGCATAGATGACCTTGGCGGACTATCCCCTATGCAACACGGCTTCCGCAAAGGGAAGAGTACAGTTGATGCGATTAGCGCAGTTACAGTTAAAGCAAAACAGGCCAAAACAACAGGAGAATACTGCTCAATAATAAAACTAGATGTTAAAAATGCTTTTAACACAGTAAAATGGAAAGTATTACTACATGCTTTCAGAAACCGACGTTTAGACAACTATCTCTTTAACATAGTATCGGACTATCTGGATAACAGAATTTTAATCTATGAGACGGAAAATGGTATAAAAGAGTACCGAATAGCAGCAGGTGTACCTCAGGGCTCAGTATTAGGACCATTCCTGAGGAATGTAATGTACGATGGCCTACTGAATTTGGAATTACAAGAAGGTGCAAAACTAATAGGTTATGCTGATGATATTCCTCTGGTAGTAAACCAGCGAACTGCCGAATTAATCGAGATTGTCGTAAACGATAGCTTATGTCGTTGTAACAGATGGCTGCGAAGAAACGGTTTGAAACTTGCAGTTCCAAAAACGGAAGCAATTCTAGTGACAGATCGTAGGGTCTTAAACGAATCTTATGCTATTTGGGTGTGCAATTGGATGACAAACTTAGCTTTGGGCAGCACGTAGTAAATATTCGTTACAAAGCTTTGCGAACGACAGCATCATTGGACAGAATAATGCCAAACTGTGGTGGCCCAAGGCCGCAGATGAGAAAATTAATAAACAGCGTAGTACACTCCCAGCTTATTTATGCTGCTCCAACCTTTGTCAGGGCACTGAATCTGAAGAATAATATTAGGGAACGATAGAAAGCACAGAGAGTTAGTGCTCTCCGTATTATATCAGCGTACTGTACAGTATCTACAAGTGCGGCATTAGTGCTTGCAGGTTTGCCACCAATAGACTTATTTATACTGGAAAGAGAAGAAATATATACCCAAACTAAACTTATAAGTTGGGCGAAAGAGAAGAAATATATACCCAAACTAAACTTATAAGTTGGGCGAACACAATACACAAGAGCGAAAGAAAAAATTTCAGAAATAAAAATTAATGCCAGGAACAATGTAGTGACTAAATGGCAAGAACGTTGGAATCAAAACATGAACGGGAGCTGGCCTTATCCCCAATATAAAAGTCTGGCTGGAAAGACAACATGGAAACATGGGTTATTTTCTGACTCAGGCTATTACAAACCATGGTAGTTTTAACAAATACCTGCATAGATTTAAACTAAAAGAAATAAGCAGCTGTGATTCATGCGCAGCGCTAGAAGAAGATGCAAAGCACATACTTTTCGGATGTGAAAAGTAGTTGGAGGAGAGACGAGCTTTAAATGATATGCTAGGTGTTACATTAACTCAAGTGAATCTGTTGAACGAAATGTTAAAATCTGAACATGGATGGACTTTGTGAGAAAGACACATAAATAAAATATTAAAGGAGAGAAACTTCAGTAGTTCCGAACCTCCTTGCTTAAGTCTTACATACATACATACATACTAGGGAGTCCAATCCCGGAAGCTTTTCTCAATCTCGGGATTATCGGGATTGAAAATCTCAATCCCGGGATCCCGGGATTAGTTTGGGATTGAGAATTTTAAGAAGTAAATAATTTAAATCGTTTTTAAACAATTTTTTTTTATGTATTACTTGAAACTAAAAAATGTTAATTAATTAATTTTTAAAGTAACAAAAACAACACAAAACACATTAAGGGTATTCACAATTGCGTTGTTTTCAATGTAGTTAAAAAATCACGAAGTATTGATATCACACTTTACCGATCAGTTTTTATATTTTTTGTTGTTTTGCATGAAATCTCTAAAAACCAAGAGTGTGGTAATTTTAAGAAGCCCAATGATATGGTTAACGAACGTGGTTTTTAAAGGTCCATAAGCAACTGATTGATTGCCAGTTATTTTCTGATTGCAAAAATGGAAGAAGCTCAAAAAGCAAATTAAACTTTTTATGCCATATATTAATAAAATATATCAAATTGGATAGTTAATTTATTTGCATAGTAACTAAAAGCTATAGTGGGAGGTTCCTAACCACAAATTCAACTTTAAAGGGTGCTCAGAATTGTGGTTTTCAACTATGGCAAAAAAAACACAATACAACTATACCACACAGTTGTGAATACCCTTATTGTTAATAAATACACAAGACTTAAATTATATTTATGACAAGCAAATCGTATTAATATTACCCTTTCAGTGGATTTGCCCAATATATTGGACACATCAGAAAGTCATTTTTATGTATATATTTTGCAAAACTTTTTTTAAATCAAATTCTTTGGTGCTATGATAAAAATGAACCAACATGATTACAATAAATTTTGAGATATTTGACATAAAAGTCAGTTGGATTTTCGGTTTTGTGCCGAAGAAAAGCAAAAAAAAAAATTTCGGCCTATTTCGTAAGAAAGAAATAAACCGGACAAAAATCATATTGATGTTTTTTTTTATCTTTTTTGGCTTTACTGATAAGAATATTAATAGGGTTTAGGAAACAAAGATCTAAAAGGATGAAAAACCTTTAAGGGAATAAAAAAAAGAATTTGTGCCAACAAAGAGCAAAATAATTGTTTTCTTTGTACAAGCTTGCAAAACGTAAGTAGCGCAGGTTAAAATCAAAGTTATGTTTTTTCATCATTTAAGGATCTAAATGATAAGAATATTATCTCAAAAAATTATTTTGTTCTTAGTTTAGCCTAGCTATTGAAAGGGTTAGAGAACAAAATATATATAAAAAAAAAGACAGACCATTTTAAGTTATTACTATATAAATGTTACACTTTTTTTTACACCGTCTTCATGATTTTTTGTGTTTAAGGCATATTAATTTTGGAAAAGACTTCTCAAAATTAAATTTTTTGTTTAAATTATTTTTAAAGTATTCATTAATCTGATCAATGTGTTTTACTTTTTATTGGAGAGTTTTATTCGGATGTTATTACAAATATAACCCGCTGATGGGAAGCACCGTTCTGATTCTATGCTAGTTGTAGAAATAGTTGTACGATAATCATAAGCAATTTGTAAGTTTCGATCACGATTGCCTTCACCACAAAAAAAAATTATATCCTTAGTCAGAATATCTGACAATTTTTAAATACATAGCTTACTTCCCGATGTTGCAATGCTTCTAAAACTTTGCAAAGTCTTTGCTCCAGTCATTCACACTCATGGTCCTAAGAATCTTTTTCAGCATCAATAAAAGGTTTTTCTAATTCTATATTCATATCAACTTAAAATTAAATGTTTGCATTTACATGAATATTTGTAATAGAAATTTTTTATTTAAAAATCCTGGGATCCTGAAAAACAATCCCGGGATTTAAGGAGGCTTAAATCATTCGGGATCCCGGGATCCCAGATTTCATACGTACGTACATACATACCCACCGGGGAAAAAGAATCAATTGTGTTTAAAAAAATCAATTCTCTTTTCCAATTATTGATTCTAGAATTGATTATTTTTAACATTGTGATGTCCTACAAAAAGTAGTACATTCTTTTCTCTCTTCCATTTAAATCACTACTGAAATCAATTCTATTAATCGCTTATTAAATGGATTATTTTATTATATAGAAAATAATGAATCGCTTAGAAGCCCTTCTGGAATAGATATACATGAATGAATTCCATAATGCATACAGAATGTATGGCAGAATTGAAAATATTTTATTCTTTTTTAAATAATATATAAAACATTATATTATAATAATTCAAATTAAAAGCGATACTTATAGAATAATTACATTAATAAATACTATTAAGTAAAACAAGCAAATAATTATAACATAACTTAATTTAGTGCAAAAATATAAATGTTTATGATGTGGGCTGTTCTTTCCGTTTAGCTTTAAATGCATCCTTATAAAATTTACATTTGGACTTGCGTATAGCCTCCTTAATTTCTTTTTGAATCTGTTTCTGATTGCATACTTCCTTGCAAAGGCAATCTGCATTTAAAAAAAAACATTAAAAAATTATTTCAACTAGTAAAGAGCGATGGTTTTTCATCACTTACCAAACAATACATTGTTAAAATTTTCGAGGCTTCTGAAGCAGTTTTTCATTTAAACGCCTCCAAAATTGAATTCTACAAGCACTTTGTTTGCTATTAACTTGCTTATAACACTTGGCAAAGGGTTCTGTTTAATGATGGACTTCATTGCCGAAAGCTTTGTAAAAAATAGAAGCAAGTAATGTTTTGTTTAAATCTCAAAAAACTATGTGAAAACAACTTACCTAATACTTTTTATTTTCAAGCATGTCATGATTTATTTTGGAAAGATCATCTGTTGTTTTAATAGGGAAAATTTGATTGTGCTTTGATATTACTGTCATGTTCTTTAAGAGAATATTTTTTTATGCTTGCACCTTCAAAAAGTTCTCCAAAAGGCTACGGCCATCTTTAAGTATATTTTCAAAGTATATTTTTTAAAATAAGAATATGTTATTTAAAAACAAGATTAACACAGTTTGACCGCTAGAAAAATACAAGAACAATTTGTAGAAATTCTCTAAGAGAATTCCCAACTATGGAACTATTTTTATTTTTTAAAGTGCACAGTGAGACAGTACGTATATTTTATATAAAGAATAGTGGAATTCATATAACATTAGAATTAGTTATAAGAGTATGGTTACAGTTCGAACACATAAATTTTAAAAATAAATTATGTCAAAGCTTTAATTTGCTTTGTCTTAAAATTTTAATTATGTAATAATTATGTAGATAAAATATGTAATAAAATTAAGATATTGCCCGTAATACGCCACCACAAGATCCTACTTTTGGATACAAATACCGTCGCCAACTGCAAAAGACTACACTAACCACTCGCAAATTGCAAAGATGCTGCCACAATTACATTTTGTCAGCCCCTAAAGGGAAGCTCATGCGTGCAGCAGTTACTAAACAATAATTTCGCAACCTGCAAAACCACTTCAGCATACCACATTACACCAGTCGAAGAGATTAGTGATGGACTAGTAATCGTGAACGACCAGACGGCTGAGGTGCAAGAAGGAAATAATTCGGAAATCTTAGTGCATGGAACCCTTTTTATAGCATTCGAAGGTGAAATAACCATAAATGGAACAACCTTCACAAACTGGAAGAAAATAAGTCATTCACACCCTCAACCCTCATCAGCTAAATTTTTCAATATCACGGACCACGTAACGCTGTTATCACTCCCGTACTTGCATGAGGTGCATATAAAAAACATTGGCCACATCGCCAGCCTAAAAGAGCTAATCCAAAAACAATCTACGCAATGGCTTATAATTTTTCGCGCATCCGTTCTAGATGTTTTTTACAGTCTAGAAATTGTAAGTTAACGCGCGCATCCGTTCTAGATGTTGTTCACAGTCTAGAAATTGTAATACGAGGATGGTACGTGACAATTCGTCAATTTTGTCGCGCAACCCATTCCCACATAAGCCAAACGCTGAGCCAACAAAATATAACAGCAGCAAGTCAAAATAACGACATCACTGCGGCAGCAGAATCAACCAATACAACGACAACAACAACAGGGACAACGATAATATCAACGACAGTAGTGCAGCTGAGCCAACAGGTAGATTTAACTTATAATAAGCTTATTTGGTGTTGTTTAAGTTAGTCTTAAAAGAATCTTCAATAAAACCAATTACACTGGCACATAGTGCCAATTAAATAAAGAATTTTTATTTGGAATAAAATAAAAATTAACTGACGCTCAATGTGGCCACTGAACATTTTTTGTGTGAAAAAAAACAACACAGTGGCCGTGAGCTCGAACTCACTTTTTAAAAAACAATGAAAATTTTAAAAATTCTTCATAGAAGAAGAATTAAACAATTTTTAAAAAAACAGCGAAAATTTAAAAAGTCTTCATAGAAGAAAAATTAAATAAGTTTAAAAAAAGCAGTGGAAACCCAGAGTTAAACTAAAAATTAAACAAGTTTTAAAAAACAGTGGAAATTTATAAAATTCTTCATAAAAGAAAACAGTGAAAATTTACAAAATGTTCATGGAAGAAAAATTAAACACGTTTTAAAAAAATTTTACATTTTCTAATATAAACAGTGAACATTTAAAAAAATCTTCATAGAGGAAAAAGTAAACGGCTTTCCAAAATTTTTTTCTCTTTCCTCAAAAACGGAGAAGTTCTTCAAAGAGAAATAAGTGACTGTTATGAAAATCTGTGAAAATTTCGAGTCAAAATTAAACAACTTAAAAATTCGTTGTGAAAAGAAAAATAACAATCAAAAAGGTGTTTCAGAGGAATTTATGAAATAAAATTGTGCATAGCGTTTAAAAATCAGTAAGCGTTTTTTAACCAAAAAACGTTGAAATTTTCCCATAAGTTTGAGAAAGGTGTTGTGAAAATTTTTTCGTATGATAAAAAAAAAATAACAAATAAAAAAGCGAAAAAACCACACAAAAACTTACCCATATTTGGAGAATATTTGGACTTAATACGTACCTGAAACGAAAAAGGAAAAAATTGTCGAGTCACATAGCTGCATAAACGGACACAAGATGAAGCTCGTAAGAGATAAATTTCGATAATTATTATTTGTGAGATGTTAAATAATTGAAAAAATATAAGGGTATTAAAATTACGATTAAGAATTGTATTTACATTAAATTTAATATAAGAAGTCAGAATTAAACATCAGGTGTTACGAATGAAAATAAAAAAATTTAAAGCAAGTTTCAAGAATTGATTGTAGAAAATTTTTATAAAATATAATAATCAAAGTATTAAGGACTTATTCTCTAGTGATAGACAATTTTAATAAAGGTCAGCAAGTTTCAAACAAAATTAAGATAATTTGTTTAAATCCAATAAATAACTGGACAAAAAACGTTTCTTGACACACAATAAAAATGGATCAAGTTTTGCAAGCCATTGTGAATGCCGCAATAAAGGCAGCAACAGAACAGACTAGACGGGATTTCCAAAGCACCGTCGACGAATTAACCAATAGACTCAAGACCTTAGAGACGCCGACAACAGTTGTTCAATACGAGCCTGTTACAATAAAACCGACTGTTAGATGTGAGAAGTCACTCGACTTAGTTAAGTCGTTGCCAGAATTTGACGGCGATAAAGCTGCTTACGTATCATTTAGGCAGGCTACCCATGCTGCGTACAAACTTTTTGAAGGCTTTAATGGCAGTTCAAAACACTACCAGGCAGTTACTATTCTTAGGAATAAGGTGGTGGGTTCGGCAAACATGGTTTTGTCATCCTTAAATACTGTCCTAAATTTCAATGTTATTATTGCTCGTTTGGACTTCACCTACGCCGATAAGAGACCCATCTACCTGATCGAGCAGGAAATGTCTACCTTAAGGCAAGAACCAAGAGCCATATCCCAATTTTATGATGATGTTGAGCGTAAATTATCTCTGATCAATAATAAAAATATTATGACACACTACGGTAACGCAGAACTATTAAACCCTTTAAATCGGAAATACCGACAAGACGTTCTTCGAGTGTTTATCTCGGGATTAAACAAACTACTTTGCGATATTCTCTTCTCATCAAGGCCAACAGCTTTGGCCCTTGCGCAGGAGCTGGAATCCAACCAGGCCCGATCCCATTTTGCACAGGCTTTTAATTACCAAAATCAAAACCAAGCCAACGCCTTCACCAAACCTAATCATTACCACTATCGAAGAGTAAAACACATATTCCCGTCCGATACCTATGGACGTCGACCCAACATCATCCTAATTTAGACATAACAAGCCAGTAGGAATCTTTCGAAATACTACACCAAACTTTAATGCCAACAGAAATCCCTTTTACAGTCCTAACCCTCAAGCGATTAGACCAACAAAAAGACCCAACGAGAGCAATAGACTGCCAAACAATAAGGTACAGCGTGTGAAACACTTGAGACAGAACGAACGCAATGACAGGGACATTCCCGGATTCTGTGTTGCCAAGAATCTGTATTTCCCAAACGAAGAGGGTGAAGATGAGGAAGATTTAGCAGCAAACGATGAAGCGCCAGAGGATGAGGTAGTAGGGAATGGGGAAATCTATGAAATAAATTTTTTAGAGTAAAATCCCTTCTGCCCTACATCATGAGAAGGTTTGCGGGAAGGGAACTGAAATTTCTTATAGATACTGGTGCAGCAAAAAACTATATTATTCATTTAGAAACACTTAAAGGTGTTAAAAAATTCGAAAATCCATTCTTTATTAAATCAATTCACGGTAGCGAAAAAATTAAAAGTAAAAGCACCATAAATATTTTCGACAAAAAAGCACAGTTTTTCATTCTTCCATCATTTCAAACATTTCATGGCATTATTGGCTTCGATTTTCTCAAAGAGATTGGTGCGAATCTTGACATGAAAAATGGGATAATTCATTATAATAATAATAAGCAGGAAGCCCTCTTGTACTATTTTTGTCGGGATGTGAACATTATTTCTTTAGACCCAGATCACAGTAAACAAGTTTCTCTTATAATTTAAGTACAAGCAGGAGTTTTTGCAGACCTAAATGAGGCTCTGCCTTATAATACTAACATTGTAACAACAATCAGAACAAGCAATGACCAACCAGTTTACTCCAAATCCTATCCATATCCCATAGCCGCATCCAAATTTGTGCATGAGGAAATTTCCGAGCTACTCCGAAACGGTATCATAAGACCTTCTCGCTCTCCATACAACAACCCAATATGGGCCGTAGGCAAAAAAGGAACCACTGAAACAGGAGAACGAAAAATGCGTTTGGTCATTGACTTTAGGAAACTCAATGAGAAAACAACAAGTGATAGGTATCCCATTCCGGATACTTCCGTTATCCTCTCGAATTTATGCAAATCTTCATATTTTACCACCAAATAAATCTCGCCGAGCGTGACAGAGAAAAAACAGCTTTTTCCGTCAATAACGGCGAGTATGAGTTCTGTCGACTTCCGTTTGGGCTGAAGAATGCACCGAGCAATTGACGACATTCTTAACATGCAATAACAATAGAGTTCAGCTACTACAGCTTTTTCGCACTTTCTCCGCATTAGATCATCTTAAGAACCAGCCCAAATAACATTAAAACATCTCAATAAGGCCATTCACAGTTCGAATACGCTGGTATGCCATTTGTTCGATCTGCTAATTGTACGCCAATTTACGAAAGCGCATTTTGCTTTGCTGTTGTTTTGCATACAAATGCAAATACGCAGGCACGCGTAAATAAAAGCAGCCCTTGGACGTGTTTTGTGTACCTCGTATTTTTATGCTCTGTCTACAGCCGCATAATCACATACATCACAGGGTTGCACAATCTTTTTATACGACAGTCACATGGCGAGGTGCTCACAGTTTGAACAATAACAAATGCTATAAATACGATTTGTTAAAAGTACGCTCAAACCATGAATAGCCCTAATGATATCGATAAGAGCGGTCCAAAACAATCCAAAGTGAGAAAAATTTACCCACCATAATATGGGTTGGGCTCAGGGACAACACAAGACATAACAACTAACCATGCGTTTACATAGATCTAATCATACATTAGTTTTCAATCTACTTTTGAGTTGACCTTTCGATAAGTTAACATCAAAAAAGCTACAATTGTTAACAAAGGTACTCATGCGATGTAAAGGAGCAGTAGCCATATAATTTGTTCTGCTAAAAGGTAAGTAAATTAAATTGTTAGCATTTCTACTGCTTCTACGGTTAGTATTAAAATTTATAAGAGTTAGAAGTTCTGGTAAATCGAATACACCAGTTATGAGTTGGTGTAAATAGACGATATCTGCAGACTTCCTTCTCTCATTCAAAGATTGCATTTTTAATAGTTTTAAACGATCCTCATAAGGAGGAAGGTTTAAAGTGTCAGTTGCACTTAAGCCCCTTAGAGCAAACCGAACAAAACGTTTTTGGATTCTCTCTATACGTTCAACATGTACATTGTAACTTGGGGACCAAACTTGACTTGCATACTCTAAGTGAGGTCGCACAATTGCATAATACAGCGTTGTAGTTGTGATCATACTATTAAATTCTTTGGCCCAGCGTTTCATAAACCCGAGCATAGAAGATGCTTTTTTACAAATGTAATCAATATGAACGTTAAACGATAGCTTAGAATCCATGCATATACCCAGATCTTTGACAGCATCTTTTTCGCGATCACATTACATCATTAATGGCTAAAATAAACAGAAGTGGTCCAAGGTGGCTACCTTGAGGAACACCTGATTCAGCAATAAATTCAGCTGACAATACGCCTCGAAATCGTATTTGATAAGATCGCTCTGTCAGATACGATTGAATCCAGCTTACAAAAAATTGTGGAAAACCCATTATCTTTAGTTTAAATAGAATTAAGTTGTGTGGCAGTTTATCAAATGCTTTACTAAAATCAGTGTAAATACAGTCGACCTGGTTACCTGAATAAAATGAATTTAAGCAAAACATTGTAAAATCGAGGAGATTAGACACAGTGGATCTGCCAGTAACAAATCCATGCTGACGAGTTGTCATGACCTTCCCACAGTGAATTTTCACACGATCATACACGAGGCGCTCAAAAAGTTTTGGAATCGACGAGAGTTTCGCGATAGGCCTGTAGTTGTTTATATCATTCTTACAACCTTTTTTATAGATAGGTCCTATAAAAGATTTTTTCCAAAAAAGTGGAAAAATACTTTCGCTAATTGATTTATTGAATAACATGGACAGTGGTTGACTTAGAACGGAACCACATCGTGTTAACACTGCGGCAGGAATTCCGTCAGGTCCAGCATTAAAATCCTCATCGATCAATCCAATATACTTTAAAATATCCTCTGAAGTAAAGGATATAGAATCCAACGAAACCCTGGGTGTAGAGTACATATATTCAAAGTACTCTTCATCAGGATTAAAAGAGTCTGAACAAAATGACTCTTTAAAGAGATTGGCAAATAGACCACAAATTACGACAGGATCGTCAGTAAATCCGTCAGAGGTTTTAAATGATGAAGGGAATCCATCAGATTTTTTTTTTGGTGTTTATGAAACCCCAGAATTTCTTCGGATCAGACAATATTCTCAGCTTAGTACTATCTAAATAATTTTGATATAAGGTAGCTGAGCAATTTTCAAAATCCAGAAACAAACGCTTGTAGATTTCTAGGTCATTCAAGTCTAAGCTACAGACATATTTTTTCCATGCCCTATTCCTGCTGTTGCGAAGAATCTTTAACTCCTTTGTGTACCAGGGATAAGCACAATTTTTCGTAAATTTGAGGCTATATGGCACGGACAGAGAAAACATAGCAAAGATTTCCATATAAAAAAAATTAATTGAATCATCAAGAGTGTTATTATTAACATATTCTAAAATAACATGAAGTTTACTTTGAAGTAAATGATTCAACTTCAAAAAGTCAGCTTTTTTAAAATTGAATTCATAAACTTTATCTATTGAGTTAGACTTTACTATATTATCCCTGTCTGATTTGTACCATATGCTCAATGGTGGATGGTATTCATCAACAGCAGTCAAAACATGAGGGGCCCTCTCAACAATCACATTGTTACTGTCTGTAGTTAAGACCAGGTCAAGAAGTCTTTCACGACTATTATAAATACAACTCACTTGTTGTAAGTCAGAACATATATTATCAACAAATATATGCTCTTGGCGAGTCTTCGAATTAGATGCACAAAAATATGTATCATCGTCAGAAGATTCCCATTTCAAGTCAGGCAGATTAAAATCACCTAACAATAAAATGTCGTCATTAACGTCAATTAAGCTTATGACATATTCTATGCAATCCGCAAGGCTTGCATAAACTTCTACACTGCTCTTAGGAGGAACGTATGCATTAATAAGATATACATTAGAATTGCAATGTACAACCTTGACGCATATAAGTTCGATGTTAGCAGAGCAGGGAATAACAATAATGGAACTAACGAAGGAGTTCCTTACAGCTAATAAGACACCTCCACCGACAGCAGAAGTATTGTCAGCATGTCTATCTCTTCTATAAACTTCAAAACTGTTATCAAACAATTCTAAGTCAGTAATGCTTCCGTTTAACCAAGTTGCAGTCAGTGCGATAATATCCTCAGAGAAATTCTGAGACATTAAAAATATGTCTCGCGTCTTAGAGCGTAGTCCCCTTACATTTTCATAGTAAAGGGATAACCTATTCAGTTTTTTTGGGATTGACGAGCGGCTTGAGTCGTCCCTCTAGGCTTATTCTTAGGCTGAAACTCTGTAACGAGTATATTATCAGTCCACAAATTAGAGTTTAGAACAGTTGCAAACTCTTCTGCTGGAACTGTGAGTATAAAGGAAGCATGGGAAGGTTTATTACCTATTTTTTTGCATGAACAAAATGCATTTTGACTCAACAAGTTATTATGTTTAATAAAGGTCAATACATTTTCAACAGTTGTGTCGGGCTGAAGACGTGAAATAAATAAATTTTTTTTCCTCGACACTGCCCTTAAGCTTGATATATTTCTAGGCTCAATAGGAGTCAAAACTGAACTATTAATCAAAGAAGGAATGTTAGAAGGTGACGAGGAAGTAACTGGAGTGTTCCTGTTCAAAAGCTGTGCTGAAGGCTGCTTGGCCTGAGAAGTAGATCCAGTTGATTTTCGCTTCTTATTATTTTTTTTATTTTTTCTCTTTTTTTTTGCGATAATGTGGTCTTCTGATGAAAGGATTGTTTGTGTCCCTAAAGAAACAGTCTGTGACAAAGAAAGCGGGATATTTTCCGAAATAGAATTTTCATCATAGACGCTGGTACTGGGTGCGGCCCTAACTTCACTAAAAAATGTTACAATTTCTCGAAAATTGTTGTTTAATGAGTTAAGACTTTCCCCAAAAAGCTTAATTTTTGAATAAAGTTCATCTGGGGAAAGTGCCCTACACGAAGCACAGTACCAGCGAAGGCCTGATCGCTGAGATTTTAAGTCGTGAAGGCATGACTTGGAAATACCGGCACAAGATGCATGAAACATCTGCTCACATGGACCAGAACAGCTGAACATGGGGTTTAGAATGTTTTGGCTTTTGCAAAGTTCGTCCAAAGAACAAGCAACGATATTTTCTGCAGAAAAATAATCCATTTTTAATTTTTGAAAAAAATGAGCAGATGCAAAATGTGCTTTCAGGGTTACTTTATTCAGACAGTGTGTGCACAGTTTAGTAGAAAACAAAACACAACAACAACACTCACTGAACTGAAGATAAACAAATCACAGCACAAAGAAGAAACTAAAACACCGCAAGCATGCAAAAACAACAACAACACTGCATTAACTAAACAAGTTAAACAAAGTTAAAATGCAAGAATTAAACTTACACAACTTAAATGCACAATTATTATTTAAGCGAACAGTTTTATATTAATATTGTTAGTATAGTAAATATGATATTTAAATAATTACTATATTGAAACTATTTTAATACACTCACGAATATAACAAACAAAGGCTTTTACATAAACGATAAAACACAACCGACACCAACTAATATACGAGATCAACTTAGGGACGAGATAGGCAAAATCTGTCACGTCTACATAGATGACGTAATTATTTTCTCCCCTAGCTATGAGCAACATACCAACGATATAAGGATTATCTTAAAGAAACTTTTTAAAGCCAACATGAGAGTTTCACTGGAAAAGACAAAGTTCTACAAGGAAGAGGTGGAATTCCTTGGATTCGTTGTATCCAAGAACGGGCTGAAGACCTGCCTGGACAAGGTAAAGGATATTGTCTGTTACGAGGTTCCCAGAACACTCTGAGGCTTAAGATCATTTCTTGGATTGTCCGGTTACTACAGACGATTTATCAGGGACTATGCGTTGATTGCTAAACCTATGACAAGATACTTGCGTGGTGAAAACGGAAACATAAGCGCTAGCCAAACAAAAAACGTTAAAGTAGAATTCGATGAAGAAGCACAGAGAGCTTTTAAGAAAATAAAGGAAATTCTGGCTTCAGAGGACGTACTTTTACTATGTCCCGATTATGAAAAGCCATTCGAGCTGACCACAGATGCATCGTCTCATGCGTTAGGAGCTATTCTCTCTCAAGAGGGACGACCCATAACTATGATTTCCAGAACTCTTTCTTCGGCAATAGTTTGGGCTTTAAGAAGCTCAGAAATTATCTCTATAGTGTCAAACAATTAAGCATTTTTACTGACCATCAGCCTCTCACATTTGCCATATCCGATAAAAATCCTAATTCAAAATTAAAAAGATGGAGAGTATTTGTAGAGGAATTTTCACCAAAAGTATTTTATAAACCTGGCAAAGCGAATGTTGTAGCTGATGCCTTATCCAGGCAACACATCAATGCCCTGGAAAACGCCAGCATTTCAACAAACACAGTACATAGCGAAGAGTCACTAACAAAAGCAATTCCCACAGTCGAGAATCCCATAAACTATTTAAGAAATCAGCTTATCCTAGAGGAAGGAGGAAGCGACACAAAAACTTCCAAATTTCTTTTCAAAACTCAAAATAGGCATCGTATCATTTATTTCAATATAGATAACCTTCTCAAAACTATCAGAATTTGCGTCAATCCCAATGTTGTTAACGGAAATTTTTGTGTGACCTATCTACCTTGGCCAAAATTCAGGATAAAATTCTCTCAATACTCCCTGCTGTTAAATTTCTACATACAGCAAAGCAGGTGACGGACATCTTTAACACAGATGACCAGAAGGAAATCTTGCAAGCAGAGCACAACAGAGCCCACCGTTCGGTGCAAGAAAACCTTAAACAAGTTCTAGACGATTACTATTTCCCTGAAATGCGTAAGAGCCTAAAGGAAATAACTTCAAATTGTAAACCCAGAAATTGGCGAAACACCCATTCCGCAAAAGCCTGCTGAAATTTTGCACATTGACATATATTCTACCGACAACCAATACTTTTTAACCTGTGTTGAATAATTTTCAAAATTTGCCATAGTTTCAGCAATAAATTCCAGATCGATAGTTGACATTAAAGAACCTATTCTACAAATTCTAAATTTTTTTAAGGGTACGAAGACAATTGTCTGTGACAACGAAAAATCTTTAATTTCTCAAACAATCAGTTCATTAGTATGGGACCACTTCAGAATAAGTATATTTACTACACCTCCCCATCATATCACTACAAACGCAAAAGTCGAGCGATTTCATAGTACGCTTTCAGAAATAGCCAGATGCACAAAATGAACCCAAAGTATTAATGACACTATTGAATCAATCCTACTCGCTACGACGAAATATAACATAACAATTCATTCCGTCACAAAAAACCGACCAATAGACATCATCCATTCTGTGCCTGAAGCCCTGCGAGAGGAAATCAAATCAAAATTAGCTAAAGCACAACACGTAGAGTTGCAATGACTCAACACAATTAAAAAAACTCGACAGTTTAAACAAGGAGACAAGGTTTATGTTAAAACAAACAGAAGAATAGGGAATACATTCACAAATCTCTATATTGAAAAAATAGTTGAAAAGGACTTAGGAATTACCTTATTAATTGAGAAAAAAAAGGTTCACAAGAGTAATATTAGATAACATTTTTGTATTTTCAGATTTTTTTATATTGACAATAGTTCAAATGGCACGAGCCAAACTTTTGAACTACACCAATTCGCACTACCCAATTAATTCTTTGGGAACGGCATTAAAGTACATTAAAGCACACCAGATTTCGATGACTTTTATCATGTGGCTACTAAAAAGGAAGCTTTAATAGAGGCCAATGAAAGGCAAGTGCTTATAAACACTGAAATGCAGATTAGAATTAACCAATTAACAGAGACAGTAAACAAACTCCTCGATGTTACGAAGAAAAAAGAAATAGATACCGGACACTTATTTGAATAAGCTACTGCTAGAAACAAAGCTATTATAACGAGTATTGAGGATACCATCTATTCCGTTATTCTTGTGAAAGTAAATGTAAAAAATCCCATTATACTAGATAGTAACGAAATACAAAATTTGTTAGTCGCGGAACATTTTGCAAACATTAGCGTAAGTGATATTTTAAGTATTTCAAAATTAAGAATATTTCAAGATAGCGATAGTATCAATTTTCAAATCAAGTATCCAAAAATTCAGAAAATATGTAATAAAATTAAGATATTGCCCGTAATACGCAACCACAAGATCCTACTTTTGGAAACAAATACCGTCGCCAACTGCAAAAGACTACACGAACCACTCGCAAATTGCAAAGATGCTCCCACAATTACATTTTGTCAGCCCCTAAAGGGAAGCTCATGCGTGCAGCAGTTACTAAACAATAATTTCGCAACCTGCAAAACCACTTCAGCATACCAGATTACACCAGTCGAAGAGATTAGTGATGGACTAGTAATCGTGAACGACCAGACGGCTGAGGTGCAAGAAGGAAATAATTCGGAAATCTTAGTGCATGGAACCCTTTTTATAACATTCGAAGGTGAAATAACCATAAATGGAACAACCTTCACAAACTGGAAGAAAATAAGTCATTCACACCCTCAACCCCCATCAGCTCAATTTTTCAATATCACGGACCACGTAACGCTGTTATCACTCCCGTACTTGCATGAGGTGCATATAAAAAACATTGGCCACATCGCCAGCCTAAAAGAGCTAATCCAAAAACAATCTACGCAATGGCTTATAATTTTTCGCGCATCCGTTCTAGATGTTTTTTTACAGTTTAGAAATTGTAAGTTAACGCACGCATCTGTTCTAGATGTTATTCACAGTCTAGAAATTGTAATTCGAGGATGGTACGTGACAATTCGTCAATTTTGTCGCGCAGCCCATTCCCACATAAGCCAAACACTGAGCCAAGAAAATATAACAGCAGCAAGTCAAAATAACGACATCACTGCGGCAGCAGATTCAACCAATACAAAGACAACAACAATAGAGACAACGATAATATCAACGACAGTAGTGCAGCTGAGCCAACAGGTAGATTTAACTTATAATAAGCTTATTTGGTGTTGTTTAAGTTAGTCTTAAGAGAATCTTCAATAAAACCAATTAAATAAAGAATTTTTATTTGGAATAAAATAAAAATTAACTTATACTGTCGAGAACAGTTCCACAAAACACTGTATCATATCGAGGCTGACGCTGTAGTTTTTGTTAGAAGTGCATCTATTAGAAAGCAACCTGTATGTTTAGGGCGGTTTAATTTTTTTTTATGAAGCAAAAACGTAATCTATACATGATTCTGAGAAATTTTGCTGAAGAGACCATAGCTCTTAGTCGGCTTTGGAGACCCCCAAAATTTCAAAATAGATATTTTTCCATGTATACATAGAATAATTTAATTAAATTCGTCATAAAATCGGATAGAATTATGGTAGATTTCTCAATCTGGGCTTGTTCGAAAGGTATTTTTATCACCTTTCAGAATCTGTATTGATATCTGTAGAATAAGTCGTCAATGGCAGCATTGTTCAATTGAACAACTTTGTAACACTGAATTATGACGTTACAAAACAATGACGTTTACCAACTCTAAACGTTGCCAAGCTTGCTTTTCCTTGTTCCTTAATCGTTCATCGTGCAATGCGCACGCAGTTTGCCAAAATACTTAAATAAAAACTCGGTTATCACAATACCAATATTTTTTTTATTTTTAAATTTAGTGTGACATTTTAAATTTAGTCGTCTGCGGTGTCTTCGCAAATGGAAGCAACAACATCAACAAGTTTTGAGTCTAACTGCCACATCAAGATCATTGACTAACATGCCGCATCAAGATATTGTTGTTTTTGGTTTATCAAGTGATTTAAATGATCTTAGTTTGCCTACTAAATGTGACATTTTAAAATATATTTTTTTTTAAGTGATCGTGATAAATTTGAAAACAAAATGTTCTCGTATAAAACTTTTACTCCTCACGTAACAGATAAATTGATCCAAATTTAGTATAAATTAAATATTGAAATCATTAAGGGAAAGAGTGTTTTCAAAAAATTAACTGGTTTGCTTGATAAATACCAGAAACATGTACAACATAGAAACAAAACAGATGAATTTAAAGCATTTGTTGATTTAATAAACGAATTATTTTATATTGGCAAATGTAATTTCAAATTAAAAACAACAGAATGCTCGTGTGGATTGATTCCAGAACATCTAAAAGAATTTATGATGGACCAGCATAATGATAGAAAATTCACAATACCTGAATATACGAAAGACGTTGAAGAAGTAGCTACAACAATACCAACACTTACAACTGGTATCGATGATCCAACATACGAACCACCTGAATTACACATGGATGAAGATAAAAATGCAGCAACAACAGAAGTTCCAGAAGCAACTGTTCAAATGAGACGAGGTCATTATACTCAAAGATACGATGCCTTAAATTTTGCTATGATGTGTGATAGATTCGGTGTTTCAGATAGAGTCGCTTCATGTTTAGCAACAGCTTTATTCGAAGATACAAATTTTAGAGATGTTCATGGTAATCTTGTTATTATGGATAAATCAAAAGTGGCTAGAGAAAAAGTTAAATCTAGAGATGCTTCGTACACGACATACAAATTCTTCCATAACTGCATTCTCTTTCGATGGCAGAAAAGATGACTCATTAACTACAGAGAAAATTAATGCCAAATTTCATACCACTACGGTAAAAGAACCGCATTTAGTTGTTCTGAAAGAGCCCTATAATGAGTTACTTGGATATGTAAATTTTGGTAGTCAAGAAGATGTAAAAACCAAACACAGAAAACTGAATGAATTTTTCAACAATAAATCATTAACAGTTGATCAATTAATTGGCATATGCAGTGATGGTGAGCCAGCAAATACTGGAACAGAAAATGGTGTTTTACGATTATTTGAAAAACAGTTAAATAGACCAATTAACTGGTTTGTATGTCTGCTTCATTTCAATGAACTGCCATTTCGTCATTTATATGAAGCATTGGACAAAACAGTCACCAGTGGACCACGAGCAGCAAGTGGAAAGTTATTCAAAGCAATTCAAGAATGTGAGAAATTGCAGGTATGTAACACTTTAATTTATTTAATATCATCCTTTATTATCATTATTTATTGTCATTATTTTACTTTTTCGATTGGAATAAAGTTAAAATAAAATAATTGCATTTTAATTGATCTAAACATTTCATTTTTCAGGTAGTAGCTGATTTTGATCCAATACCACTGGAGAATATGCCTGCAATGATGGATCATGAACATGAGCTCGAACTATTAGCAGATGTTAAATATTTATATCAATTAGCTAACATTTAGCTAACATTAAACCAGGACCAATTGCACATTCTCGTTGGTTAACCAAAGCAAGTAGATTACTACGATTATATGTAACAACTAATACACCATCGACCAATTTAAAAACTTTGGTAGTTTATATTATTACAGTTTATGTGCCAATGTACTTCAATGTGCAGTTTTATAACTCTGTTGTGTACGGCAGAGCACTTTTATTAAAATTTATACATTGTACACGATACTTACAACCAAACTTACGTAGTATTGTAGATGGTGTAATTCAAAACAACTCATATTACGCACATCCAGAAAATATCTTATTAACAATGTTGTTTCTGTGGTCACAAGGAATAACGACTAAACTCAAAGTATCGTAAAAACGATATTTTAATTGTACGAACTACGACACATTTTTTTGAAATATATGAACCGTTCCAAACAAAATTCGTGCAGACTTAAGTGATGATCAATTCTGGGCTAAAAATAGATATCTGCATACTTATAAAAATTGGCAATAAAGTAAATTCTATATCGCTTTTTTACGATATTTTGAGTTTAATCATTATTCCTTGTGACCACAGATTTGATGATCGAAAAGCAATACGGGATAGAGCTATCAAAAAGATTTTATACTATCGAGAAAAATTGTACGATCCAACTAAACTCAGAGTTTACAAAAAATATATCGTAAATTTCGATGCTACCGATTATGTCAATATGGTTGATATGAATAACGACGATATATTATTTGAACCAGCATTTAATCGACAGATTCCATATGATCACTTGGTAGAATACTTAGATTTCGATGAACCACCACTGGCTGATCCACAAATTCCAATGCACATACAAGGAACAGAAAGACATGTACAATTATTAACGAGTGTTTCAAAACGAGTTATAGAAAAGAATCGTGAAGGAGTTATGGCAGTGACAATAGAAAATCGTAAGAAAACTCCTCGAATGGAAAGTAAAAAGGACCTTAAAAAATGATATTACCACGTTAAAACATTAAATTGTAGGTCGAGAATAATATTTAAAAATAAATTGAATTAAAAATGTAATAAATGTTTTTTTGTTGAAACCTTGAAAATGTTGATTTTTTCAGATCGATTTTCCCACAAAAATGAGTTCAAAACAAAAAATTGATCGTAATAAAAGTTGTTGGAAATTATCTAAACTTTCATAATCTGCAAAAAAAAATCTCGAAAAAAATCGAAGAAAATTCAGAATTTATTAGTTCAAAGTTCATTTTAGGCTATTTTTCGGACCATTTTTCGAAAACAAAAAAAATATTGGTATCAATACAGATTCTGAAAGGTGATAAAAATACCTTTCAAACAAGCCCAGATTAAGAAATCTACTATAATTCTATCCGATTTTATGACGAATTTAATTAAATTATTCTATGTATATATGGAAAAATATCTATTTTAAAAGTTTGGGGTGCTCCAAATCCGACTTAGAGCTATGGTCTCTTGAGCAAAACTTCTCAGAATCACCTATAGATTACGTTTTTGCTATACGCTTCATAAAAAAAATTCGTTCCATACAATTTGACCCGCCCTAATGCCCGTGTATAGTAAAAATGGTCGAAATTCCATTGCTTTCCATCGTGGTAGATCTGCCAAGCCTCGTGGCTTACGAGCAAACTCTTTTGGGATAAAGGGTGTTAAACTGGTTAAATAAATTGAAAATTTGTCCTTGGATTTCTTTCAGCATTTAAATTTGTTTGTTTTTCCTTTTATCATACATGTAAGCATTTTTTTTAACACCGAGATCAACGAGATGCATAGGATCTAAAGGAAACTGCGAAACCATTTTAATCCCTAAAGAATCCAGTAAAGAACTGTCAACCTCTTCATTGTTGTGGTAATCTTTATACACTCTGGCAACAAATTCATCATCAGTTCTAAGGCGTTCTATTTTTTACTGTAAACAGTTGTATTCGAGATCTTTCTTCCCCTCTGCTGACGTTTGCTACAGCCAAGAAATGAGTTGTGTTCAACGGTGTCACACATAAAGGCTCTGGAAGGTGCATCGCAAATAAATGATCTAATTTCAATACAAATCTTTTGTCCCGAAATTTCTAAACCATTCTTTATTAAATCTTTAATTTCGTACATAAAATCGTGTACGAAATTGTTAACGTTGGCAGGCTTCGATTTTCCAGAGTAAACACCGACCAAAAATACTTTCAGCTCCGGAGCATCATGGACTTTCGCCAGTATAGGCAACAAGCTTTCCAAACTGCTTTCATAGAGTGGCAATCCGTCAATTCCAATATCCAATGGCACAACTTTTTTGCTTTTTATTAAATACTGAACTTTAAACAATTAACAATATATTCTTGTTTGCTTGAATAATGCTTTTCGATGATTCTGGTAAGGTAATGCCTTAATTTCTTAAGATTTTTAGCAAGCTTCACGCGCTAAATTGAATTTGTTTGCCCAAATTTTCAGATTTTCTTGAAGGGCATTCGTGGTGGTAGACTCTGACTCTTCATGTTTAGGCGTTATTTCGGAAATTTCTTCAGAACAAGCCTTATTCACACTTTGTATATCACTGACATCACTTTGGTTTGGTGGAATTGAGTGTAAATTTTGAATTGTTTTTGCTGTATCAACTGAAAAGCGTCCATGTAAGCCAATAATTCTTTCATATTAATTTTTCTTCAGACGCCTCAAGTGTCGGTTGCTAAAAACCCCTTTTCTTTTCATAATACTTACCAAAAGTAAATTGTCTTTTATTTATTTTAAAAAATTTTATAAAATGTTAATTTTTTAAAGCGAAATTATTATGTTTATTTTAATTGTTAACTTTTTCATTTGACACAGATAACAAACTTCAACAGAAAATAAAACTTTAAATACGTGAAAGGAAAAGAACAGAAAAACTTATACTAAAAAATATCTGAAAAAACAAAAGCAACAAACAGAAAATATAAATCAGAGCAGAATGATTCTTTCTTCGCTTATATCAGAATTTGTTTCAGAATCAATGCGTTTTTTACTTACCATAAACGCAAACTAGGAATCTTACAACATGTACTTTATTATAAATTATTGCACACTTCATAGTCGAATCCAGCAGCAATAAAACCGTATCAGTAAATGTTTTGTTTATTGATTCCCAATTCATAGGTTTTGCTTTAAATTTATACATTTTTTGGAATTCATTCTAAAATGCAATCAAAAGAATCCATTGCATTTCTAATTTTTTAAGAATTAATTCTCATTCTCGAGCTTTCTGGCAAAGCTCTCGAGCTACGCCACCAAAAAAGAAGAGAGTACAGCAGTTGGCGGTCCAAGTACACACACCCAACCCCTCTTCTACTGGAGAAGCCCCCCACGCTGATCAACAATCATCGCAGTCGAAGCGTAATGATAAGCCCTGGACCAAGGTGATCAGCAAGGCAAGAAAACGGAAGAAACGGAAAAAACTACCACCAAAGCTAGTATGACCGGACGCAATCGTGGTGGCGAAAGTAGGCCAACTTTCATTCTGAAGATGAAGCAGGAAAAGTCACTCGACGAGTTCGGAGAAAACGTCTCTAGAGTAAGACGAACAGAGAAGGGTGAGGTGTTGATCCAACTGAAGCGTTCAACCACACAGACGACCCAACAGTTGAAAGAGAAGTTCGACTCGGTGTTCGCCGGTCACACCGAGACAAAAGCGCTCACGGAAGAGACTCTAATAGAGATAAAGGAGCTCGACGAGGTAACGACATCCGAAGAGGTGCGAAGCGCAATCCAGAGGGTGCTTGGCGACACCATTGTGGCTAACGTTAAGTCACTTCGCAAAGCGTACGCCGGCACCCAAACAGCGGTCATAGGCCTACCAGCTCCACAGGCGAAAAAACTGATCAAAATCAGTGAAATCAAAGTTGGCTGGGTAATTTGCAGAGCCCGCGAGAAGGTAGCTCCAATCAGGTGCTTCAGATGCCTTGACTTTGGGCACACCGCAAGAAGCTGCAAAAGACAGACCGGAGTGGGTGCTGTATGAAATGCGGTACAGAAGGCCATAAGGCCATGGATTGCGAAGCAAAGGCGAGCTGCTTTCTTTGCAAAGCTAAAGAAGGCCAAGACTCCAACCACCGCGCCGGAAGTCTGAAATGCCAGTCCGTTCAAGGAGCCAGCCAACGGAGACGCAGATGAGAGTACTGCAGTTGAACCTCAACAACTGTGGCGCAGCACAGGACCTCCTCGGGCAAACCGCCATAGACCAGGCCATCGACCTGGCTATATTGAGTGAACCTTACGCCGAAAAAACCGTAGGAGCATGGGCCTCGGACATTATCGGGAAAGCCCCCTATGGTCTTGTGGAAGGGCTCCCTTCTATCTAAGGCTTCATACACGTGCAAACGGTTTCGTCCGCGCGGAAGTAGATGGCATACATGTCGTGAGTTGCTACCTAGCGCCAAGTCTGTCGATCCAGGAATATACGGAGATTCTAGACACGATAGTCAGCGAAACGAGAGGCCTGAAACCACTCCTTATCGCTGGTGGCTTTAACGAGTGGGCAGTTGACTGGGGAAGTCAAAAAACAAACCAACGTGGCTTTATTCTCCTTGCAGCGTTTGCTCTACTAGACGTGGTGCTGCTCAATAATGGATCCCAAGCAACATTCAGCCGTGCGGGCGGAAGCTCCATCATCGACCTGACTTTCGCCAGTAGCGAGTTAACTAGGCAAACAGAGTGGCTTGTTAGCAATCTGTACATGCACAGCGACCATCAAGCTATCATTTATAAGCTCAATGGTCGACCGCGTAGCCGACACAGCATAAATACGGGAAATAAATGTTCGTACAGAGTCGAAACACTAGACGAGGACATTTTGAAAGTAGTAATGGCCGATATGCATCTGTCTGGTACGCCAAATGATATGGCAAGGCAGACCCTGGACCAAACAAGAAGAGCTTGCGATGCAGCGATGATCTCGAGGCGGTCTAGCAAGCGCAAGCAAGACCCGGTCTACTGGTGGACGGCGGAAATTGCTGAAGCACGCAGGAAATGCCTCGAAGCAAGAGGATGTACTACCATGCAAGAGGTTCATAAATTTTCAACGATCTCCGCGAAACCTATCGAATGCTCAAGAAAGGCCTGAAAATAGCAATCCGTACGAGTAAGCGCCAATGCTTCCTACAGCTATGTGACGAGGCGGAAACCAATCCATGGGGTACTGCATACAAATTAGTTATGAAAAAAACTGAAGTCGTTCAGGCGACCAGCACCTACGGACCCGCAGGTACTAAGTGTTATAGTTAGAACACTCTTTCCACAGCAGCCAGCGGCCCAGCCGGTCGAGGAACAAATCGAGCTACGGACCATATTGGCTGTAACTATAGAGGAGATGGGTAACGTAGTAAAAAACATAAAAAACGACAAGGCGCCAGATCCTGATGGTATTCCGAACCGCGCACTGAAGATTGCGATTATGTCGCAGCCGCATCAGTTTGCCCAGCTTTTCAACGCGTGCCTTCTAGAGGATATTTTCCCAACGCAGTGGAAAACCCAGAAGTTAGTGCTCATACCGAAAGGCAGTGGCTCCACGGACGCCCCCTCAGACTACAGGCCGATTTGCCTACTCGACACAATAGGCAAAGTCTTTGATCGTGTGGTGTGCAACCGCCTGGAAAACGCGATTCAAGCCGGAGGAAGACTTTCCGCTCGACAATTTGGGTTTCGAAAGGCCCAATCAACGACGGATGCTATTAAGCTAGTTACAAGCACCGCGCAGGAAGCAATTGAGGGAGTGAGGGGAGCAAAGCAGTACTGTTTGGTGGCAATACACGACGTAAAGAACGCTTTCAAGTCAGCTAACTGGAGTCTGATTTTGACAGCCCTCAGGAACTTTGGAGCACCACGATACCTCACGAAGATCGTGTCACACTATTTCAGTTAAAGAGTCCTGCTCTACGACACAGATGAAGGCACAAAGACGTACAATGTCTCCGGTGGAGTCCCACAGGGGTCGGTTCTTGGCCCCCTGCTACGGAACGTCATGTACGATGGGGTTCTCAGGCTTGAGGTGCTAGCAGACAACAAGATTGTTGGCTTTGCCGAAGACCTTGCAGTTGTGTCGACAGCAAAACACCGTGAAGAAGTTGAGGCCCTCAGTAGTGTAACTATAGCTATGATTTGCGATTGACTGCGAAGAGCGGGACTTAGTCTAGCTGAACATAAGACTGAGATGGTACTTATAAGTAGTCGGAAAAACTAGAAACCGCCAGCATCAGTATTCGTGGAACAGTAATTGAAGCGAAGCCGTTCATTAAATATCTCGGTGTAATGATCGATTCCCGACTGTCATTTAAGCAACATATGCAGTACGCACTATCTAGCGCTATCTAGAATAATTCCGAACACAAGAGGCCCAAAACAAGCACGACGAACACTGCTCCTCAACGTAGTGCGATCTAAAACGATGTATGGTGCGACTGTATGGTCCACAGCGATGAAAACGAAGTCCTACCGATACGGAGTAGAGTCAGCTTACAGACTTGGCCCTCTCAGGGTCAGAACGGTATCCGGAGATGCAGCACTGGTTCTAGCTAGCGCGATCCCTATTGACCTTCTTGTGGAAGAAGCGCTACTCACAGCTAGTAGTGAAAGCACAACGATTTTAATAAAAAACTCGCTAGAGAGAGAAGCTTGCTAAAATGGCAAGACCGCTGGGATATTTCAGAGAAGGGTCGGTGGACGTACCAGCTCATCCCTAGCCTATCCGAGTGGTATGGCAGAAGCCACGGCTCAGTGAACTTCTACCTTACACAGATACTGAGCGGACATGGTTGCTTCAGGGCATACCTTCACAAATATAAACACGCGATCGATCCTTACTGCACTAATTGCACAGGAAACACGCTGCAAGACGCGGCGCACGTTCTTTTTGTGTGCCCCATGTTCCATAACGCCAGACTTGAGGCCGCGGCCTGTCTCGACGAAACGTTAACACAGCAAAATATGGTTTCTCTTATGCTAAAGAGCGAAGAGAACTGGTCGATGGTTAGCACCCTGGCTAGAAAAATAACCGAAGAGCTGCGAAGAGTTGAGCGCGCGCAAGACAGATGAGGTAACGGTTGTTGACCCGACGACCATTCCACAGTAGATCCCGGCAGTAGCCCAACAGTTTCCAGCCTAGTGCTGTTCCCAAGCCCCGCGAAGTTATGCTTTAAGGCGGTCCCGCGGGGTTCTATTGGGTCGAAGATTCAATGCGGAGGTTATGATACCGCGAGGCATCATGTAGGTTTAGTGCGTAAAAATCGTACACTCCCACCTGCACGGTGGGGCCTTTTGAAGGTTCCCCCTTCTCGAAAAAAAAAATTAAAAAAAAACATAAATACATAACAGAAAATAAAAAGCGATGATGCTCTTAAGTCTCTTGGAGAAAATGTAAAAGCAATCCGACATACCGCGAGGAACGACCTTTTACTGGAGCTTAAGCGTGTACCGGAACACTGGTTCATACTTAACAGCAGTGGAGAACGTGCTAGTCATCTCTGCCAAAGTCTCGGTGAAAACCCACCCCATCGTTATTTAGCTGAGGGATTTTGATGAAGTCACCACCAAAGCAGAAGTATGTGATGCACTACATGCACAGTGCGAAATACGACGGCCTGACGAGGGATCGATAGCTAATGTCAGTCTACTGGCAGAAGACGTAGTTAAGGTACTAAAGGTACAGCTGATACGCATTGGGTGGGTTTCCTGCAGAGTAAGAGAGAGAAACTCGCCAAAGCGTTGTTTTAAATGCTGGAAGTACAATCATATAGCTAAGGACTGCAAAGAGGACATATATAGGAGCACCCTCTGCAGAAAGTACGGAGAAAATGGACATATGGCGGTGACGTGCAGTAGTAAACGAAAATGCGCGCTAAGCAAAGGTAATCATGCAGCTGGAAGCTCTCGCTGCCCAGAGCACCAGAAGGCGGTTAAAGGAAAAGATGAGAATGAAAATCGTTCAACTCAATCTTAACCACTGCATCGCGGCGCAGGACTTGCTGCAACAGACGATTTTTGAGCGACAGTTTGATCTTGCTCTCTTGTGTGAGCAGCACCACAACATGAACGACTCTGAGTGGGTGACAGATGCGCCAAGCAAAGCCGTAATATGAGCCCTTAGTGGCATGGCATTCCAAAGTAAAGCTTCAGCCACTAACACAGGCTGCACCTTGGCAAAATTCGATGGGAAATTTTTCTTTACGTGCTATGCGACACCCCAAATGGACATCACCCAATTTGAGCGGTTTCTAACGGAGCTTGTTGCAGAGGCCCGAGGGAAGTCTTTCATAGTGATTGCCGGCGATTTTAATGCCTAGTCGACAAGATGGGGTAGTAGGAGCGCAAATCGTAAAGGCACACTCCTTATAGAATGCCTTGCAACCCTGGATGTTGAGCTTCTCAACAATGGTCACCACACATTTGAAGCTGGTAATAGACAGTCAGCAGTAGATCTCACGTTTGCGCACAATTCCATTGCTCGTAGCAGCACATGAATTGTTGTTGATTTTTATACTCATAGTGATCATTGAGCGATCGTCATCGAACTGCAGCATTTATGTATCCCGAGAAGGGTAATTAATAACAGACACAGGGATGAAAGCAAAACGCTTTCTATGCTGAAGTGTTCCATATTGTATGGAATGAGGAAAAAACAGTGGATGAAAGAGCGACAAACATGGTGGCAAACATTCGACAGCGCATAATAGCATCATGTGACGTAGCAATGCCGAGAAGGAAAAAAGAGCCAACCAAGAAATCGGCCTACTGGTGGAATGACGAAATGACCGAATGTAGAAGACGATGCATTGAGGTGCGAAAAAAAGTAAAGTGTGCTCGAAATCGCCCCAAGTGGTAATCGCTGCATGAAAACCTTAAGGAATACCGAAAACAGCTAAAGAAGGCGATCGAAAACAGCAAAGAGTCTAGCTTCCAACGGCTTCGGGACATGGCGGATATTGACCCGTGGGGCAAGGCGTACAAAGTGGTGATGAGCAGACTACATGGACCTAAAGCGCCACAGCCATCGGAACCAGCTATTATGACCAACGTGGTGTCTGAACTCTTCCTACCACAGGTACATGGCTATAGCCTACCTGATATAGCCTACGTTATATTCCTTTCGGTGACACCGGAAGAAGTGCTTCTGACAATGCAGAAAATTTCCGACACCAAAACGCCTGGGCTCGATGACATCCCTAACGTGGCGATGAAAACCACCATACGAGCAGATCCCGGCGTGTTTGTTAGAATGTAAACAGCGTGCCTTAACGAAGGAACATTCCCGTCTTTCTGGAAAGTCCAGAGATAAGTCTTGCTGCTTAAACCAGAGAAACAGCCCGATACACCCTCGGCATACAGACCACTATGCATGCTTGACTCGCTGGGCAAAGTACTAGAGAGTATCATCGTCAGACGACTCCAAGATACCCTTGAATCACCAACGGACTATCTTCCAAACAATTTCCAAACAATTCGACGAGGAAAATCGACCATCGATGCTATCCAGGCAGGAAATGGAGTGATAAGCAGTACTGCGCAGTGGTAACACTCGACATTAAAAATTATTTTAATTCGGCTAGCTGGCCACGCATATTGCAAGCGATAGGCACATTCGGTATTCCCGGATATCTTCAGCGAATTATCGCCGATTATCTTAGCAACAGAATGCTGCTTTACGATACTGACAATGGCGTAAGGTGGTACAAAGTATCCCTGCGTGTTCCACAAGGCTCAGTATTGGGACCAACCTTGTGGAACGTCATGTATGATGATGTTTTTCGGATTGGTCTCACTGAGAATACTTCATTGGTAGGCTACGCGGATGACATCGCTCTGGTTGTAGTAGCAAATCACCTTTACACTTTAGAAGCATCATGCAGTGAAGCGATTTACGACGAGAATTATGACGTGGCTGTGAAGAGTTGATCTTAAGCTTGCATCACAAAAAACGGAAGCGGTTCTTCTGAGCTCACGTAAAGTGAGGGAGGGTTTCATCTTCAGAGCAGAAGAGCATATTATAACCTCACAACCAAAGCTGCGATACTTTGGTGTTGTAATTTACACACGCATGTCTTTTAAAGACCACCTAATGTCCGTTAGCGAAAAGGCATCGAATGTCAATGGTGCACTCTCGCGCATCATGGCGAATATCGGTGGACCTAGATCCAAGAGAAAAAAACTCCTAACAAATGCTCCATCATGCTTTATGCAGCACCAGTGTGGGCGGATGCTACGCAAAGGTCGTCCTACATATCTAGCATTCGGGCGACTTATCGTCTCAGCACAGTTTCAGATGACGCTCTTGGTGTAATAGCAGCTATGCCACCGATCGATATACTGGCATGTGAACTCCAGTGCTGCTACAAAGCTAGTGAAAATGCATCAAAGGCTGACGAACGACGGCGCAGCAATGAGTGTTGGCAACGTCGCTGGGAGCAGTCTCAAAACGGAAGATGGACCTTATCCCAGATGTGGAAAAATGGGCTAATCGGAAGCACGGAGAAGTGGACTTCTATGTGACACAGCTTCTTAGCGGCCATGGATGTTTCAAACAGTACCTCCACTGATTTAAGCATAAAGAAGACCCATTTTGCACAAACTGTCCGGGTGAAATTGAAGATGCTCGGCATATCCTTTGCAACTGCCCACGCTTTAACGCAGAGCGTGTTGAACTGACAGAAGCTTTTGGTGTGACCCCCCACTTTAAGGAATATTGTTCACCACATGTGCGATACACCTCACAAATGGAAGGTGTTTCAAGCAGCAGCAGCGAAAATTATGATCGAACTTCGCCGCATCGAACGGGTAAGATATAATGACCGTACAAACCTACGCATCGCAGGTGAAAGCAGCCGTAATCCCTCTGTACGGACAACCGGACTGAGACGATCTAATGATCAACACTGACGATTGAGCAATAATGATCTGACGGCCTCCAGACGTAATACCCACCGGTGGTTCCTGGAGGAACCAACCCTCCGACTGAGGAGACTTTTAGCGTGTTAAAGTCGCGCACTGACTAAGGCGCTTTCGATGCTTTTACTCGTTAAAAAAACACACACTCACCACAGGGGAGGATTACGTTTCATCGAAATCCTTCAGGCATTAAGAACCCGCGGACTCGTTACAAATCCAGAAGCATCTGTTCCATATTGGGCGGCTTTCTAGTCTGCGTCTGTACCGTAGCGGTCGGCAGTACTCAAACCTAGGTATTCGTTTAGGACGGGACCGCAGTCGGCAGTACTGAATGCGTCGTCGTCTAGGGACCAATTCCCGAAGTGGTCTCCCTTCTGGGAATAGAAGACACTGCAGTCGATAGACCAAATGCGTCATCGTCTAGGGGCCTTTCCTCGAAGCGGTCCCTCTTCCAGGAAGAGGATGGACCACAGTCGGCTGAACCGAGTGCGTCGTCGGCTAGGGGTCATTTCCCCGATGCTGTCCCTCCTTCCATCCGAAAGAGCATCAACGGCATCCCGCAGGGGAGGACTCCGTTTTCCTTTGGGCCTAAAAAACCCACGGACCACAGAAAAAAATTAAAAAAAAAGTATATATAAATAAAAAAAATCATAAAAAAATATTTAAAAAAACAATAAAAATAATAAAACAATAAAAAAATTGAAATAAAATAAACAAAAACAAAAGAAAAAACCCAAGGCGCGCCTGTCCCAGACTGGGCGGCTCCTTGGTCTGCGTCTGACCGCAGAGGGACGGTAGTTTAAAGGGAAGGGCCCCTTAAAAACCAGCCTGGTAGAAGGCATAAAATGCTAAGGGAAGACCCAGAAAATAAAACCACAATGAAGATTATAGAAGGAAGTAAAATTTTAATTTTAATTTTAATTTTAATTTTAATTTTAATCTTAATCTTAATCTTAATCTTAATCTTAATTTTAATTTTAATTTTAATTTTAATTTTAATTTTAATTTTAATTTTAATCTTAATTTTAATCTTAATTTTAATCTTAATCTTAATTTTAATCTTAATTTTAATCTTAATTTTAATCTTAATTTTAATCTTAATTTTAATCTTAATTTTAATCTTAATTTTAATCTTAATTTTAATCTTAATTTTAATCTTAATTTTAATCTTAATTTTAATCTTAATTTTAATCTTAATTTTAATCTTAATTTTAATCTTAATTTTAATCTTAATTTTAATCTTAATTTTAATCTTAATTTTAATCTTAATTTTAATCTTAATTTTAATCTTAATTTTAATCTTAATTTTAATCTTAATTTTAATCTTAATTTTAATCTTAATTTTAATCTTAATTTTAATCTTAATTTTAATCTTAATTTTAATCTTAATTTTAATCTTAATTTTAATCTTAATTTTAATCTTAATTTTAATCTTAATTTTAATCTTAATTTTAATCTTAATTTTAATCTTAATTTTAATCTTAATTTTAATCTTAATTTTAATCTTAATTTTAATCTTAATTTTAATCTTAATTTTAATCTTAATTTTAATCTTAATTTTAATCTTAATTTTAATCTTAATTTTAATCTTAATTTTAATCTTAATTTTAATCTTAATTTTAATCTTAATTTTAATCTTAATTTTAATCTTAATTTTAATCTTAATTTTAATCTTAATTTTAATCTTAATTTTAATCTTAATTTTAATCTTAATTTTAATCTTAATTTTAATCTTAATTTTAATCTTAATTTTAATCTTAATTTTAATCTTAATTTTAATCTTAATTTTAATCTTAATTTTAATCTTAATTTTAATCTTAATTTTAATCTTAATTTTAATCTTAATTTTAATCTTAATTTTAATCTTAATTTTAATCTTAATTTTAATCTTAATTTTAATCTTAATTTTAATCTTAATTTTAATCTTAATTTTAATCTTAATTTTAATCTTAATTTTAATCTTAATTTTAATCTTAATTTTAATCTTAATTTTAATCTTAATTTTAATCTTAATTTTAATCTTAATTTTAATCTTAATTTTAATCTTAATTTTAATCTTAATTTTAATCTTAATTTTAATCTTAATTTTAATCTTAATTTTAATCTTAATTTTAATCTTAATTTTAATCTTAATTTTAATCTTAATCTTAATCTTAATCTTAATCTTAATCTTAATCTTAATCTTAATCTTAATCTTAATCTTAATCTTAATCTTAATCTTAATCTTAATCTTAATCTTAATCTTAATCTTAATCTTAATCTTAATCTTAATCTTAATCTTAATCTTAATCTTAATCTTAATCTTAATCTTAATCTTAATCTTAATCTTAATCTTAATCTTAATCTTAATCTTAATCTTAATCTTAATCTTAATCTTAATCTTAATCTTAATCTTAATCTTAATCTTAATCTTAATCTTAATCTTAATCTTAATCTTAATCTTAATCTTAATCTTAATCTTAATCTTAATCTTAATCTTAATCTTAATCTTAATCTTAATCTTAATCTTAATCTTAATCTTAATCTTAATCTTAATCTTAATCTTAATCTTAATCTTAATCTTAATCTTAATCTTAATCTTAATCTTAATCTTAATCTTAATCTTAATCTTAATCTTAATCTTAATCTTAATCTTAATCTTAATCTTAATCTTAATCTTAATCTTAATCTTAATCTTAATCTTAATCTTAATCTTAATCTTAATCTTAATCTTAATCTTAATCTTAATCTTAATCTTAATCTTAATCTTAATCTTAATCTTAATCTTAATCTTAATCTTAATCTTAATCTTAATCTTAATCTTAATCTTAATCTTAATCTTAATCTTAATCTTAATCTTAATCTTAATCTTAATCTTAATCTTAATCTTAATCTTAATCTTAATCTTAATCTTAATCTTAATCTTAATCTTAATCTTAATCTTAATCTTAATCTTAATCTTAATCTTAATCTTAATCTTAATCTTAATCTTAATCTTAATCTTAATCTTAATCTTAATCTTAATCTTAATCTTAATCTTAATCTTAATCTTAATCTTAATCTTAATCTTAATCTTAATCTTAATCTTAATCTTAATCTTAATCTTAATCTTAATCTTAATCTTAATCTTAATCTTAATCTTAATCTTAATCTTAATCTTAATCTTAATCTTAATCTTAATCTTAATCTTAATCTTAATCTTAATCTTAATCTTAATCTTAATCTTAATCTTAATCTTAATCTTAATCTTAATCTTAATCTTAATCTTAATCTTAATCTTAATCTTAATCTTAATCTTAATCTTAATCTTAATCTTAATCTTAATCTTAATCTTAATCTTAATCTTAATCTTAATCTTAATCTTAATCTTAATCTTAATCTTAATCTTAATCTTAATCTTAATCTTAATCTTAATCTTAATCTTAATCTTAATCTTAATCTTAATCTTAATTAATCTTAATCTTAATCTTAATCTTAATCTTAATCTTAATCTTAATCTTAATCTTAATCTTAATCTTAATCTTAATCTTAATCTTAATCTTAATCTTAATCTTAATCTTAATCTTAATCTTAATCTTAATCTTAATCTTAATCTTAATCTTAATCTTAATCTTAATCTTAATCTTAATCTTAATCTTAATCTTAATCTTAATCTTAATCTTAATCTTAATCTTAATCTTAATCTTAATCTTAATTTTAATTTTAATTTTAATTTTAATTTTAATTTTAATTTTAATTTTAATTTTAATTTTAATTTTAATTTTAATTTTAATTTTAATTTTAATTTTAATTTTAATTTTAATTTTAATTTTAATTTTAATTTTAATTTTAATTTTAATTTTAATTTTAATTTAATTTTAATTTTAATTTTAATTTTAATTTTAATTTTAATTTTAATTTTAATTTTAATTTTAATTTTAATTTTAATTTTAATTTTAATTTTAATTTTAATTTTAATTTTAATTTTAATTTTAATTTTAATTTTAATTTTAATTTTAATTTTAATTTTAATTTTAATTTTAATTTTAATTTTAATTTTAATTTTAATTTTAATTTTAATTTTAATTTTAATTTTAATTTTAATTTTAATTTTAATTTTAATTTTAATTTTAATTTTAATTTTAATTTTAATTTTAATTTTAATTTTAATTTTAATTTTAATTTTAATTTTAATTTTAATTTTAATTTTAATTTTAATTTTAATTTTAATTTTAATTTTAATTTTAATTTTAATTTTAATTTTAATTTTAATTTTAATTTTAATTTTAATTTTAATTTTAATTTTAATTTTAATTTTAATTTTAATTTTAATTTTAATTTTAATTTTAATTTTAATTTTAATTTTAATTTTAATTTTAATTTTAATTTTAATTTTAATTTTAATTTTAATTTTAATTTTAATTTTAATTTTAATTTTAATTTTAATTTTAATTTTAATTTTAATTTTAATTTTAATTTTAATTTAATTTTAATTTTAATTTTAATTTTAATTTTAATTTTAATTTTAATTTTAATTTTAATTTTAATTTTAATTTTAATTTTAATTTTAATTTTAATTTTAATTTTAATTTTAATTTTAATTTTAATTTTAATTTTAATTTTAATTTTAATTTTAATTTTAATTTTAATTTTAATTTTAATTTTAATTTTAATTTTAATTTTAATTTTAATTTTAATTTTAATTTTAATTTTAATTTTAATTTTAATTTTAATTTTAATTTTAATTTTAATTTTAATTTTAATTTTAATTTTAATTTTAATTTTAATTTTAATTTTAATTTTAATTTTAATTTTAATTTTAATTTTAATTTTAATTTTAATTTTAATTTTAATTTTAATTTTAATTTTAATTTTAATTTTAATTTTAATTTTAATTTTAATTTTAATTTTAATTTTAATTTTAATTTTAATTTTAATTTTAATTTTAATTTTAATTTTAATTTTAATTTTAATTTTAATTTTAATTTTAATTTTAATTTTAATTTTAATTTTAATTTTAATTTTAATTTTAATTTTAATTTTAATTTTAATTTTAATTTAATTTTAATTTTAATTTTAATTTTAATTTTAATTTTAATTTTAATTTTAATTTTAATTTTAATTTTAATTTTAATTTTAATTTTAATTTTAATTTTAATTTTAATTTTAATTTTAATTTTAATTTTAATTTTAATTTTAATTTTAATTTTAATTTTAATTTTAATTTTAATTTTAATTTTAATTTTAATTTTAATTTTAATTTTAATTTTAATTTTAATTTTAATTTTAAATTTAATTTTAATTTTAATTTTAATTTTAATTTTAATTTTAATTTTAATTTTAATTTTAATTTTAATTTTAATTTTAATTTTAATTTTAATTTTAATTTTAATTTTAATTTTAATTTTTAATTTTAATTTTAATTTTAATTTTAATTTTAATTTTAATTTTAATTTTAATTTTAATTTTAATTTTAATTTTAATTTTAATTTTAATTTTAATTTTAATTTTAATTTTAATTTTAATTTTAATTTTAATTTTAATTTTAATTTTAATTTTAATTTTAATTTTAATTTTAATTTTAATTTTAATTTTAATTTTAATTTTAATTTTAATTTTAATTTTAATTTTAATTTTAATTTTAATTTTAATTTTAATTTTAATTTTAATTTTAATTTTAATTTTAATTTTAATTTTAATTTTAATTTTAATTTTAATTTTAATTTTAATTTTAATTTTAATTTTAATTTTAATTTTAATTTTAATTTTAATTTTAATTTTAATTTTAATTTTAATTTTAATTTTAATTTTAATTTTAATTTTAATTTTAATTTTAATTTTAATTTTAATTTTAATTTTAATTTTAATTTTAATTTTAATTTTAATTTTAATTTTAATTTTAATTTTAATTTTAATTTTAATTTTAATTTTAATTTTAATTTTAATTTAATTTTAATTTTAATTTTAATTTTAATTTTAATTTTAATTTTAATTTTAATTTTAATTTTAATTTTAATTTTAATTTTAATTTTAATTTTAATTTTAATTTTAATTTTAATTTTAATTTTAATTTTAATTTTAATTTTAATTTTAATTTTAATTTTAATTTTAATTTTAATTTTAATTTTAATTTTAATTTTAATTTTAATTTTAATTTTAATTTTAATTTTAATTTTAATTTTAATTTTAATTTTAATTTTAATTTTAATTTTAATTTTAATTTTAATTTTAATTTTAATTTTAATTTTAATTTTAATTTTAATTTAATTTTAATTTTAATTTTAATTTTAATTTTAATTTTAATTTTAATTTTAATTTTAATTTTAATTTTAATTTTAATTTTAATTTTTAATTTTAATTTTAATTTTAATTTTAATTTTAATTTTAATTTTAATTTTAATTTTAATTTTAATTTTAATTTTAATTTTAATTTTAATTTTAATTTTAATTTTAATTTTAATTTTAATTTTAATTTTAATTTTAATTTTAATTTTAATTTTAATTTTAATTTTAATTTTAATTTTAATTTTAATTTTAATTTTAATTTTAATTTTAATTTTAATTTTAATTTTAATTTTAATTTAATTTTAATTTTAATTTTAATTTTAATTTTAATTTTAATTTTAATTTTAATTTTAATTTTAATTTAATTTTAATTTTAATTTTAATTTTAATTTTAATTTTAATTTAATTTTAATTTTAATTTTAATTTTAATTTTAATTTTAATTTTAATTTTAATTTTAATTTTAATTTTAATTTTAATTTTAATTTTAATTTTAATTTTAATTTTAATTTTAATTTTAATTTTAATTTTAATTTTAATTTTAATTTTAATTTTAATTTTAATTTTAATTTTAATTTTAATTTTAATTTTAATTTTAATTTTAATTTTAATTTTAATTTTAATTTTAATTTTAATTTTAATTTTAATTTTAATTTTAATTTTAATTTTAATTTTAATTTTAATTTTAATTTTAATTTTAATTTTAATTTTAATTTTAATTTTAATTTTAATTTTAATTTTAATTTTAATTTTAATTTTAATTTTAATTTTAATTTTAATTTTAATTTTAATTTTAATTTTAATTTTAATTTTAATTTTAATTTTAATTTTAATTTTAATTTTAATTTTAATTTAATTTTAATTTTAATTTTAATTTTAATTTTAATTTTAATTTTAATTTTAATTTTAATTTTAATTTTAATTTTAATTTTAATTTAATTTTAATTTTAATTTTAATTTTAATTTTAATTTTAATTTTAATTTTAATTTTAATTTTAATTTTAATTTTAATTTTAATTTTAATTTTAATTTTAATTTTAATTTTAATTTTAATTTTAATTTTAATTTTAATTTTAATTTTAATTTTAATTTTAATTTTAATTTTAATTTTAATTTTAATTTTAATTTTAATTTTAATTTTAATTTTAATTTTAATTTTAATTTTAATTTTAATTTTAATTTTAATTTTAATTTTAATTTTAATTTTAATTTTAATTTTAATTTTAATTTTAATTTTAATTTTAATTTTAATTTTAATTTTAATTTTAATTTTAATTTTAATTTTAATTTTAATTTTAATTTTAATTTTAATTTTAATTTTAATTTTAATTTTAATTTTAATTTTAATTTTAATTTTAATTTTAATTTTAATTTTAATTTTAATTTTAATTTTAATTTTAATTTTAATTTTAATTTTAATTTTAATTTTAATTTTAATTTTAATTTTAATTTTAATTTTAATTTTAATTTTAATTTTAATTTAATTTTAATTTTAATTTTAATTTTAATTTTAATTTTAATTTTAATTTTAATTTTAATTTTAATTTTAATTTTAATTTTAATTTTAATTTTAATTTTAATTTTAATTTTAATTTTAATTTTAATTTTAATTTTAATTTTAATTTTAATTTTAATTTTAATTTTAATTTTAATTTTAATTTTAATTTTAATTTTAATTTTAATTTTAATTTTAATTTTAATTTTAATTTTAATTTTAATTTTAATTTTAATTTTAATTTTAATTTTAATTTTAATTTTAATTTTAATTTTAATTTTAATTTTAATTTTAATTTTAATTTTAATTTTAATTTTAATTTTAATTTTAATTTTAATTTTAATTTTAATTTAATTTTAATTTTAATTTTAATTTTAATTTTAATTTTAATTTTAATTTTAATTTTAATTTTAATTTTAATTTTAATTTTAATTTTAATTTTAATTTTAATTTTAATTTTAATTTTAATTTTAATTTTAATTTTAATTTTAATTTTAATTTTAATTTTAATTTTAATTTTAATTTTAATTTTAATTTTAATTTTAATTTTAATTTTAATTTTAATTTTAATTTTAATTTTAATTTTAATTTTAATTTTAATTTTAATTTTAATTTTAATTTTAATTTTAATTTTAATTTTAATTTTAATTTTAATTTTAATTTTAATTTTAATTTTAATTTTAATTTTAATTTTAATTTTAATTTTAATTTTAATTTTAATTTTAATTTTAATTTTAATTTTAATTTTAATTTTAATTTTAATTTTAATTTTAATTTTAATTTTAATTTTAATTTTAATTTTAATTTTAATTTTAATTTTAATTTTAATTTTAATTTTAATTTTAATTTTAATTTTAATTTTAATTTTAATTTTAATTTTAATTTTAATTTTAATTTTAATTTTAATTTTAATTTTAATTTTAATTTTAATTTTAATTTTAATTTTAATTTTAATTTTAATTTTAATTTTAATTTTAATTTTAATTTTAATTTTAATTTAATTTTAATTTTAATTTTAATTTTAATTTTAATTTTAATTTTAATTTTAATTTTAATTTTAATTTTAATTTTAATTTTAATTTTAATTTTAATTTTAATTTTAATTTTAATTTTAATTTTAATTTTAATTTTAATTTTAATTTTAATTTTAATTTTAATTTTAATTTTAATTTTAATTTTAATTTTAATTTTAATTTTAATTTTAATTTTAATTTTAATTTTAATTTTAATTTTAATTTTAATTTTAATTTTAATTTTAATTTTAATTTTAATTTTAATTTTAATTTTAATTTTAATTTTAATTTTAATTTTAATTTTAATTTTAATTTTAATTTTAATTTTAATTTTAATTTTAATTTTAATTTAATTTTAATTTTAATTTTAATTTTAATTTTAATTTTAATTTTAATTTTAATTTTAATTTTAATTTTAATTTTAATTTTAATTTTAATTTTAATTTTAATTTTAATTTTAATTTTAATTTTAATTTTAATTTTAATTTTAATTTTAATTTTAATTTTAATTTTAATTTTAATTTTAATTTTAATTTTAATTTTAATTTTAATTTTAATTTTAATTTTAATTTTAATTTTAATTTTAATTTTAATTTTAATTTTAATTTTAATTTTAATTTTAATTTTAATTTTAATTTTAATTTTAATTTTAATTTTAATTTTAATTTTAATTTTAATTTTAATTTTAATTTTAATTTAATTTTAATTTTAATTTTAATTTTAATTTTAATTTTAATTTTAATTTTAATTTTAATTTTAATTTTAATTTTAATTTTAATTTTAATTTTAATTTTAATTTTAATTTTAATTTTAATTTTAATTTTAATTTTAATTTTAATTTTAATTTTAATTTTAATTTTAATTTTAATTTTAATTTTAATTTTAATTTTAATTTTAATTTTAATTTTAATTTTAATTTTAATTTTAATTTTAATTTTAATTTTAATTTTAATTTTAATTTTAATTTTAATTTTAATTTTAATTTTAATTTTAATTTTAATTTTAATTTTAATTTTAATTTTAATTTTAATTTTAATTTTAATTTTAATTTTAATTTTAATTTTAATTTTAATTTTAATTTTAATTTTAATTTTAATTTTAATTTTAATTTTAATTTTAATTTTAATTTTAATTTTAATTTTAATTTTAATTTTAATTTTAATTTTAATTTTAATTTTAATTTTAATTTTAATTTTAATTTTAATTTTAATTTTAATTTTAATTTTAATTTTAATTTTAATTTTAATTTTAATTTTAATTTTAATTTTAATTTTAATTTTAATTTTAATTTTAATTTTAATTTTAATTTTAATTTTAATTTTAATTTTAATTTTAATTTTAATTTTAATTTTAATTTTAATTTTAATTTTAATTTTAATTTTAATTTTAATTTTAATTTTAATTTTAATTTTAATTTTAATTTTAATTTTAATTTTAATTTTAATTTTAATTTTAATTTTAATTTTAATTTTAATTTTAATTTTAATTTTAATTTTAATTTTAATTTTAATTTTAATTTTAATTTTAATTTTAATTTTAATTTTAATTTTAATTTTAATTTTAATTTTAATTTTAATTTTAATTTTAATTTTAATTTTAATTTTAATTTTAATTTTAATTTTAATTTTAATTTTAATTTTAATTTTAATTTTAATTTTAATTTTAATTTTAATTTTAATTTTAATTTTAATTTTAATTTTAATTTTAATTTTAATTTTAATTTTAATTTTAATTTTAATTTTAATTTTAATTTTAATTTTAATTTTAATTTTAATTTTAATTTTAATTTTAATTTTAATTTTAATTTTAATTTTAATTTTAATTTTAATTTTAATTTTAATTTTAATTTTAATTTTAATTTTAATTTTAATTTTAATTTTAATTTTAATTTTAATTTTAATTTTAATTTTAATTTTAATTTTAATTTTAATTTTAATTTTAATTTTAATTTTAATTTTAATTTTAATTTTAATTTTAATTTTAATTTTAATTTTAATTTTAATTTTAATTTTAATTTTAATTTTAATTTTAATTTTAATTTTAATTTTAATTTTAATTTTAATTTTAATTTTAATTTTAATTTTAATTTTAATTTTAATTTTAATTTTAATTTTAATTTTAATTTTAATTTTAATTTTAATTTTAATTTTAATTTTAATTTTAATTTTAATTTTAATTTTAATTTTAATTTTAATTTTAATTTTAATTTTAATTTTAATTTTAATTTTAATTTTAATTTTAATTTTAATTTTAATTTTAATTTTAATTTTAATTTTAATTTTAATTTTAATTTTAATTTTAATTTTAATTTTAATTTTAATTTTAATTTTAATTTTAATTTTAATTTTAATTTTAATTTTAATTTTAATTTTAATTTTAATTTTAATTTTAATTTTAATTTTAATTTTAATTTTAATTTTAATTTTAATTTTAATTTTAATTTTAATTTTAATTTTAATTTTAATTTTAATTTTAATTTTAATTTTAATTTTAATTTTAATTTTAATTTTAATTTTAATTTTAATTTTAATTTTAATTTTAATTTTAATTTTAATTTTAATTTTAATTTTAATTTTAATTTTAATTTTAATTTTAATTTTAATTTTAATTTTAATTTTAATTTTAATTTTAATTTTAATTTTAATTTTAATTTTAATTTTAATTTTAATTTTAATTTTAATTTTAATTTTAATTTTAATTTTAATTTTAATTTTAATTTTAATTTTAATTTTAATTTTAATTTTAATTTTAATTTTAATTTTAATTTTAATTTTAATTTTAATTTTAATT